>CM054166.1:6337678-6402678 GCA_028751875.1 Rapana venosa
GGGGATAATTTGACAGTGTAAAGATAAGGGATAATATGGAGAAGGGGATAATTTGATAGTGTTTGGAGAAGGAGATATTTGATAGTGTATGGATAAGGGGATAATTTGACAGTGTAAAGATAGGGATAATATGAAAGGGTATGGAGAAGGGGATAATTTGATAGTTTGGAGAAGGTGATAATTTGATAGTGTTTGGAGAAGGAGATATTTGATAGTGTATGGATAAGGGATAATATGAATGTGTATGGAGAAGGGGATAATTTGATAGTGTTTGGAGAAGGGGATATTTGATACGTGTATGGATAAGGGGATAATTTGACAGTGTAAAGATAGGGATAATATGAAAGGGTATGGAGAAGGGGATAATTTGATAGTTTGGAGAAGGTGATAATTTGATAGTGTTTGGATAAGGGGATAATTTGATAGTGTATGGATAAGGTGATAATTTGATAGTGTTTGGAGAAGGGGATAATATGAAAGTGTTTGGAAAAGGGGATAATATGAAAGTGTATGGATAGGGGATAGCTTTGATAGTGTTTGGAGAAGGGAAAAATATGAAAGTGTATGGATAAGGGAATAATTGTGATAGTGTATGGATAAAGGAAAAAATTGATAGTGTATGGATAAAGGAAAAAATTGATAGTGTATGTATACAGGAAAAATTTGATTGCATATGCATACAGAAAAAAGGGAAAGTATAGGGAAGGGATAATTCTGACAAAACGCGTAGAAGACGGTTTTTACCAGGTATATGCAAGGAGTGATCGTCATTAAGTGTAGGGAAGGGATAGTTGTTACAAAGTAAGGGTTGGGAATAGTTTTTGATGGCGTAGGGATTAGTTTTTAAAAAGTCTCAGTAGGGTCAAATAATATAGGGAGAGGATTTTATTTTACAAAGAATAGGTTGGAGACAATGGTTCGGGGAATAATTTTAACAATGCTTGGGTGTGGGATAATTTTGACAGAGCATGAGTAGGGGGTAGTTTTGACAGAGTATGGGTAGGGGATAGTTTTGACAAAGTATGAGTAGGGGATGAATTTGACAAAGTATGAGTAGGGATAATTTTGACAAATTAGTAGGGGGTAGTTTTGACAAAATATGAGTAGGGGATGAATTTGACAAAGTATGAGTAGGGCATAATTTTGACAGAGCATGAGTAGGGGATAAATTTGACAAAGTATGAGTAGAGGATACATTTGACAGAGCATGAGTAAGGAATGGTTTTGAGTAGGTAATACATATGACACAATGTTGGAAGGAGATTTTTTTTTCATTCATCAGCTAGAACTTTGAGGTTCACCAATGGTGAAATTTTTGCGTATACCATTTCGGTAGCCGCATTCCGACTTCGGGGATGGTGTCTAACACGACGTGTACATGCATTTGTTTATGTTGCCATTCGTTCCAACCAGCATGAAATGGTTTTCTCTTCCGAAAGACAAGGTTTTTTTAAGTGTGCACAAGATGCTCTGCGTGCATTCACACATGGAGCCTCAGTTTATTGTCTCATCCAAAGGAAATTCAGCTTGATTTTCTAGTCAAACTGGGAAGAAAGGGCAAGGCTGGGAATCGAACCCAGAACCTCACGATGTACTTGTTGGAAGGAAAAAATGTTGACAGAAAAAAGCTATATTATGATAATTTTGACGAAGTATGGGTATGGGAATAATTTTGATAAGCAGGGGTATTGTGACAAATAATGGGTAGGGATCATTTCGACAAAAATGGATAAAGGCTGCTTTTTACAAAGTGTCTGCAGTGGATAGTTTTGACAAGGTATTGATAGGCAATAATTGGGGATGATTTTGGCAGGGTACTGGTTAAAGCAGCAAGGGAGAGGAGATGGGCACCACCCACAATATGCTGGCCCCTAGAGAATTGAGGTTTCTGACGCCTCGTTCTCCTACGACCTTATAGGTTATGGGACACCTTTACCTTTTATTGGTAGAGGATGATTTTGAAAAGGTATAGATAGAGGATGATTTTGACAAGGTATTGATAGAGGATGGTTTTGACAAGGTATTGGTAGAGGTGATTATTTTGACAAGGTATTGATAGAGGTGATTTTGACAAGGTATTGGTAGAGGAGATTTTGACAAGGTATTAGTAGAGGTGATTATTTTGATAAGGTAATGAAAGAGGATGATTTTGACAAGGTATTGGTAGAGGTGATTTTGACAAGGTATTGACAGAGGATGATTTTGACAAGGTATTGATAGAGGTGATTATTTTGATAAGGTATTGGTAGAGGATGATTTTTACAAGGTAATACAGGTGATTATTTTGAAAAGGTATTCATAGAGGATGATTGTGACAAGGTATTGATAGAGGATCATTTTAACAAGGCATTGATAGAGGTGATTATTTTGATCAGGTATTATTAGAGGACGATTTTGACAAGGTATTGGTAGAGGTGATTTTGACAAGGTATCGATAGAGAGGATGATTTTGACAAAGTATTGATAGAGGTGATTTTGACAAGGTATTGGTAGAGGTGAGTATTTTCACAAGGTATTGATAGAGGATCATTTTGACAAAATATTGGTAGAAAGGATTTTAACAAGGTATTGATAGAGGATAATTTTGACAAGGTATTGGTAGAGGTGATTATTTTGAGAAGGTATTGATAGAGGTGAGTTTGACAAGGTATTGATAGAGGATGATTTTGAAAAGCTTTTGGTAAAGGTGATTTTGACAAGGTATTGGTAGAGGTGATTATTTTGACAAGGTATTGATAGGGGTGATTATTTTGACAAGACATTGATAGAGGATCATTTTGACAAGGTATCGGTAGAGGTGATTTGACAAGGTATTGGTAGAGGTGATTTTGACAAGGTATTGATAGAGGTGATTATTTTGTCAAAGGTATTGATAGAGGTAATTTTGACAAGATATTGGTAGATGTGATTTTGACAAGGTATTGGAAGAGGTGATTATTTTGATAAGGTTTTGATAGGGGGCGGGAGGGGGGTTGACAAGGTATTGGTAGAGGTGATTTTGACAAGGTATTAATAGAGGTGAGTTTGAAAAGGTTTTGATAGAGGATGATTTTGACAAGGTATTGATAGAGGTGATTATTTTGACAAGGTATTGGTAGAGGTGACTATTTTGACAAGGTATTGATAGAGGTGATTGTTTTGATAAGGTATTGATAAAGGATCATTTTGACAAAGTATTGGTAGAGGTGATTCTGACAAGGTATTGATAGAGGTGATTTTGACAAGGTATTCATAAAGGTCATTATTTTGACAAGATATTGATAGAGGTGATTATTTTGACAAGGTATTGGTAGAGGTGATTTTGACAAGGTATTGGGGGAGGTCACTATTTTGAAAAGGTAATGGTAGATGCCATAATTACCGCACAATCAGCCTTATATGCCACCCAAGCAAGGTCATGCTGCAGATAATATTGAATAGACTGAAGCCACAAGCAGAGACCATCATTGCTGAGGAACAAGCAGGTTTCAGAGCAGGCCGCAGCACAACAGAACAGATATTCAACCTCAGAATACTATGTGAGCGGTACTTTCAACATCAACAAGACCTTTACCACGTATTTATCGATTTTAAGAAGGCATTTGACAGGGTGTGGCATGCAGCTTTGTGGGCAACCATGAATTTGTACAGCATCAATGCAAACCTGATCAGAGTTATCAAACAGCTGTACAGCGAGGCCACCAGTGCAGTGTACTACAACAACAACATTGGAGAATGGTTTCGAACAACAGTTTGAGTAAGGCAGGGCTGTCTACTCTCGCCCACTCTTTTCAACATCTTCCTTGAGAGAATCATGGCTGATGCACTGGAACATCATGAAGGATCAGTCAGCATTGGTGGCAGAACGATCACAAACCTCTGCTTCGCAGATGACATTGATGGAATAGCAGGATCAGAAAAAGAGCTTGCCAGCCTAACAGAACACTTGAATAAGGCCTCCAAAACATACGGCATGGAAATCAGTGCAGAGAAGACCAAACTGATGACTAATAACACCAACGGCATTAGCACTGATATCAGGGTTAATGACCAGAAGCTGGAAACAGTTCAAAGGTTCAAGTACCTGGGAGCCATTGTATCAGACCAGGGATCCAAGCCGCGACCGCACAGACAATAACAGCTTTGTCAAAACTAAACACCATCTGGAGAGATAAAAATATCTCACTTATCTCCAAGATCAGACTAATGCGCTCCCTTGTCATATCCATATTTCTGTATGCCTGTGAATCATGGACCCTGACTGCAGATTTGGAGAGAAGTGTACAGGCGGTGGAGATGAGATGCTTTCGGAGACTCCTTGGCATCTCCTACAAAGACCACATAAGCAACGAAAGCGTGCATAACAGAATCCAGCAAACCATTGGACCCTATGGAACCTTCTAACGATCGTGAAAAAGCGTAAACTTAAATGGTATGGGCATGTCACAAGATCCAAAGGACTTGCAAAGACAGTTTTACAAGGCACTGTCCAAGGAGGAAGAAGAAGAGGCAGACCAAGGAAGAGCTGGGAGGATAACATCAGCGAATGGAAAGGCCTAGAACTCAACAAAACCCTGAGAAAGGCAGAACAGAGAGAGGAATGGAGGGAACTGGTTGTTGAGTCTTTGAGGGTGCCCCCACAGTCGTCAGGCTACGGGACAGATAGATAGATAGATTGGTAGAGGTGATATTAACAAGGTATTGGAAGGAAGGACTATTTTGATAAGGTATTGATAGAGGATGATATTGACAAGGCATTGGTAGAGGTAATTTTGACAAGGTATCAATAGAGGTGATTTTGACAAGGTATTCATAGAGGTGATCATTTTGATAACGTATTGATAGAGGATCCTTTTGACAACATATTCGTAGAGGTGATTTTGACAAGGTATTGATAGAAGTGATATTGGCACGAAATTGATAGAGGTCGTTATTTTGACAAGGTATTGATCGAGGTGATTATTTGGCAAATTTATGGTAGACGTGATTTTAACATGGTATTGGTGGAGGTGACTATTTTGAAAAGTTATTAATAGAGGTGATATTGACAAGGTATTGATAGAGGATGATTTTGACAAGGTATTGGTAGAGGTGATTTTGACAAGGTATTGGCAGAGGATGATTTTGATAAGGTCTTGTTAGAGGCGATTATTTTGATAAGGTATTGGTATAGGATGATTTTTACAAGGTATTGTTAGAGGTGATTATTTTGATATCATAGAGGATGATTTTGACAAGGTATTGATAAAGGTAATAATTGTGACAAGGTATTGATAGAGGATTCATTTGACAAGGAATTGATAGAGGTGATTATTTTAATAAGGTATTGATAGAGGATCATTTTGACAAGGTATTGGTATAGGTGATTATTTTGACAAAGTATTGATAGAGGTGTTTATTTTGACAAAGTCTTGACAGAGGAGGATATTGACGAGATATTGATAGAGGTGATTTTGACAAGGTATTGATAGAAATGATTATTTTGAACAGGTATTGATAGAGGTCAGTATGTTGCCAATGTATTGATAGAGGTGATTGTTTTGACATGGTATTGGTAGAGCTGACTATTTTGACAAGGTATTGGTAGAGATAATTTTGACAAAGTATTGGTAGAGGTAATTATCTTGACAAGGTATTGATAGAGGTGATTATTTTGTGGAGGTAATGGTAGAGGTAAATCTGACAAGGTATTGACAGAAGATGTTTTTGACAAGATATTGACAGAAGATGATTTTGACAAGGGATTGATAGAGGTGATTGTTTTGATAAGGTATTGGTAGAGGATGATTTTTACAAGGTATTGATAGAGGTGATTATTTTGATAAGGTATTCATAGAAGATGAATGTGACAAGGTATTGATAGAGGTGATTATTGTGACAAGATATTGAAAGAGGATCATTTTGACAAGGTATTGAAAGAGGTGATTATTTTGATCAGGTATTGATAGAGGACGATTTTGACAAGATATTGGTAGAGGCGATTTTGACAAGGTCTTGATAGAGAGGATGATTTTGACAAGGAATTGGTAGAGGTGATTTTGACAAGGTATTGGTAGAGGTGATTATTTTGACAAGGTATCGATAGAGGATCATTTTGACAAGGTATTGGTAGAGGAGATTTTGACAAGGCATTGATAGAGGATGATTTTGACAAGGTATTGGTAGAGGTGATTTTTTTGAGAAGGTATTGAATGAGGTGATTTTGATAAGGTATTGGTACAGGTGATTTTGACAAAGTATTGATAGAGGATGATTTTGACAAGGTAGTGGTAGAGGTGATTACTTTGATAAGGTATTTATAGAGGATGATTTTGACAAGGTATTGATAAAGGTCATTATTGTGACAAGGTAATGATAGAGGATGATTTTCACAAGGTATTGATAGAGGTGATTATTTTGATAAGGTATTGATAGAGGATCATTTTGACAAGGTATTGGTAGAAGTGATTTTGACAAGGTATTCATAGAGGTGATTATTTTTATAAGTTTTTAGTAGAGGATGATTTTGACAAAATATTGATAGAGGTGATTATTTTGATGAGGTATTGGTTAAGGTGATTTTGACAAGGTATTGATACAGGAGATTATTTTGACAAGGTGTTGATAGAGGTAATTTCGACAAGGTATTCGTAGACAAGGTCTTGTAGAAGTGATTTTCACAAGGTATTGTTACAGGTGATTTTCACAAGGTAATTGATAGAGGATGATTTTGACAAGATATTGGTAAAGGTGATTATTTTGACAAGGTCTTGATAGAGGTGATTTTGACAAGGTATTCCCAAAGGTGATTTTGACAAGGTATTGATAGAGGATGAATTTGAAAAGCTTTTGGTAAAGGTGATTTTTGCGGAAATTTGGGTTAGAGGATTATTTGAAAAAGTATTAAAATAGGGGTAAATTAATTTGACAAGCATTGAGAGGATCATTTTGAAAGGTTTTGGGTTTAGAGGTGATTTGACAAGGTATTGGTAGAGGTGATTTTGACAAGGTATTGATAGAGGTTTATTATTTTGACAAGGAAATGAAAATTTTGACAAGGTATTGGTAGATGTGATTTTGACAAGGTATTGGAAGAGGTGATTATTTTGATAAGGTATTGATAGGGAGGGATTTTGACTAGGTATTGGTAGAAGTGATTTTGACAAGGTATTAAAAGAAGTGAGTTTGACAAGGTTTTGATAGAGGATGATTTTGACAAGGTATTGATAGAGGTGATTATTTTGAGAAGGTATTGGTAGAGGCGATTTTAACAAGGTATTGGTAGAGGTCACTATTTTGAAAAGGTATTGATAGAGGTGATATTGACAAGGTGTTGATAGAGGATGATTTTGACAAGGTATTGGTAGAGGGATTTTGAAAAGGGTATTGACAGAGGATGATTTTGAATAGGTATTGTTAGAGGTGATTATTTTGATAAGGTATTCGTATAGGATGATTTTGACAAGGTATTGATAGAGGTGACTATTTTGATAAGGTATTCATAGAGGACTATTTTGTCAAGGTATTGATAAAGGAAATTATTGTGACAAGGTATTGATAGAGGATGATTTTGACAAGGTATTGATAGAGGTGATTATTTTGATAAGGTATTGATAGAGGATCATTTTTACAAGGTGTTGGTAGAGATGATTTTGAAAAGGTATTGATAGAGGTGATTATCTTGATAAGGTATTGATAGAGGTGATTTTGACAAGGTACTGGTACAGGTGATTATTTTGTCAAGGTATTGATAGAGGTAATTTTGACAAGGTATTGGTAGAGGTGACTCTTTTGACAAGGTCTCGACAGAGGAGGATATTGACGAGGTATTGATAAAGGTGACTTTGACAAGGTATTGATAGAGATGATTATTTTGAACAGGTATTGATAGAGGTGAATATTTTGCCAATGTAATGATAGAGGTGATTGTTTTGACATGGTATTGGTAGAGGTGATTATTGTGAGAAGGTATTAATAGAGGATGAGTTTCGCAAATTATTGATAGAGGTGATTTCTTTGATAAGGTATTCATAGAGGATGATTTTGACAACATATTGATAAAGGTGATAATTGTGACAAGGTATTGATAGAGGTGTCTATTTTGACAAGGTATTAGTAGAGATGATTACTTTGACAAGGTATTGATAGGGGTGATTATTTTGACAAGATATTGATAGAGGATCATTTTGACAAGGTATTGGCAGAGGTGCTTTGACAAGGTATTGGTAGAGGTGATTTTGACAAGGTATTGATAGAGGTGATTATTTTGACAGGGTATTGATAGAGGTAATTTTGACAAGGTATTGGTAGATGTGATTTTGACAAGGTATTGGAGGAGGTGATTATTTTGGTAAGGTATTGATAGGGGGGATTTTGACAAGGTATTGGTAGAGGTGATTTTGACAAGGTATTGATAGAGGCGAGTTTGACAAGGTATTGATAGAGGATCATTTTCACAAAGTATTGGTAGAGGTGATTCTGACAAGGTATTGATAGAGGTTATTTTGACAAGGTATTCATAGAGGTGATCATTTTAATAAGGTATTGATAGAGGATCATTTTGACAAGGTATTCGTAGATGTGATTTCGACAAGGTATTGATAGAGGTGATATTGACAAGCTATTGATAGAGGTCATTATTTTGACAAGGTATTGATAGAGGTGATTATTTTGAAAAGGTATTGGTAGAGGCGATTTTAACAAGGTATTGGGGGAGGTCACTATTTTGAAAAGGTATTGATAGAGGTGATATTGACAAGGTATTGATAGAGGATGATTTTGACAAGGTATTGATAGAGGTGATTTCGACAAGGTATTGACAGAGGATGATTTTGATAAGGTATTGTTAGAGGTGATTATTTTGATAAGGTATTCGTACAGGATGATTTTGCCAAGGTATTGATAGAGGATGATTTCGACAAGGTATTGATAGAGGATCATTTTGACAAGGTATTGGTAGAGATGATTTTGAAAAGGTATTGATAGAGGTGATATTTTTATAAGGTATTGATAGAGGTGATTTATGAAAGGATTGGTCAGTTTTATTTTGACAAGGTATTGATAGAGGTAATTTTGACAAGGTATTGAAGGTGATTTTTTGACAGGTTCGACAGAGGGGATTTTGACGAGTATTGATAAAGGTGATTTTGACAGGTAGACAAAAATGATTTTGAAAAGGTCTTAAAAGGTGATTATTTTGATAAGTATTAGTAGAGGATGATTTTTACAAGAAAATTAAAGGGTTTATTTGTAAGGGTATCAAGAGGTTATTTTGTCAACTAATGATAAAGGTGATAATTGTGACAAGGTATTGATAGAGTGATTAATTTTGACAAGGTATTGGTAGAAGTGATTTGACAAGTTTTTGGTAAGGGGATTTTAACTAATGATAGGGGATCATTTGAAAGGATTGAAGGGGTGATTATTTTGATCGGAGATTGAGAAATTTTACAAGGCTTTGGTAAGTCATATTGACAAGGTATTGGTAGAGGTGACTTTTTTGACAAGTATTGATAGAGGTGATATTTTGATAAGGTATTGTTAGAGGTGATTTTTTGACAAGTTTGAGGTATTTGACAAGGTATTATAGGTGATTATTTTGAAAAGGTATTGTTAGAGGATTTTCCAACCCATTATGATAGAGGGTGATTTTTTGATAAGGGTGATTTAGGTAGGTAGGTGATTTTGACAAGGTATTGAATAGAGGATGATTTGACAAGGTATTGGTAGGGGATTTTTGAAGGTATGATAAGAGATGATTTTGACAAGGATATGTAAGAGGTGATTTTGACAAGGTATTGATAGAGGATGATTTGAAAAGGTATTGTAGAGTGATTTTAACAAGTATGTAGAGGTGATTTTTGAGATAAGGTATTTGACAAAGAGGTGACTTTGACAAGGAATTGTAGAGGTGATTTTGACAAGGTATTGATAGAGGTGATTATTTTGACAAGGTATTGGTAGAGGTGATTTTGACAAGGTATTGATAGAGGTGACTATTTGACAAGTATGATAAGTATTTGCAAGGTATGTTAGTGATTTTGACAGATTGGTAAGGTGATTATTGATAAGGTTTTAGGGGATTTTGACAATGGTATTGGTAAGGTGATTTTTGACAAGGTATTGATAGAGGATGTTTGACAAGGTATTGATAGAGGATGCATTTTGACAAGGTATTGGTAGAGGTGATTCTGACAAGGTATTGATAGAGGTTATTTTGACAAGGTATTCATAGACGTGATCATTTTGATAAGGTATTGATAGAGGATCATTTTGACAAGATATTCGTAGATGTGATTTCGACAAGGTATTGATAGAGGTGATATTGACAAGCTATTGATAGAGGTCATTATTTTGACAAGGTATTGATAGAGGTGATTATTTTGACAGGTATTGTTAGAGGTTTACAAGGTATTGGGGAGTCCATTTTGAAAGTTTGATAGAGTGATATGACAGGTATTGATAGGGATGATTTGACAGGTATTGTAGAGGTGATTTGAAAGGTATTGACAAGGATATTTTGAAAGGTATTGTTAGAGGTGATTATTTTGATAAGGTATTCGTATAGGATGATTTTGACAAGGTATTGATAGAGGTGACTATTTTGATAAGGTATTCATAGAGGACTATTTTGTCAAGGTATTGATAAAGGAAATTATTGTGACAAGGTATTGATAGAGGATGATTTTGACAAGGTATTCATAGAGGTGATTATTTTGATAAGGTATTGATAGAGGATCATTTTTACAAGGTGTTGGTAGAGATGATTTTGAAAAGGTATTGATAGAGGTGATTATCTTGATAAGGTATTGATAGAGGTGATTTTGACAAGGTATTGGTACAGGTGATTATTTTGTCAAGGTATTGATAGAGTAATTTTTCAGGTATGTAGAGGAAATTTTAAAAAGGTTTGGGTGGGGGACTTTTGAAAAGGTTCGACAGGGAAATATTGACGAGGTTTTGAAAAAGGTGACTTTGAAAAGGTTTGTTAGAGTTGATTATTTTGAACAGGTTTGATAGAGGTGAATTTTTGCAATTTTATTGAAAAGGGTGATTGTTTTGACTTATTGTGGGTGTTATTGTAGAAGGTATTTATAAGGGGGTTTTCGCAAATTATTGATAAGGTGATTTTTTTGATAAGGTATTCATAGAGGTGATTTTGCAACTATTGATAAAAGGTGATAATTTGACAAGGTATTATAAGGTGTCTATTAAAAGGATTATAAGATGTTTACTTTGCAAGGTTTTGTGGGGGGATTTTTTTGACAAGTATTGATGAGGATATTTTGAAAAGGGTTTTGGGAGGTGCTTTGACAAGTTTGGTAGGGGTATTTTGAAAAGGTATTGAAGAGGTGTTTTTTAAAGGGTATTGATAAGGGGAAAATTTTGAAAAGGTATTGGTAATGCGATTTTGAAAAGGTTTGGGGGAGGTGTTTATTTTGGTAAGGTTTTGTGGGGGGGATTTTACAAGGTTTTGGTAGAGGTGTTTTTGACAAGGTTTGGGAGGGGGGGAGTTTTGAAAAGGTTTGATAGGGGATCTTTTCCAAAATTGGTAGGGGTATTCTGACGGGGTATTGATAGGGGTTTTATTTTGACAAGGTATTCTAGGGGGTTCTTTTTTAATAAGGTATTGATGAGGATCATTTGAAAGGTTTTCGTAAGTGATTTGAAAAAGGTATTGAAGAGGTGATATTGACAAGTTTTGTGGGGTCTTATTTTTGACAAGGTTTGAAAGGTATTATTTTGAAAAGGGTATTGGTAGAGGCGTTTTAACAAGGTTTTGGGGAGGTCACTTTTTGAAAGGTATTGATAGGGGTGTATTGAAAAGGGGATTGATAGGGGTTTTTAAAAAGGTATTGTGAGGTGTTTTCGCAAGGTATTGACAGAGGATGATTTTGATAAGGTATTGTTAAGGTGTTATTTTGAAAAGGTTTTCGTAAGGATGATTTTGCCAAGGATTGATGGGGATGATTTCGACAAGGTATTGAAAAGGGGATCATTTTGACGGGTTTTGGTAAGTGATTTTGAAAGTATTAAAGAGGTGATTTTTTTAAAGGTATGATAGAGGTGTTTTTAAAAAGGTATTGGTCGGTGATTTTTGAAAAGGTATTGTAAGGTAATTTTAAAAGGGATTGGTAAGGTGATTTTTTTGAAAGGTTCGACAGGGGAGGATATCGAGGTATGATAAAGGGATTTTGACAAGGTATGAAAAAGAGTTTTTAAAAAGGGTCTTAATGGTGATTATTTTGATAAGTTTTAGTAGAGGTGATTTTTACAAGTTTTAAATAGGGGATTTTTTGATAAGTATTCATAGGGGTTGATTTGACAAATTTTGAAAAAGGTGAAATTGTGACAAGGTTTTTGTAGAGATGATTTTTGCAAGGTTTTTGTAGAAGTGATTTTGAAAGGGTTTTGGTAAGGGGATTTTAAAAAGTATTGAAGAGATCATTTTGAAAAAGGTATGATGAGGTGATTATTTTGATCGGGTTTGTTGGAACATTTGAAAAGGCATTGGGTAGAGGTCTATTGAAAAAGGTTTTGGGTAGAGGTACTTTTTTTACAAGGTTTTGTAGAGGTGATCTTTTTGTAAGGTTTTTGTTAGGGATGATTTTGACAAGTATTGGTAGGGGTGATTTGAAAAGGTTTTAATAGGGTTTTTTTTGACAAGGTATTGTTGAGATGTTTTCCAAGTTTTGGGTGAGGTGACTATTTTTTAAAAAGTATTGGAAGAGGTGATTTTGACGAGGTTTTGGGTAGGGTGTTTTTGACAAGGTTGTAGAGGATGTTTTTGACAAGGTATTGTTGGGGGCGATTATTTTGACAGGTATGATGAGATGTTTTGAAAAGGGTTTGGTAGAGGTGTTTTTTGCAAGGTATTGATAGAGGTGATTTTAAAAAGTTTTGGTAGAGGTGATTTTAAAAGGTATTGGAAAGGGGTGATTTTTGGTAAGGTTTAATAGAGGATAATTTTGACAAGGTATTGATAAAGGTGATTATTGCGACAAGGTATTGATAGAGGATGATTTTGACAAAGTATTGAAAGATGTGATTATTTTGATAAGGTATTGATAGAGGATCATTTTGACAAGGTATTGGTAGAGGTGATTTTGACACGCTATTGATAGAGGTTATTATTTTGATTAGGTATTGATAGTGGTGGTTTTGACAAGTTATTGGTACAGGTGATTTTTTTGACAAGGTATTGATAGAGGTAATTTTGACAAGGTATTGGTAGAGGTGATTCTTTTGACAAGGTATTGACAGAGGTTATTGACATGGTATTGAAAGAGGTGATTTTGGCAAGGTATTGATAGAGATGATTATTTTGAACAGGTATTGATAGAGGTGATTATTTTGCCAATGTATTGATAGAGGTGATTATTTTGACAAGGTATTGGTAGAGATGATTATTTTGACAAGGTATTGGTAGAGTGATTATTTTGAAAAGGCTTTGATAGAGGTGATTATTTTGAGAAGGTATTCGTAGAGGTTATTATTTTGACAAGGTATTGATAGAGGTAATTTTGACAATATATTGATGAGGGTGATTTTGACAAGGTAAAGATAGAAATGATTTTGACAAGGTATTAATCGTGGTGATTTTGACATGTTATTGATAGAGGTGATTTTGACAAGATATTGATAGAGGTGATTGTTTTGACAAGGTATTGATAGAGGTGAATATTTTGACAAGGTATTGATAGAGGTGATCCTTTTGACAAGGTATTGATATTGACAAGATATTGGTAGAGTTGATTTTGACAAGGTATTGATAGAGGTTTCTATTTTGACAAGGTATTGATAGAAGTGATTATTTTGACAACGTATTTGTAGAGGAAGATTTTGACAAAGTATTGATAGAGGTTACTATTTTGACAAGGCATTGATAAGGTAAGTTTGACAAGGTGTTGATGAAGGTGATTTTGACAAGGTATTGATAGAGGAGATTTTAACAACGTATTCATAGAATTCATTTATTTCTTTTATTTATTCTTTTATATCGAGGATAATGGAATAAGCACTCATGTGCTTTTTTACATCCAGTCCTCGTGTGTATGCAGTTTTGTCAATTTTTAGAATTGATTTTGACAAGGTATTAATAGAGGTGATTTTAACAAGGTATTGATAGGTGATTTTGACAAGGTATTGATAGAGGTGATGTTGACAAGGTATTAATAGAGGTGATTTTGACAAGGTATTGATAAAGGTGCTTTTGACAAGGTACTGATAGAGGTGACTTTTACAAGGTATTAATAGAGGTGATTTTAACAAGGTATTGATAGAGATGATTTTGACAGGGTATTGATAGAGAAAGATTTTGACAAGGTATTGGTAGAGGTGATTATTTTGACAAGGTATTGGTAGAGGGTGATTTTGACAAGGTATTGTCACAAGTAATTTTGACAAGGTATTGATAGAGGGGATTATTTCGACAAGGTATTGGTAGAGATGATTATTTTGACAAGGTATTGGTAGAGGTGATCATTTTGACAAGGTATTGATAGAGGTAATTATTTTGACAAGGTATTGATAGAGGTGATTATTTTGACAAGGTATTGGTAGAGGTATTTTTGACAAAGTATTGGTAGAGGCGATTTTGACAAGGTGTTGGTAGAGGGTGATTTTGACAAGGTATTGACACAAGTAATTTTGAAAAAGTATTGATACAAGTAATTTTGACAAGGTATTGGTAGAGATGATTTTGACAATGTATTGATATAAGTAATTTTGACAAAGTATTGATACAAGTAATTTTGACAAGGTATTGGTAGAGATGATTTTGACATGGTATTGATAGAGGTGACTATCATAACAAGGTATCGATAGAGGTGATTATTTTGACAAGGTATTCATAGAGGTGAATATTTTGACAAGGTATTGATAGATGTGATAATTTTGACAAGGTATTGGTAGAGGATGATGGTTTAATTTTGACAAAGCATAGGCAGGGAGATAATCTGACAAAGTGTGTGTGTGTGTGTGTTGTGTGTGTGTGTGTGTGTGTGTGTGTGTGTGTGTGTGTGTGTGTGTGTGTGTGGTGTGTGTGTGTGTGTGTGTGAAAGAGAGAGAAGTCAAGAAGCCAAATTTTTATTTCCAGATGGTATATTGAATAAGCAATGCATTTGCTTTTTTTCAGCGAGGCATCTGTGTGTGTGTGGTGTGTGGTTGTGTGTGTGTGTGTGTGTGTGTGTGTGTGTGTGAGTGTGTGTGTGTGTGTGTGTGTAGTGTAGTTGTGTGTGTGTGTGTGTGTGTGTGTATGTATGTATGTGTTGTGTGTGTGTGTGTGTGTGTGTGTATTGGTGTGTGATAGTTGTGTGTGTGTGGTGGTATGTATGTATGTGTGTGTGTGTGTGATGTGTGTGTGTGTGACTGGTGTGTGCGGTAGAGGCATGTGTGTGTGTGAGTGGAGTTGTATGTGTGTGTGTGTGTGTGTGTGTGTGTGTGTTGTGTGTGATGTGTGTGTGTGTGTGTGTGTGTGTGTGTGTGTGTGTGTGTGTTGGTGTGTGGTGTTGTGTGTGGTTTTAGAGTGTGTGTGTGTGTGTGTGTGTGTGTGTGTGTGTGTGTGTGTGGTGTGTGTGTGGGTGTATGTGTGTGGTGTGTGTGTGTGGTGTGTGTTGTGTGTGTGTGTGGTGTGTGTGGTGTGTGTGTGTGTGTGTGTGTGTTGTGTGTGGTGTGTGGTGTGTGTTGTGTGTGGGTGTTGTTGTGTGTGTGTGTGTGGTGTGTTGGTGTGTGGTGTGTGTGTGTGTTGTGTGGTGTGGGTGTGTGGTGTGTGTGTGGTGTGTGTGTGGTGTGTGTGTGTGTGTGTGGTGTGTGTGGGGTGTGGTGTGTGTGTGTGTGTGTGTGGTGTGTGTGTGTGGTGTGTGGTGTTGGTGTGGTGTGTGTGTGTGTGTGTGTTGGTGTGTGTGTGTGTGTGTGTGTGTGGTGTGTGTGGTGTGTGTTGTGTGTGTGTGTGTGTGGTGGTGTGGGTGTGTGTGTGGTTGGTGTGGTGTGGTGTGTGTGTGTGGTGTGGTTGGTGTGTGTGTGTGTGTGGGTTGGGGTGTGTGTGGTGGTGTGTGTGTTGTGGGGTGTGTGTGGTGTGGTGTGGTGTGGTGTGTGTTGTGTGTGGGTGTGGTGTGAGTGAGAAGGAGATATAGATAGACAAGACAGAGAGAGAGAGAGGAGGGGGGGGGGGGGCGGGGGAGATCAGTACGCAGCCCATTCACGGCCCAGTGACGGTGATTGTGTGGGTCACGCCCTGATGTAACCATCTATTTTCGGCCGTGACGTAACTCCAGAAAAAGACCCCCTCTTTCACTTTTGTATCTTCCCCTGTTACAAAAATAAATTGGGGGGGCTTTTTTCATGAATGTTTTTAGAGTTATGTTAAAATGTGTTAGGTTAATAATCGTTCTAGTGATACATTGTCATTTTCTTCTGCATATACATCAATATAAAATATATGCTAGTAGTAGTAGTAGTAGTAGTAGTAGTAGTAGTAGTAGAAGTAGTAGTAGTAGTAGTAGTAGTTGTCCTCATTAAAAGCAGTGTTGAACGTGGGAAAGGTTTTGTGAGGGTGTTGAATCAATATTGCTTGGTTCATTTTATATTTATGCCCTCTGCAATCTCTCTCTCTCTCTCTCTCTCTCTCTCTCTCTCTCTCTCTCTCTCTCTTCTCTCTTCTCTCTCTCCTCTCTCTCTCTCTCTCTGCTCCCTGAGATGTGTGGTCTAAACAGGTTAGACAGGCAAAGTTGCTGTCTTCTGGGGCATCTGATCCTCCCTGCTTCTTTTGATCACTGGTTTTCTGTTCTTGCTCATTTTCTGTGTTGCTGAGCCTCTTTCTGGAGAAGCTATCACCCAACTATTCTTCCATTCCTTTGTTTGCTGGTTCTACTACTCTCCAGTGAACTTGTCCATTTGAGGGACTGTGAAACGCTGTGGATAGGGAGCCCTCAACATAACTCAGCGCAAAGCGACGCTACGCAACACAACACAGCAAAGCACAACAACAATGCATTAAGAAATGCAAGTTAATGTAATGCAATGCAATACAATACAATATCATATACAATACGGTACAATATTATATACAATACAATACAGTAAAATACAATATCTGCAATACCACATACAAAACAAAACTGTGTAAATAAATACGATGCACTGTAATGCAATGTACGTGACATTATAACAACATACGATGCGAAACGATGTCAAGCAAAACAAAGCGAAGCCATATAACACAAAACAATACAACACAATGCGACACAACATGACACAAGACAGCCCTATACAACAAAACACAACGCAATGCAACATAACACAGAATGATAAATACAACACAGCACGATACAACACAACGCAACACGATACAACAAAATACAACACAGCACGTTACAATACAACACAGCACGATACAAAAAACACAGTAAAAAAAACAACAACACACAATACAACACATTACAGCCTAGTACAACACAACACAGCACGGAACAATACAACACAACACAGCACACAATACAACAAAACACAACACACCACGGTACAACACCACCCAACACAACACTGTACAACACAACACTGTACAACACAACACAGCACGATACAACACAACAAGCACAAAGCAAAAAAACACGACATGAAACAACGCAACACAGCTTGAAAAACAACACAGTGCGATACAACACACCATCATAAAACCCGACACGATAAAACACAACAAATCACAGCACGATACGACACAGCACCATACAACACAGAACGATGCAACACAGCACGAAAGAACACAACACAGCAGAGTGCGATACAACACAACACGACAGAACAAAACACAACCTGATACAACACAACACAGCACGATACAACATAGCACGACGCTACGCAAAACACAGCGATACAACACAATATGATTCAACACAACACAACGCGATACAACACAATACAGCACGATACAACACGACACAGCACATCATAATGCAACACAACACGACATAACATAACCCAATACAACCCGATACAACACAATACAGCACACCACAATACAACCAAGACGATACAACACACACACAGTACGATATAACACAACACAGCATAATACAACACAGCACGATACAACACAACCCGAATAACAAAACAACACAACCCGCAAAAAAAACACCACACCAAGATACAATGCAAAACAGCACGATACAAAACAATACAACAGTACGAAACAACACAACACAACACCATACAACACAACACAACTCACCACAATACAACACAATACGCCACGATACAACAAAACAATACACCACGATACACCACGATACAACACAACACAGCACGATACGACACAACAGAAGACAGCACGATACAATACAACAGAAGACAGCACAATACGACACAACACAGCACGATACGACACAAGGCAACAAAACGATACTGCACCAGACGGTATGACAAAACACGACACAACACAGCACGATACAACACAGCACGATATAACACAACAAAGCACGATACAACACAACACAGCATGATACAACACAGCACGATGCATCACAATACAGCATGATACAACACAACGACACAACACAGCACGATTCAACACAACACAAAACAGCATGATACGCACGATACAACACAACAAAGCACGATACAACACAACACAGTACGATACAAGACAGCACGATACAACACAATACAGCATGATACAACACAGCACGATACAACACAACACAGCATGCTACAACACAGCACGACACATCACAGCACGATACAACACAGCACGATACAACACAACACAGCACGATACAACACATCACAGCAACGATACAACACATCACAGCACGATACAACACAGTACGATACAACACAGCACGATACAACACAACACAGCATGATACAACACAGCACAATACAACACAACACAGCATGATACAACACAACACAACATGATACAACACAGCACGACACATCACAGCACGATACAACACAGCACGATACAACACAACACAGCATGCTACAACACAGCACGACACATCACAGCACGATACAACACAGCACGATACAACACAGCACGATACAACACAACACAGCACGATACAACACATCACAGCACGATACAACACAGTACGATACAACACAGCACGATACAACACAACACAGCATGATACAACACAGCACAATACAACACAACACAACATGATACAACACAACACAGCATGATACAACACAGCACGACACATCACAGCACGATACAACACAGCACGATACAACACAGCACGATACAACACAACACAGCACGATCAACAACACATCCCGATACACCAAAACAGCACGAAACTACACAAGACAGCACAACACGAGACAACACAACGCAGCATCATACAACAAAACAGAATACGATACACACAACAAAGCATGTTACAACACAACTTACCACTGTACACGCAACACAGCAAGATTCAGCAGAACACAGCACAATACAACACAACAAAATTCAGCATGATACACTACAACACAACAGTATGATACACACACCCAAACATAGCACGATACAACCCAACACAAAACAGTACGATGCAACACAACACAGCAAAACAAAACACAATACAAAATAGCACAACACCGCACGATAAAACACAATACAGCACAATACAATACAACACAACACAGCACAATACAACACAGCACAATACAACACAACACAGCACAATACAACACAGCACAATACAACACAATACAGCACAATACAACACAATACAGCACGATAAAATACAACATAACAACACAATACAAGACACAACAGCACAACACAACACAACACAACACAATACAGCACGATAAAACAATACAGCACAATACAACACAACACAGCATAATACAACACAACACAGCACAATAAAACAATACAGCACGGTACAACACAGCCCAACAGAGCTCTCAATACAACACTTCACAGCACGATACAACACAAGATAAAACAGCACTATACAACAAACCACGATACAACAGAACACAACACAGCACGATACAACAACTAAAAAACACAGTACCTTTCAACACAACAAAGCATTAAACAATACAACACAACACGATAACAACACAACACATCACGGAACAACACAGCACGATACAACACAGCACAATACAACACAACCCAATGCAACACAACGCAGAAGGATACAACACAACAATACACAACAGGATTCTACACAACACAGCACGACACAGCACGATATAACGCAGCATAACAGCACGATACAACGCAGCACAACACAGCACGAAACAACGAAACACAACACATACTACAACATAACAAAACACAGAACAACCCAACACATCACGATACAACACAACACAACACACTAGAACGCAACAAAATACAGAACACAACACATCACGAAAACACGAAAAACACATCACAACCCGATACAATACAAAATAACCCGACACAACACAGCACAACACTATGCAACACAAGACAGCACAATAAAACAACACAGCACAATACAAATAGCACATCACGATATAACACAACGCAGCACGATACAACACAAAACAGCACGATATCACAAAACATAACACAGCACGATACATCACAAACGCGATACGGTACAACACAAAACAGCATGATACAACACAACATAATACTACAACACAGCAGAATAAGGTGCAACACAACACAGCAAAATACAACACAACACAGCCCGATATAACACAACACACCACAATGCATACAACAAAACACATCACGATATAATATAATACAACCCGATACAACACAGCACGATGCAAAACAACTTAGCAAGATACAAAGCAACACAGAGCAATCCAACGCAACTCAACGCAGCGCGATACAATACAACACAGCACGATGAAACACAACACAGCACTGTACAAACACAACACAGCACCATACAGGCACAACACAGCACCATACAGGCACAACACAGCACCATACAGGCACAACACAGCACCATACAGGCACAACACAGCACCATACAAGCACAACACAGCACTGTACAAACACAACACAGCACCTATACAAAACACAACAACAGCAAGAACAACACAACACAACGCACTCGTACAACACAACATAGCACAAACAACACAATAAAAACCTAGCACACAACACAACACGATATAACACAGCACAGCATGATCACCACAACAGCAAACAGCACAGCCAACCACACAATAGCCAAAACGATATAACACAGCAACCACATGATACCACACACACACACACAGCACAGCACACAAAGCAAACGAATAACACACAGATACAACACACACAGCAAAAACCAACACACAGCAAACACGATACAACACACAAATGCACAAACACAGATAATAACACAACACAGCGTGATACAACACAGAAGCAACAACAGAACAGCAATACAACACAAACACATACAACTCAGACACAGCACGATACAAACAACAAGCACAAATACATTAACATCATAACACAATGCCAAAACTAACATACACCCAGGATAAAACCCAACACAAGAACAGCAATACAACATGAATACACAGGATACAGCACAACAAAACAGCACACATACAACCAAGACAGACAACAGAAGATACAATACAACAGTACAATACAAACAACACATACAACACAACACAACATGCCAAAAAAACCACAGCCAATATACACAAAGCTCGATACAACGAACACAGCACGACATACACAAAATGATATTACACGCGCAGCTTGATACAACGCAAACACAGCACAATACAACACAACACAGCACGGAAACAGAAGAAAACATGATACAACAGTATAACAAACTAAGTACGATACAGCACAACACAACCTGATACAACACAACACAGCACGATACAATACAACAAAGCATGAATACATCAGAACACAAGACAGCATGCTAAAATCAATACAACACGGTTCGATACCACACAACACAGAACGATAAAACCCAACACAAAATCACAATACAACATAACTCATCACAATATTCCACAGCAAAACGTAACACAACACAGTGTTACGTTTTGCTGAGAAATATTGTGATGAGTTAGGTTGTATTGTGATTTCACAGTGTTACGTTTTCTGTGGAATATTGTGATGAGTTATGTTGTATTGTGATTTTGTGTTGCACGATATAAAACAGCACAGCACAATATAACACAACACAACACAGCACGATATAACACAAAACTGCACGATATAACAACACAGCACAGCACGATATAACAACACAGCACGATATAACAACATAGCACGATATGACAACACAGCACGTTATAACAACACAGCACAGCACGATATAACAACAAAGCACGACATAACAACATAGCACGATATAACACAGCGAGATATAACATAGCACGACATAACACAACACTGCACGATATAACAACATAGAACGTTATAACAACAAGCACGAATATACCACAACACAGACGGATATAACACTACACAGCACATACAACAACACAGCACGATATAAAAACACACCAATAACCAACAACCAGCACGATATAACAACCTAACACGATAATAACACAACAGAGGACGATATAACAACACAGCACGCATGAAATATAACAACACAGCACGATATAACAACGTACAGCACGATATAAACAAACTCAGCACGATATAAACAACAAGCACGATACAACCACAGCACGATATAACAACACAGCACGATAATAACAACATAGCACGATATCAAAAACAATAGCAACGATATAACACTAGCACGATATAACAACACAGCACGATATTACAACACACCACAGCACGATATAACAACACAGCACGATATAACAACATAGCACGATATAACAACACAGCACGATATAACAACGTACCACGATATAACACAACACAGCACGATATAACAACATCCAGCACGATATAACAACATAGCTCATATAACAACGAAGCAACGATTATAACAACCAAAGCACGATATATCAACAAAAAGCACGATATACAACACAGCACGATTTAACAAACAAGCACGATTATAACATAGCACGATATAACACAACATAGCACGATATAACATCATAGCACGATTATAACAAACACAGCATACATATAACAACATAGCACGATATAACACAACACAGAACGATATAACAACATAGCACGATATAACAACATAGCACGATATAACATAGAACGATATAACAACATAACACGATATAACAATAGCACGATATAACACAACATAGCACGATATAACAACATAGCACGACATAACAACACAGCACGATATAACACAACACAGACCGATATAACAACACAGCACG
Organism: Rapana venosa; assembly: GCA_028751875.1. NCBI lineage: Eukaryota > Metazoa > Mollusca > Gastropoda > Neogastropoda > Muricidae > Rapana > Rapana venosa. Next base: position 6,360,905 of record CM054166.1, read on the forward strand.
ATATAACAACATAGCACGATATAACTAAATAGCACGATATAACAACACAGCAACGATAAAACACAACAAGCACGATATAACAACAGAGCACGATATAACAACACAGAACGATATAACACAACACAGCACGATATAACAACACAGCACGATATAACAACATAGCACGATATAACAACACAGCACGATATATCAACATAGCATGGTATATCAACATAGCACGATATAACAACATAGCACGATATAAAGACATAGCACGATATAACAACAGCACGATATGACACAACACAGCACGATATAACAACATAGCACGATATAACAACACAGCCGATATAACAACACAGCACGATATTAACAACACGCACGATATAACAACAAGCACGATATAACAACATAGCACGATACAACAACATAGCACGATATAACAACATAGCACGATAAAACAACACAGCACGAAAACAAAACACTTAGACATCAAGACACGATATAACACAACACTGCACGATATAACAACACAGCACGATATAAAACAACACAGCACGATATAACACAAAAACTGCACGATATAACAAACAGCACAGCACGATATAACAACACAGCACGATATAACAACATAGCACGATATGACAACACAGCACGTTATAACAACACAGCACAGCACGATATAACAACACAGCACGACATAACAACATAGCACGATACAACACAGCGCGAAAAAACATAGCACGACATAACAACACTGCACGATATAAACAACATAGAACGTATATAAACAACATAGCACGATATACCACAACATAGCAGGATATAACACAACACAGCACGATACAACAACACAGCACGATATAAAAACACAGCGCAATATAACACAACACAGCACGATATAACAACATAGCACGATATAACACAACAGAGGACGATATAACAACACAGCACAGCACGATATAACAACACAGCACGATATAACAACGTAGCACGATATAACAACACAGCACGATATAACAACATAGCACGATACAACACAGCACGATATAACAACACAGCACGATATAACAACATAGCACGATATAAAAACATAGCACGATATAACATAGCACGATATAACAACACAGCACGATATTACAACACACCACAGCACGATATAACACCACAGCACGATATAACAACATAGCACGATATAACAACACAGCACGATATAACAACGTACCACGATATAACACACAGCACGATATAACAACATAGCACGATATAACAACATAGCACCATATAACAACGAAGCACGATATAACAACATAGCACGATATATCACAAAAAGCACGATATAGCAACACAGCACGATCTAACAAACCAGCACGATATAACATAGCACAATATAACACAACATAGCACGATATAACATCATAGCACGATATAACACAACACAGCATGATATAACAACATAGCACGATATAACACAACACAGAAGGATATAACAACATAGCACGATATAACAACATAGCACGATATAACAACATAGCACAATATAACAACATAGCACGATATAACAACATAGCACGATATAACAACATAACACGATATAACATAGCACGATATAACAGAACATAGCACGATATAACAACATAGCACGACATAACACAGCACGATATAACAACATAGCACAATATAACAACATAGCACGATATAACAACATAGCACGATATAACAACATAACACGATATAACAGTAGCACGATATAACAACAACATAGCACAATATAACATAATAGCACGACATAACAACACAGCACGATATAACACACCACTAGACGAATAACAACACAGCACGATATAACAACATAGACGATATAACAAAGCACGATATAAACAACATAGCACGAATATATACAACAACACAGACCGATATAACAACACAGCACGATATAACAACATAGCACGATTATAACATAGCAAGATATATAACAACACAGCACGATAAACACAACACAGCACGATATAACAACATAGCACGATATAACAACACAGCACGATATAACACAACACAGCACGATATAACCCACAAGCACGATATAAACAACACAGCACGATATCAACACCCCATATACAACAAGCACGATATAAACTACCAACATAGCACGATATAACAACATAGCACGATATAAAGACATAGCACGATATAACACAGCACGATATGACACAACACAGCACGATATAACAACATAGCACGATATAACAACACAGCCCGATATAACAACACAGCACGATATAACAGCATCGCACGATATAACAACATAGCACGATATAACAACATAGCACGATACAACAACATAGCACGATATAACAACATAGCACGATAAAACACCACAGTACGATACAACAACATAGCACGATAGCACGATATAACACAACACTGCACGATATAACACCACAGCACGATATAACACAACACAGCACGATATAACAAAATAGCACGATATAACAACCACAGCACGATATAACAACATAGCACAATATAACACAAACACAGCACGATATAACACATAGCACGATATAAAACAAAACAACACAGCACGATATAACAACACCAGCACGATATAGCAACATAGCACGATATAACACAACACAGCACGATATAACAACATAGCACGATATAACACAACACAGCACGATATAACAACATAGCACGATATAACAATATAGCACGATATAACAGCACAGCACGATATAACATAGCACGATATAAGACAACACAGCACGATATAACAACATAGCACGATATAACAACACAGCACGATATATCAACATAGCATGATATATCAACATAGCACGATATAACAACATAGCACGATATAAAGACAAAGCACGATATAACACAGCACGATATGACACAACACAGCACGATATAACAACATAGCACGATATAACAACACAGCCCGATATAACAACACAGCACGATATAACAGCATCGCACGATATAACAACATAGCACGATATAACAACATAGCAAGATACAAACAACATAGCACGATATAACAACATAGCACGATAAAACAACACAGGACGATACAACAACATAGCACGATAGCACGATATAACACAACACTGCACGATATAACAACACAGCACGATATAACACAACACAGCACGATATAACACAAAACTGCACGATATAACAACACAGCACAGCACGTTATAACAACACAGCACAGCACGATATAACAACAAAGCACGACATAACAACATAGCACGATATAACACAGCGAGATATAACATAGCACGACATAACACAACACTGCACGATATAACATTATAGAACGTTATAACAACATAGCACGATATACCACAACATAGCAGGATATAACACAACACAGCACGATACAACAACACAGCACGATATAAAAACACAGCGCAATATAACACAAAAAAGCACGATATAACAACATAGCACGATATAACACAACACAGCACGATATAACAGCACAGCCCGATATAACAACACAGCACGATATAACAGCATCGCACGATATAACAACATAGCACGATATAACAACATAGCACAATACAACAACATAGCACGATATAACAACATAGCACGATAAAACAACACAGTACGATACAACAACATAGCACGATAACACGATATAACACAACACTGCACGATATAACAACACAGCACGATATAACACAACACAGCACGATATAACAAAATAGCACGATATAACAACACAGCACGATATAACAACATAGCACATATAAACACAACACAGCACGATATAACAACATAGCACGATATAACAAAACACAGCACGAATAACAACACAGCACGATATAGCAACATAGCACGATATAACACAACACAGCACGATATAACAACATAGCACGATATAACACAACACAGCACGATATAACAACATAGCACGATATAACAATATAGCACGATATAACAGCACAGCACGATATAACATAGCACGATATAAGACAACACAGCACGATATAACAACATAGCACGATATAACAACACAGCACGATATAACATAACACGATATTACAACATAGCACGATATAACATAAAGCACGATATAACAACATGGCACGATATAACACAACACTGCACGATATAACAACATAGCACGATATAACAAAATAGCACGATATAACACAACACAGCACGATATAACAACGTAGCACAATATAATAGCACAGCACGATATAACAACAAAGCACGATATAACATAGCACGATATAACACAAAACACTACGATATAACAACATAGCACGATATAACAACACAGCACGATATAACAACATACCACGATATAACAACACAGCACGATATAACAACATACCACGATATAACAACATACCAAGATATAACAACATAGCACGATATAACAACATAGCACGATATAACAACATAGCACGTTATAACACCATAGCACGATATAACACAAAATAGCACGATACAACAAAACATAGCACGATATAACAAAATAGCACGATATAACACACCACGATATAACAACTTAGCACGATATAACAACATAGCACGATATAAGACAACACAGCACGATATAACATAGCACAATATATCAAAGCACGATATAACAACATAGAACGATATAACACAACACAGCACGATATAACAGCATAGCGCAATATAACAAAGCACGATATAACAACAAGGCACAATATAACACAACACAGCACGATAGAACAACATCGCACGATATAACAACATAGCACGATATAACACAAAACAGCAGGATATAACATAGCACGATATAACAACATAGCACGATATAACAGCAAAGCACGATATAACACAACAATGCACGATATAACAACACAGCACGATATAACAACATCCCACTATATAACACAACACAGCACAATATAATAACACAGCACGATATAACACAACTCAGCACGATATAACAACACAGCACGATATAACACAACACATGCACGATATAACAACGTAGCACGATATAACAACATGGCACGATATAAACAAACACAGCACGATATAACATAGGAGGATATAACACCATAGCACGATATAACACAGCACGATATAACAACATAGCACGATATAACAACAAAGCACGACATAACACAACAGCGCACAATATAACAACATAGCGCAATATAACAACACAGCACGATATAACATAGCACGATATAACATAGAACGATATAACACAACACTGCCCGATATAACATATCACGATATAACAACACAGCACGATATAACAACATAGCACGATATAACACAACACTGCACGATATAACAACACAGAACGATATAACAATACAGCATAATATAACAACACAGCACGATATAACAACACAGCAAGATATAACAACAGAGCACGATATAACACAATACAGCACGATATAACAACTAGCACGAAATAACAACACAGCACGATATAACATAGCACGATATAACAACATAGCACGATATAACACAATACAGCACGATATAACAACATAGCATGATAGAACAACATAGCACGATATAACAACATAGCACGTTATAACAACATAGCGCGATAGAGCAACATAGCACGATATAAGAAAATACAGCACGATATAACAACATAGCACAATATATCAAAGCACGATATAACAACATAGAACGATATAACACAAGACTGCACGATATAACAGCATAGCACGATATAACATAGCACGATATAACAACATAGCACGATATAACAACACAGCACGATAAAACAACATCGCACGATATAACAACATAGCATGATATAACAAATCAGCACAATATAACATAGCACAATATAACGCGATATAACACGATATAGCGCGATATAACATACGATATAACAACATCGCACAATATAACACAACACAGCACAATATAACACAGCACGATATAACACAACTCAGCACGATATAACACGACACTGCACGTTATAACATAGCACGATATAACAACATAGCACGATATAACACAACACAGCACGATATAACAACATAGCACGATATAACGACATAGCACGATAGAACAACATAGCACGATATAACACAACAGAGCACGATATAACACCATAGCACGATATAACACCATAGCACGATATAACAACATAGCACGATATAACATCATAGCACGATATAACACAACAGCGCACGATATAACACAACATAGCACGATATAACATCATAGCACGATATAACATCATAGCACGATATAAAACAACACAACACGATATAACAACATAGCACGATATAACACAACACAGCACGATATAACAACATAGCACAATATAACAGAACGATATAACACAACACTGCCCGATATGACATATCACGATATAACAACACAGCACGATATAACAACATTGCACTATATAACAAAACACAGCACGATATAACAACAGAGCACAATATAACATAGCACGATATAACAACATAGCACGATATAACACCATAGCACAATATAACACAACACTGCGCGATATAACAACAAAGAACGATATAACAATACAGCATAAAATAGCAACACAGCACGATATAACAACACAGCAAGATATAAAAACAGAGCACGATATAACACAATACAGCATGATATAACAACATAGCACGATATAACACAACACAGCACGATATAACAATAGCACGATATAACAACATAGCACGAAATAACACAATACAACACGATATAACAACATAGCACAATAGAACATAACACGATATAACAACATAGCACGATATAACAACATACCGCGATAGAGCATAATAGCACGATATAACAACATAGCACGATATAACACAACACTGCACGATATAACAACCCAGCACGATATATAACAACACAGCACGATATATAACATCACTGCACGATATAACACAGCACGATATAACAACACAGCACGATATAACAACATAGCACGATATAACAACGTAGCACGATATAACAACACAGCATGATATAACAACACAGCACGATATAACAAAACAGCACGATGTAACACAGCACGATATAACATCATAGCAAGATATAACACAACATAGCACGATATAACACCACAGCACGATATAACACCACAGCACGATATAACAACATAGCACGATATAACAACATAGCACGATATAACACAACACTGCACGATATAACACAACACAGCACGATATAAATAAACAGCGCACGATAAAAACACAAAACAGCACGATATAACAATAGCACGATATAACAACATAGCACGATTTAACATAGCACGATATAAACAACACACAACGATATAACAACATAGCACGATAAAACAACACAGAACGATATACCAACATAGCACGATATAAACCAACACAGCACGATATAACACAACACAGCACGATATAACAACATAGCACGATATAACATAGCACGATATAACAACACAGCACGATATAACACCACAGCACGATATAACAACATAGCACGATATAACAACATAGCTCGACAGAACAATTTAGCACGATATAATAACATAGAACGATATAACACAACATAGCACGATATAACACAACATAGCACGATATAACACAACATAGCACGATATAACACAACACAGCACTATATAACAACATAGCACGATATAACATAGCACGACATAAGAACATAGCACGATACAACAACATAGCACGATACAACAACATAGCACGATATGACACAACATGGCACAATATAACAACACAGCAAAATAAAACACAACACAACACGATATAACAACATAGCACGATATAACAACATAGCATGATATAACAACCTAACACGATATAACAACATAGCACGATATAAACAACACAGCACGATATAACACAACACAGCACGATTATAACAACAAAGCACGATATAACAACATAGCACGATATAACAAAACACTGCACGATATAAACAACACAGCACAATATAACAACATAGCACGATATAACACAACACTGCACGATAGAACACACAGCACGATATAACACAACACGCACGATATAACAACATAGCACGATATAACACAACACAGCACGAAAGAACAACATAGCAAGTTATAACAACATAGCACGATATAACATAAAAATATAACATACCACGATATAGCATAGCACGATATAACACAACACAGCACGATATAACAACATAGCACGATATAACAACATACCACGATATAACTACATAGCACGATATAACAACATAGCACGATATAACACAACACAGCCCTAAGAACAACATAGCAAGTTATAACAACATAGCACGATATAACAACATAGCACGATATTACAACATAGCACGGTATAACAACATAGCACGATATAACACAACACAGCACGAAAGAACAACATAGCAAGTTATAACAACATAGCACGATATAACATAAAAATATAACCTACCACGATATAGCATAGCACGATATAAGACAACACAGCACGATATAACAACATAGCACGACATAACAACATAGCACGATATAACAACATAGCAGGATATAACATAGCACGATATAACACAACACAGCACGATATAACAACACAGCACAATATAACAACATAGCACCATATAACATAGCACGATATAAGACAACACTGCACGATATAACAACATAGCACGATATAATAAGATAGCACGATATAACGACATAGCATGATATAACAACATAGCACGATATAACAACATAGCACGATATAACAACACAGCACGATATAACACAACACAGCACGATATAACAACAAAGCACGATATAACAGCATAGCACGATATTACACAACACTGCACGATATAAAACAACACAGCACGATATAACAATATAGCACGATATAACACAACACTACACGATAAAACAATACAGCACGATATAACAAAATAGCACGATATAACAACATAGCACGATATAACACAACATAAGCACAATATAGCACAACACAGCACTATATAACAACATAGCACAATATAACATAGCACGATATAACAACACAGCACGATATAACAACACAGCACGATATAACAACAAGGCACGATATAACACATTACAGCACGATATACCAACACAGCACGATATAACAACACAGCACGATATACCATAACACAGCACGATATAACATTGTATGATATAACAACATAGCACGATATATAACACAACACTGCACGATATACCACAACACAGCACGATATAACAACATAGCACGATATAACAACACAGCATGATATGACACAACACAGCACAGATATAACACAACATAGCACGATATAACAACACAAGCACGATATAACAGCATAGCACGATATAACTTAGAACGATATAACACAACACAGCACGATATAACACAACACAGCACAATACAACAACAAAGCACGATATAACACAACACTGCACGATAAAACAACACACCACGATATAACATAGTACGGTAAAAAAAGTAGACCGATATAACACAACGCAGCACGATAAAACAACATAGCACGATATAACACAAGACAGCACGATATAACAACATAGCACGATATAACAACATAGCACGATAAAACAAAGCACGATATAACAACACAGCACGATATAACAACATAGCTCGATATAACAACACAGCACGATATAACAACACAGCACGATATAACACAACACGGCACTATATAACAACATAGCACGATATAACGTAGGACGCCATAACAACATAGCACCATACAACAACATAGCACGATATAACAACATAGCACGATATGACACAACACAGCACGATATAACAACACAGCAAAATATAACACAACACAGCACGATATAACAACATAGCACAATATAACGACATAGCATGATATAACAACCTAGCACGATATAACAACATAGCACGATATAACAACACAGCACGATATAACACAACACAGCACGATATAACAACAAAGCACGATATAACAACATAGCACGATATAACACAACACTGCACGATATAACACAACACAGCACAATATAACAACATAGCACGATATAACACAACACTGCACGATAAAACGACACAGCAATATATAACATAGCACGATATAACAACATAGCACGATATAACACAACACAGCACGAAAGAACAAAAAAGCAAGATATAACAACATAGCACGATATAACGTAAAAATAATATAACATACCACGATATAGCATAGCACGATATAACACAACACAGCACGATATAACAACATAGCACGATATGACAACATAGCACGATATAACAACATAGCACGATATAACATAGCACGATATAATACAACACAGCACGATATAACATTAAAGCACGATATAACAACATAGCACGATATAACAACATAGCACGATATAACATAGCACGATATAAGACAACACAGCACGATATAACAACATAGCACAATATAATAACATAGCACGATATAACGACATAGCATGATATAACAACATAGCACGATATAACAACATAGCACGATATAACAACACAGCACGATATAACACAACAAAGCACGATATAACAACAGAGCACGATATAACAACATAGCACGATATAACTACATACACGATATAAACACAACACAGCACGATAGAACAACATAGCACGATATATAACAAAATAGCACAATATAACATAAAACAATATAACAGTACGATATAGCATAGCACGATTAAACCCAACACAGCACGATATAACCACAGCACGATATAACCACATAGCACGATATAACAAAATAGCACGATATAACAACATAGCACGATATAACAACATAGCACGATATAACACCACAGCACGATATAACACAACACAGCACGGTATAACAGCAAAGTACGATATAACAACATAGCACGATATAACACAACACTGCACGATATAACACAACCCCAGCACGATATAACAACATAGCACGATATAACACAACACAGCACGATATAACACAGCACAGCACGATATAACACAGCACAGCACGATATAACATTGCACGATATAACAACATAGCACGATATAACATAGCACGATATAAAACAACACAGCAATATAACAACACAGCACGATATAACAACACTGCACGATATAACACAACACAGCACGATATAACATAGCACGATATAACAACATAGCACGATATAACACAACACAGCACGATATACAACATAGCACGATAGAACAACTTAGCACGATATAACAACATAGCACGATATAACACAACATAGCACAATATAACACAACACAGCACGATATAACAACACAGCACGATATAACAACATAGCACGATATAACAACATAGCACGATATAACAACATAGCACGATATAACATAGCACGATATAAGACAACACAGCACGATATAACAACATAGCATGATATAATAACATAGCACGATATAACGACATAGCATGATATAACAACATAGCACGATATAACACAATACGATATAACACAACAAAGCACGATATAACAACAAAGCACTATATAACAACATAGCACGATATAACACAACACTGCACGATATAACACAATACAGCACGATATAACAATATAACACGATATAACACAACACTGCAGGATAAAACAACACAGCACGATATAACAACATAGCACGATATAACACAACACACCACGATAGAACAACATAGCACAATATAACAACATAGCACAATATACATAAAACAATATAGCATAGCACGATATAGCATAGCACGATATAACACAACAGCACGATATAACCACATAGCACGATATAACAAAATAGCACGATATAACAAAATAGCACGATATAACAACATTGCACGATATAACAACATAGCACGATATAACAACATAGCACGATATAACAACACAGCACGATATAACAACACAGCACGATATAACAACAAAGTACGATATAACAACATAGCACGATATAACACAACACTGCACGATATAACACAACCCCAGCACGATATAACAACATAGCACGATGTAACAACACAGCACGATATAACACAACACAGCACGATATAAACACAACACAGCACGATATAACATTGCACGATATAACATAGCACGATTTAACATAGCACGATATAACACAACACAGCACAATATAACAACACAGCACGATATAACAACACTGCACGATATAACACAACACAGCACGATTTAACATAGCACGATATAACAACATTGCACGATATAACACAACACAGCACGCTATAACAAAAGGGCACGATAGAACAACATAGCACGATATAACAACATAGCACGATATAACACAACACAGCACTATATGTTGGCCGTCGCTCTTTATTTCTGGTCCATCAATCTGGAATGACCTCCCTCTCTCCTTTCGTGAAAAGCCTACTTACGACAGCTTTAAATCCAGACTCAAACATACCTATTTCAAACCTAAGATTTTTCCCTCTTGTTTCATCTCATGTCTGTCCCTGCCTTTGAAAGCCAAAATTCCAACACCCTGCTGAAATGTACAACCTGTGTGTGTGTGTGTGTGTGTGTGTGTGTGTGTGTACATTTGAATTTGTTAGAATATTGTTAATCATTGTTGGTTGTTTGTGTGGGAGCAGATTGAATGGAAGCGCTCTGGTTTGTAATGGCAAGATATAGCGCTCTATAAATTCCATATATTATTATTATTATAACAACAAAGCACGATATAACATAGCACGATATAACAACATAGCACGATATAACAACACATCACGATATAACAAGGCACGATATAACACATTACAGCACGATATACCAACACAGCACGATATAACAACACAGCACGATATACAACAACACAGCACGATATAACAACATTGTATGATATAACAACATAGCACGATATATAACACAACACTGCACGATATACCACAACACAGCACGATATTACAACATAGCACGATATAACAACACAGCACGATATGACACAACACAGCACGATATAACACAACACAGCACGATATAACAACATAGCACAATATAACATAGAACGATATAACACAACACAGCACGATATAACAACAAAGCACGATATAACACAACACTGCATGATAAAACAACACACGATATAACATAGCACGATAAAACAAAGTAGACCGATATAACACAACGCAGCAACTATAAAACAACATAGCACGATATAACACAACACAGCACGATATAACAACATAGCACGATATAACAATATAGCTCGATAAAACAAAGCACGATATAACAACATAGCACGATATAACAACATAGCTCGATAATACAACACAGCACGATATAACAACACAGCACGATATAACAACAAAGCACGATATAACAACATAGCACGATACAAACAAAACAGCACGATATAACACCACAGCACGATATCACATAGCACGATATAACACAACACAGCACGATATAACAACACAGCACGATATAACAACATAGCACGATATAACACAACACAGCACGATATAACAACATAGCACGATATAACACAAATCTGCACGATATAACAACACAGGACGATATAACAACACAGCACAATATAACAACACAGCAAGATATAACAACACAGGATATAACACAACACTGCAAGATATAACGACAACAAAGCACGATATAACATAATAGCACGATATAACACAACACAGCATGATATAACAACATAGCACGATATAACACAACACAGCACGAGATAACATGTCACGATAAAACAACATGGCACGATATAACAAAACACAGAACGATATAACAACACTACACGATATAACAACAAAGCACGATATAATACAACATAGCTCGATATAACTACATAGCACGATATAACACAACACACCACGATATAACACCACAGCACGATAAAACAACATAGCCAGATATAACAACATTGCACGATATAACAACACAGCACAATATAACCAACATAGCACGATATAACACAACACAGCACGATATAACAACATAGCACGATATAACAACAAGCACGATATAATACAACAAAGCACGACATAACAACACAGAACGATATAACAACACAGCACGATATAACAACACAGCACGATATAACAACAAAGCACGATATAATACAACATAGCACGATATAACTACATAGCACGATATAACAACACAGCACGACATAACACAGCACAATAAAACAACATAGCCCTATATAACAACATAGCACGATATAACAACATAGCACGATATAACAACACAGCACGATATAACATCATACCACAATATAACACAACACAGCACGATATAACAACATAGCACGATATAACACAACATAGCATGATGTAACACCATAAAACGATATAACATGTTACGATATAAACATAGCACGATATAACAATATAGCACGATATAACAACATAGCACGATATAACAACATAGCACGATATAACACAATACAGCACGATAGAACAACACAGCAGGATTATAACAACATAGCACGATAGAACAACACAGCAGGATTATAACAACATAGCACGATATAACAACATAATACGATATAACATAGCACGATAAAAGACAACACAGCACGATATAACAACATAGCACGATATATAACAACACTGCACGATATAACAGTATAGCACGATATAACAACATAGCACGATATAACAACACAGCACGATATAATAACATAGCACGATATAACAACATAGCACGATAAAACACAACATAGCACGATATAACACAGCACATTATAACAACATAGCACGATATAAGCCACACTGCACGATATAACAACACAGCACGATATAACAACATAGCACGATATAACACAACATCGCACGATATAACAACATAGCACGATAAAACACAACACTGCACGATATAACACAACACTGCACGATATAACAACACAGCACGATAGAACAGAACACTGCACAATTTAACACAACACTGCACGATTTAACAACATAGCACGATGTATAACACAACACTGCACGATTTAACAACATAGCACGATATAACACAACACAGCACGATATAACCACATAGCACGATATAACACAACACAGCATGATAAAACAAAACAGTACGATATAACATAGCACGATATAACAACATAGCACGATATAACACAATACAGCACGATATAACAACATAGCACGATATAACACAACACAGCACGATATAACAACATAGCCCGATATAACAACATAGCACGATATAACAACATAGCACGATATAACACAACACAGCACGATATAACAGCACGATATAACAACATAGCACGATATAACAACTTAGCACGATATAACACAGAATGATATAACAAAACAGCACGATATAACAAAATAGAACGACATAACACAACACTGCACGATATAACACAACACTACACGGTATAACACAACACTGTACGATATAACACAACACTGCACGATAGAACAACATAGCACGATATATAACAACACTGCACGATATAACAATATAGCACGATATAACAACACAGCACGATATAACAACACAGCACGATTTAATAACATAGCACGATATAACAACACAGCACGATATAACAACACAGCACGATTTAATAACATAGCACGATATAACACAACATAGCACGATATAACACAACATAGCACGATATAACACAGCACTATATAACAACATAGCACGATATAACACCACACTGCACGATATAACAACACAGCACGATATAACAACATAGCACGATATAACACAACATCGCACGATATAACAACATAGCGCGATAAAACACAACACTGCAAGATATAACACAACACTGCACGATATAACAACACAGCACGATAGAACACAACACTGCACGATATAACACAACACTGCACGATTTAACAACATAGCACGATATATAACACAACACTGCACGATATAACAACATAGCACGAGATAACACAACACAGCACGATATAACAACATAGCACGATATAACAACATAGCACGATATAACACAACACAGCACGATGTAACACAGCACGATATAACAACATAGCACGATATAACATTATAGCACGATATAACAACACACCACAGCATGATATAACAACATAGCACGATATAATAATAATAATAATAATAATAATAATAATAATAATAATAATGTATGGAATTTATATAGCGCTGAATCTTGTAAAGCAATAAATCAAAGCGCTCAGATTTTATTTCATACCACTTTAAGTCACGGCAGATTTCTCTCCGTGAAATTCGGGCTGCTCTCCCCGGGGAGAGCGGGAGAACGCGTCGCCACTTAGCGCTGCGCCACCCTTTCACCCTTTTTTTTTTTTTTTTTTTTTTTGCTGCAGCTGTATTTGTTTCCCTATCAGAGTGGCTTTTTTCTAAGAATTTTGCCAGGGACAACTCTCTTGTTGCCGTGGGTTTTTTTACGTGCGCTAAATAATTACGTGTAACACACGGGACCTCGGTTTATCGTCTCATCCGAAAGACTAGCGCCCAGACCACCACTCATGGTCTAATGGATGGGGGAAAAATTTCCGGTCCAAACGGGGTACGAACCGCCGCACACTTCAGACCCGGACTTTTCGCTTTCTAGACAGGCGCGTTACCTCTAGACCACCGATCCACATTAACAACATAGCACGATATAACACAGCATGATATAACAACACAGCACGATATAACACAACATAGCACTATGTAACAACACAGCACGATATAACACAGCACGATATAACAACACAGCACGATATAACAACACAACACTGCACGATATAACACAACACTGCACGATATAACAACATAGCACGATATAACAACGTAGCACGATATAACAACACAGCATGATATAACAACACAGCATGATATAACAACACAGCACGATATAACAAAACAGAACGATGTAACACAGCACGATATAACAACACAGCACGATATAACAACATAGCACGATATAACAACATAGCACGATATAACAACACTGCACGATATAAAACATAGCACGATATAACAACATAGCACGATATAACAACACTGCACGATATAACAACATAGCACGATATAACATAGCACGATATAACAACACTGCACGATATAACACAACATAGCACGATATAACAACATAGCACGATATAACAACACTGCACGATACAACATAGCAAGATATAACAACATAGCACGATATAACAACACTGCACGATATAACACAACATAGCACGATACAACAACATAGCACGATACAACAACATAGCACGATACAACAACATAGCACGATACAACACAACATAGCACGATACAACAATATAGCACGATACAACAACATAGCACGATACAACAACATAGCACGATACAACAACATAGCACGATACAACAACATAGCACGATACAACACAACATAGCACGATATAAAACAACATAGCACGATATAACAACATAGCACGATACAACAACATAGCACGATACAACAACATAGCACGATACAACACTGCACGATATAACACAGCACAGCCTGATACACCAAACCAACACTATATAGCATAGCACAACATAACACAACCTGATAAAACAAAACAGTACGATGCAACAGCACTATACAACACAGCATGATACCACAAAACACGGTACAATACAACACAATACAGCAATATGCAACACAACACGGTACGATACAGCACAACACAGCACGATGCAACTTAACATTGCACGATACAACACATGACATATAACACACAAAAACGACAATACAGTGCGACACAGCTTAAACACAGCCCGATAAAACACAACAGAGCTGGATACGACATAACACACCGCAACACAACATAAAACTACACAACACAATCCGATACAACACAAGACAAGAAGACAGTATAACAGCACGATACAACACAACTTGATACAACACAACAGTACGACAGAACACATCAAGCACAATACAACACAGCATAACACAGCACAGCATGATACAACACAGCATGATACAACACAACACAGCATGATAAAGCACAACACAACAGGATACAACACAACATGATACAAAACATTATGCAAACACAACACAGCACAATACTACACAACAACAGCACGATACAGCACAACACGGCACCGCACAATACAACACAACATATAGCACGACACAACGCAACACAGTACGATGCAGCACAATACAACATCCTAAAAACAAAAACCCAACCCCTACAATACAACAAACCTGATACAACACAACACAGCACGAATTATAAAAACACAGCACGATGCAACACAACATGATTTTAAAAAATACAGCAGAATACAACTTAACACAGCACTGCATCATACAAAACAAGACGCAATTAAACCACAACACAGCATGATAGAACACAACACAAGATGATAGAATACAATACAACACAGGTTAATACAACACACAACACAGCCCGATACAACACAACACAATGTGCTATAACTGTAGCCAGGTGCACTCTGTATGTGCACCGGCTTAGAAATACGACTTGAGTTATTTCCCTTACGATTGTATGCTAGATCCAGTGTGACAGGGAGGTAATAATATCTCCCATGCTATTATAGCGTTATGTTTCTAAATCGGGACACACCTGTGAACTGTGAGATACTGTGTGTTTTTAGGTAGCTAGTGTCAGGTTTTTCGTTGTCAGAGTAATCCTGGCATCACCACCGTCATGCGCTGACTGATTAAAGATGAAATGCCAGCTCTCCACCGTCATGCTGACTGAATAAAGATGAATTGCCAGCTCTTTCCCGCGGCCCCCCCCCCCCCCTTCACTTTCTCCCGAGTCTTCTGTTGCTATGAATTGCGTTTGCTAAGAATTGTAGGTTCCACTCAATCACTGCACTACTTCTGTTCTTTCCTCTCAACATTGACACAATACAACATAGCGAAACAGCACGATTCAAAACGACAAAATACAACGCAGCCCGATGCAGCAATGACAATACGAAACGCCGTTCCCGTGCCCCACCAGCAATACAAACGGAAAAAAGAATTCTTTGTGCCAGTAAGCATTCGAATTTTGACTTTACAACGATTTTGACTACCTACTTTATTGCATTTCTCTATACTAGCCTGATTGTCATTGTAAAAAAGTCAATGAGTGTAGGTTTTGGGTGTGTGTGTCTTAAAACATTGATTTCATGTATTGGTGTGCGTGCGCAAATAATTAGGTTTTTTTGCGTTCTAGTCAATGGGTTTGGGTTTTTCATTGTGATCACAATTGGTGTGTGTGTTCGTAACATTTTTTATTAGAAGTCATTTTGGAATGTTTCAACCAATATGAAATATGGCTTTTTTGTGTCTGAGATTTTTTTATGTATATCAGTCTGCCTGTCAGTATTGTAATTGCCCTTCATGGGATGATTAAAGTGTTTTTGACTTGACTTGACTTGACTTGACAAATCAAACACAGCACGATGTAGCACAACACAGTTCGATGCAACACACCACACACCACACCACACCACTAAACAACATAACGCAAAGATACGATACAACACAATGCAATACCACACAGCATAATACAAAACAAAACAACACAGCCTGATACAACACAAAACAGCACGATGCAATACAACATGAGACAACACGATACAGCACAACGAACATAATACAACACTACATGATATTGCACGGTACAATACAAGACCGCACGTGAAAGGACACAGCACAATGCAGCATAACACACCATGATAGAGGACAACACATTGCAGAACGATACAACAACCAAAAAAAATCACATTAAACACAACACAGCTCGAAGCAACAAATCATATCACGATGCAACACAACACAACACGATACAACACACCACAATAAAAACAACACTATACACAACACAACCAAACACAGTAAGATACAACAGAACACGTTGCAACACAACACAGAATGATACAACACAACATGATACAACACAACAATACAAGATACAACTCTACACAAGACGATACAACTCAATACAACAGCATGGTACAACAGTACATGATACATCTCTTTACTACCCAATACAACACACAAGATACCATACAACACAACACTATACAACACAACAGCGCACGATATAACACAAAACAAAAAACACGATAAAACTTTAACAGAACGCGATAAAATACAACACAGCAGGCTACATCACAACACGATACAACACCCCCCCCCCCCCCAAACGGTACAACACAATACAACATGATACAGCACAACACAACTCGATACAACACAGCACAGTCCGATATTATAAGAAAACACAGCACAATATGTGTGTTTGTCCGTCGTGTCCGACGATGACCTCCAAAACAGCAGAAACTGGGCAGAAATTTGATTATAGTGGAGATGCCTTGCCCACAGTACATCCCCACTGTCTCGGCCAAGTGGGCATAAGGACAGTCAGCGTTGGAGATGTTCTCCAAAGGCCAACCAGCCCCCAAGGGCTGCAGCACATAAGGACTGCTAGTCAGAGAGTCCTAGTCGATCACTAAAGACTAAGCTGTAAAGTGGAATTCCATGAGTGGGAAAGCCACTGGTCATACAGCCTCTCACCTTGCTGTTGCCCCCAGCGTCAATGGTTTAATCAAGAACTGTGATAAAGCCCAGGTGCTGACAGCATAGCACAATATAACACAACACAGCACTATTCATCATAATAAAGCATGATACAACACTACACAAAACGGCAAGACACAACACAACCCGATACAACACAACACACTACCATACAACACAACACAGCACCACACAACACAACATAGCACAACACAGCACGATACAGCGCGACACGATACAGCACCAAACATTGTACAACACAACACACCACGCATCAACACACACAAACCAATACAACACAACAATCACGACATAATAAACAACAGCACAATACAACTCAACGCATCACAGCACTATACAACACAAGAAATCACGATAAAGAGAACACGGCACAATACAACAGCCCAGAGCATGATACAACACAACACAAAAAGCACGATACAACACAACACAGCACAATACAATACAGCACAACACCATACAGCACAACACAGCACGAAACATAAAAGCATAATACAGGTATAATACAAAACATAACACATAGCACAGCACAACACAGCACGATACAACACAAAATACCACAGCACGGTACAACTTAACACAGCACGATACAACACAACACAGCACGATACAACACAACACATCAAAATAAAACTCAATGTAGCATGTTACAACAACAGCGCAATACAACAACATAGCAGCATGATACAACAACACAACACGACACAACACAACCCGACACAGCAAGTTACAACACGACACAACACATCGCAACACAGCAAGTTACAACACAACAGAAAACAGTACTATACAACAGAACTCAGCACGATACAAAACAGCACGATACGACACATCACGATACAACACTACACAGCACTTTTTTAAAAAATCAACAGCATGATACAGTACAACACAGCACATTTTATTTTTTAAATCAACAACACCACAACACAGCAAGATACAACACAACACAGCATCATACAACACAACACAGCATCGTACAACACAACACAGCATCATACAACTCGTGCCAATAAAGCACGATACAACTCAACACAGCACAATACAACATAGCGCAACACATAAACAACATTGCACAACACCATACACACACCACAGCACGATACAAAACACAGCACAATGCATCACAACACTGCATGATTCAAAAACACAGCACAATATAACACTACACAGCTCGATACTAAACAATACAGCCCGATACAACAGAACGCAACACGATACAACACGAAACAGCAAAATACATCAAAGCACGACACAACAGAGCACAACCCGATACAACACAACACAGCACAATACACCACAACAAAACCTAACACAACACAGTACGAAATAACCTAACAATGCACGATACAACACAACATTACGCAGCACTTATACAACAAAATACAGTAGGAAACATCCCAACACAGCACGATACAACATAACATGCACAATAAAACAACACGATATACCTCAACAACACAATACAACACAACTCAGCATTATACAACACAACACGGTACGATACAACACAACACAGCACGACACAACATAACATTGCACGATAAAACAGCACAAATAAACACAACACAGCACGATACAATACAACATAACACAGCAAGATACAACACAACACAGCACGATACAATACAACATAACACAGCAAGATGTAACAACACAGCACGATACAATACAACATAACACAGCAAGATGTAACACAACACAGCACGATACAATACAACATAACACAGCAAGATACAATACAACACAGCACTATGCAATAAAATACAAACCAGCACGATACAACACAACACAACGAGATACAACACAAACACAGGAAAATACAACACAACACAGCACGATATAACAGTACCATACAACGCAACACCGCAGAATACAACACAACACACCATAATACAACACAACAAAATATGATATAAGACAACACAGCAACGGAAAGTACAACAAACCCCAGCACGATACAATATAGCACGATACAACACAACAGCACAGCACAATACAATATAGCACGATACAACACAACACAGCATGATTCAACACAACACACTACAATACAATACAACACAACCCGATCCATCACAACACAACCTTATACAAGACAACACAGCACGATACAACACAAGTACAGCACGATATAATACAGCATAACGCAGCGTGATAGAACAAAAAACAGCGCAATGTTAACATAACACAACACAGCATGATATAAAACATCACAGGATACAACACAACACAGCTCGAAACAACACAACACAGCACGATACCAAAAACAAATCAATATACAACACAACATAGCGTGATACAACACAAAACAACAGCACGGCACAAAACATGATACAACACAACACAGCAATGTACAACACAAAACACAACAAAACGTAGCACAGCGCGATACAGCATAGCACAACAAAGAACAATTCGACACAACAGCATGATACAACACAATGCAGCATTATACAACACAACACAACACCTCACACTACAACACAACAGAAACCGATACAATATAACATAGCACACCACAAAAAAAAATTTACGGTTTTTTTTTAAAGCCTCAGCACAATCCAACACAGCACAGCTCAATAAAACTCAACACAGCACCATTCAACAAAAGAAATCACGGTAAGGTGAATGCATCCCGATACAACAAAACGATACAATACACACTACAGCACGATACAACCCAGTAGGATACAACACAACACTGCACGATACAACAAAACGATACAATACACACTACAGCACGATACAACCCAATAGGATACAACACAACACTGCAACGATACAACAAAACGATACAATACACACTACAGCACGATACAACCACCAGTAGGATACAACACAACACTGCACGATACAACAAAACAGCACGATACAAGACAACAAGACAACAACATGATAAAACACAACACAACACATCACGTTAAAGCACAACACCGCACACATCACATCACAACGCAGCATGATACAACACAACGCAGCACGATACATCCTTCGGATGAGACTATAAACCAAGGCGCACGCAGAATATCTTGCGCACATGTTAAATCCTGTTCCGCTTTTCGCAAGAGTAGGCCATTGTGTGCCGGTGGGAACAGATGACAGAATTCACAAAACCGCATACACACGGAGACTGGATGTAAAAATGCACATAAGTATTTATTCCATTATCCTCGATATAAAAGAATAAAATAAAATAAAATAAAACAGCACAACAGAGCACGATATAACACAACTGAGCACTATGTAGCACAATATCATACAACATTACACACCACAACACAACACAATACAGCACAACACAGTACGACACAAGACCGCACAATGCAACACAACACAGTACAATACAAAACACAATACAGCACAACACGGCAATAAACAGTACAATACAGCACGATACAACAAAGCGCAGCAAGATACAACAGAGCAGCACGCAGCATGAAACAACACAACAGAACACAACACGATACAACATAATACAGCACAGTACAACACAACACAACACAACACGATGCAACAAAACACAGCACGATACTACACAACACCGGTCAACACAGCACGATACAACAACAACACAGCATGGTACAATACAAATCAAAATACAGCACGACACAACACAACACACAAAACACGATAACAACACAACACAATTACAACACAATACAACACAACACAATTATAACAAAAACACGATACAACACAACACAATTGCAACACAATACAGTATGATACAACACACAATAGCACGGTACAACACAACACACAAACACCACAGCACGTACAATACAACACGACACAGGACAATACAACATAGCACAGCATGATATAACACAACAGAGCACAAAACAACAGCACGGTACAACATAACACGGTACAACTTACCCCAACCTGATACAACATTAAACAACACAACACGATACAGTGCAACACAACACAACCCTACACAACAAAGAACGATACAACACAACACAGCACGATACGATGTGATGTGCTGTATAGTGCAACCCACCTCAAGCCCACACCCCAACTGACCACCACCCACCTGTTCAGTCCACTGAAGTGTTGGAAGGAGAGGGTGAGGGAGAAGAGGAGGTAGAGGGTGTCGAAGGCAGCTAAGGCAGTGAGATAGCAGTTGGTGGAGTTCATCATGGAACGACGTGTCAGAACCACCATGTTGAGGATGTTGCCCACCACGCCCATCAGAACCACCAACGGCACACACACCTGGGCACAAAGAGCAGATGACTGTGGTTACAGCACGGTACAACACAACCCTATATACAACACGACACAGCATGATACAACACAATAGACTATAGATATATGTATAGTATAGATACACATGTTGATATAGATGGCATGTTAGTATCGGATTTGTGTTGTGTACAGCGTTTGTGGTTGTGTGGTTGTGGCTGTTTGATGCTGTGCTCTACTCTGTGTGCATGCGTGCGTGCGCGCGAGAGCGCGCGCGCGCGCGCATGTGTGTGTGTGTGTGTGTTTGGCCTGTGCTGTGCTGTGCTGGGCTGGGCTGTGCTCTGTGTGTGTGTGTGTGCGTGTGCGTGCGTTGTGTAGCATTGTGTTTGTGTAGTGTGTTGTGTTATGTTTGTGTGGCCGTATTAATATTATGTGCTTTGTTCAAGAATGGAAAAGGCAAATGCTTTGTTTTTTTTGTTTTTTGCTTCTGCAATCGTTTTGTATTGATTTGTGTTAATAGATAGTATCTTTATTATTTATCTTCCATTTTCTTATGTTGTGGTGAAATGTAATCTAATGTGTTTGTGTTGTGTTGTGTTGCTTCTTGTAGTACTTGTATCTGTATTGTGATGCATTTGAACCCAGGCCTCTCTATCCTTTCGCCGGCTACATCAGAAGAAAACGGGGCTCAGAACACTTACCAAAGAAAAGGACAAAATTGAAAATGGCCGTTGACAAGATTTACTGATGTTAACATCATTAAATTAAATGGTGGTACAAACAAAACTAAATGTCACAACAAAAATCTTGGTCGCAACGCGACGTTTCGTGCTCTTTTCACAATTCCAAATAAAAACCATTTGCAAGTATTACAGAATGGAGGTAACTCCCAACTTGAACACTCAATCAAACATACACAGCAGTACTAAAATGAAGTGTGCTGTTTCTGATTGGGTTGTGTGCCTGATGATATGTGCTGTGATGACAAGAACATCTGACCACCCAACCAACCAACTAACCAACCAACCAAATCACCAACCATCCTCTCACAGACCCACCCAGACACCCAGTCAAAGGGACTCTCCCCTCTCCCCACCTTTTGCACAACGTATCGAACAGTGTCGAGTGTTTCAGCATTGGATGGTGGTGCAGCTACCTCAGCTACCTCAGCTGCCGCTGCTGCTACTGCTGCTGCTGTTTCTGCCAGCAGGGTGGTGCCGATGGTGCTGATATTAATGGACGATGCTAGATCCATCCTGACACTGGTCCCGGAGTAGAGCTGTTTCAGCTTTCGCAAGGATGGACATAGATGGTGTATATATATATATGACAGATGTTAAAGACAGAGACAGAGATTTAAAGACAGATACAATGACAATGACAATGACAAATTCTTTTATTTCGAGGATAATGAATAAGCACCTACGTGCTCTTTTTACATCTAGCCCTAAGTATAGATATGATAAAATAAAATAAACCCAATACCAATAAACGTGGAAAACATACCCGCACACAAAAACTCCCACCAAAACCGCCGAAAAAGAAAAAAAATAATAAAGGAAAGTAAAACAGAACAAAACAAAAAAATACAGAAACAACCCAATATATGATATATAGATTCTTTCGATATCTCTAAACTTTTGCAT
Source organism: Rapana venosa (assembly GCA_028751875.1). Classification (NCBI taxonomy): domain Eukaryota; kingdom Metazoa; phylum Mollusca; class Gastropoda; order Neogastropoda; family Muricidae; genus Rapana; species Rapana venosa. The sequence goes on from CM054166.1 coordinate 6,387,162, forward strand.
GCATAGTTTGGGGTGTTAGAAATGAATGTTATTAATTGAAAAATGTCAGAAATGAACGCTTTTTATGTGAAAGAATATATACCAGAAACAACCCAATATATGATATATAGATTCTTTCGATATCTCTAAACTTTTGCATGCATAGTTTGGGGTGTTAGAAATGAATGTTATTAATTGAAAAATGTCAGAAATGAACGCTTTTTATGTGAAAGAATATATACTTTGCTCCGATAAGATTTTTCAAGCTAACCAGATCAGTTCCCACTTAATGACAAAGTACCGTGAAATTGACATAACAGTTACAAGAATGTCTTATCAAGCATATATTCCCTATGTATGCGTGTAAATGCGTGTGGATGACAGGGACATCCAAGGCTATTGGAAAAGGAAAAAGTTTGAAAAATCGTTTTATCTGGTCTGATTCGTTATCCTGTCTAAAAGTAAATCCACATGGTCCTGCACGTTTGTGATTGTCAGTTTATAAAACTTTAAGATGCACAGTTTGTATCTTTACTGCGCTTTGATTTGTTTTTGAAAGATAGAGCGCTGTATACATTCCATTTGTTATTATTATTATGGACTGTTTGGGATGTTAGAAATGAATGTTAATTGAACAATTACACACTTTGCTCTGATTAGATTTTTGAAGCTAACCAGATCAGTGCACACCTATTGACAAAGTACAGTGAATTTGAAGGATATCGACAGTCAGCAGCTGTTCTTATTGATTAAAAGTTACGAGAAGGGATTCACGCTACATGTCATATAAAGCAAGAATTATCCTCTGCAAGCAACGTCCGTGGGGATAACGGGAATATCCATAGCAAATGGAAAAGGAAGAAAGATTCAAAATTCTGTTTCTTCTGGTCTGGATCGAAATCCTGCCCGTGTTTTCTGATCCCATCCAAAAGCTAAATCAAAATTTCCTGGAATCCAACCCATATTTTCTGGACTTGTCAAAAATCAAAACCGCCTTTTCCTGGACGGGTCCAAAATCCAACCCACCATTTCTTTGGCGAATCCAAAATCTTAAACGACCTTTTTCCTGGACGGGTCCAAACTCCGATTCACGCGAAAAATCCAACCCACCTTTTCCTGGACGGGTCCAAAATCCAACCATTTCCTGAACTGGCCCCAAATCCAAGCCACCTTTTTCATGGGTGTATCCAAAATACAACCCACCTTTTTCTGGGCGGGTTCAAAAATACAACCCACCTTTTTCTGGGTGGATCCAAAATCCAACCCACCTTTTCCTGGGAGTGTCCAAAATCCAACCCTCTTTTTAATGGACAGGTCCAAATTCTAACCACCCTTTTCCCTAACGGGACCAAACTCCAACCCACATTTTTCTGGACAGGTCCAAAATCAAAATCACCTTTTACTGGACGGGTCCAAACTCTATCCCACCTTTTCCTGGATGGGTAAAAAATCCAACTGCCGTTTTCCTGGACGGGTCCTGAATTCAAGTCACTTTTTCCTGTATGGGTCGAAAAATCTAACCCGCCTTTTGCTCTAAAGAACCAAAATCCAACCCATCTTTTCCCTTCCTCATTCCAAAACTTCCTGCAGAGGACCAAAATCAAACTCACCTTTTTCTGGACGGGTCCAAAATCCAACCCACTTTCAGGACAGGTCCAAAATCCCACCTGTCTTTTCCTGGACGGGACCAATATCCAGCCCATCTTTTCCCTCCCTCATAGCAAAACCAACCAAAATTTTCCTAGAACGGTCCAAAATTGCAACCTACCAGTTCCCGCTTTTGTCTGAAATCTAAACCACAGGTCCAAGTCCAACCTTATATTGTAATCAACCAGGAAAACGACACTGCCTTTTTGGACTTGACCAATGTCTATGTTTGTGTGTCAGGAATAAGTACAAGACTTTTTTGTTTACACATGAAGAAGAATGCAAAGAAGAGGAAGAAAAGGAGAAGAAGAATGCAAAGAAGAAGAATGCACACAAGAATGCAAAGAAGATGAAGATGAAAAACAAAAATAATACAAAGAAGATTGCGAAAAAGAAGATTGTGAAAAAGAAGAATGCAAGGAGATTGCAAAGAAGGATTCAAAAGAATGCCAAAGAAGTAGAATACAAAGAAGAGTGCAAAGACAAAGACGAGAAAGAAGAAGAAGAAGAAAGGAGAATGGAAATACAGAAGAAGAAAAATACAAAGATAAAGAAAAATGCGAGAAGAAGAAGAAGAGAAGAATTGCGAAAAAGAAAAAGAATTGCGAGAAGAATTGCAAAGAACAAGATGCGAGAAGAATTGCGAAGAAGATGAAGAATTGCGATGCGAAGAAGAATTACGAAGAAAAAAAGAATTGCGAAAAAAAGAACAATGGCGAAGAAGAATGGCGAAGAAGAAGAATTGCGAAGAAGAAATTGAAGAAGAAGAATTGCGAAGAAGAAGAATTGCGAAGGAGAAGAATTGCGAAGAAGAATTGCGAAGAAGAATTGCGAAGAAGAAGAATTGCAAAGAAGAAGAAAAGATTGCAAGAGAGAATTGCGAAGAAGAAGAAGAATTGCGAAGAAGAAGAATGCGAAGAAGAATTGCGTAGAAGAAGAATTGCGAAGAAGATTTGCGAAGAAAAAGAATTGCGAAGAAGAAGAATTGCGAAAAAGAAGAAGAATTGCGAAGAAGAAGAAGAAGAAGAATTGCGAAGAAGAATTGCGATGAAGAAGGAGGAGGAGGAGAAGGAGGAGAAGGAGGAGGAGGAGAGGAGGAGAAGAATTGCGAAGAAGAAGAATTGCGAAGAAGAATTGCGAAAAAGAAGAATTGCGAGGAAAAAGAAGAATTGCGAAGAAGAATTGCGAATTGCGAAGAATTGCAAAGAATTGCGAAGAAGAAGAAGAATTGCGAAGAAGAAGAAGAATTGCGAAGAAGAATTGCGAAGAAGAATTGCGAAGAAGAAGAATTGCGAAGAAGAAGAATTGCGAAGAAGAATTGCGTAGAAGAAGAATTGCGAAGAAGAAGAATTGCGAAGAAGAAGAATGCGAAGAAGAAGAATTGCGAAAAAGAAGAAGAATTGCGAAGAAGAAGAAGAATTGCGAAGAAGAAGAAGAAGAAGAAGAAGAAGAAGAATTGCGATGAAGAAGGAGAAGGAGGAGAAGGAGAAGAATTGCGAAGAAGAAGAATTGCGAAGAAGAATTGCGAAAAAGAAGAATTGCGAGGAAGAAGAAGAATTGCGAAGAAGAATTGCGAATTGCGAAGAATTGCAAAGAATTGCGAAGAATTGCGAAGAAGAAGAAGAATTGCGAAGAAGAAGAAGAAGAAGAAGAAGAAGCGGCTGCCCTCAGGAGTCCATTGTCTACAGTCAGGACAGGTCGTTGTGTAAAGAAAGGGAGCTTAATCCTTCCAGGCACGACTCGCACAACACAAGCCAGGTGAAAAAAAATACTTTATTACGACACAATCATACACACATAATATATTAATTTAAAATCCACTAACTAAACATTAGGCTATCCCTCCCCCTCCCCCCCCTCCCCTCCCTCCCAGTTTCCTAATCTGGCTAACCCCTCTTAATATACTGACCTAATTATTTTTTTAAAAACCCACCCGAATGGCAGTTTTACGCACACACGCTCACTGACACAAGTGCTCCTCCCTCCTAGAGTCACTTCCCCGCACATCCAGCCTAGGGACAGCCTACACTTCATTCATTCAGCACCCAGCGCTCGCTAGTCCGCCTTCAGGTGGTAGGATCCATTTTGCACATTGCCCTCCTCCCCCTCCCGTAACTTTAATGGAAGTAGACCAGCTCTCCCCCCAAAAAGTACAATAATATTCTACTATAACAATATCCCCAAACAGGCACATGACAAGAATACAGACACTGACTTGGGTCTTTAATCGCTCACATGAATAATAATTTTAAAAAACGGCCTCTTGCAAATATATCGTTTATCCACTTGAACGTCCGTCCGTGGTGTATATCATAATATCCTTCTTAATTTCAATTATTGGAAAAACGATGGGTTTTTTGTTGGTGTTTTTTTTTTTTTTTTTTTTTTTTTTTTTGGGGGGGGGGGGGGGGGGGGGGGCATGGCGACAATATACTACTCCTAGCCAACGTCAAACAAACAATTTTAACTCAGACAAACAGTTTTATCTCATTTTCTCGTTGCTCTATTTAACAATACCAAAAGTGAAAGAAGAATTTTATTTCCGACCATATAGTCGGTTTCCCTGCCTTAACTTACTCCTATTTAAGTTCACACTTCTTAAATCGTGCATCAACATACGACCAACGCCCTTTCTTCCATACCTTATCACAATAAATTCTACTTTTGAAACTCTTTACCTCTAAAGTCTATTCCGACATATACATTCAATCCTCTTACACAATTAAAATTATCAAATCCATCCACACAACCCAAGGAACAAACTATACGCGTCGCAGGACGGAATATCTTGCGGCAGCACACCCGGAGTTCTGCGGGTTCAAATCCTGGAACCCTGTTGGTAAATCCGCTCTAACTAAATAAAATTTGGTTGAGAAAACTGCTGAAAGTAAGGAACAAAATAACCCAAAATGTAGCGCGCCTGGACCTACTTGTGTGGTGCCTCACCTAAGTGACAATTATTAAGACAATTATTAATATAAAAATGTTAACTAAGTTTTGATCTCCTTCCTCCAGAGGAAGGACATCTTCTTGCAGCGCCTTACACTGCAAAGAAAAACAAACAAACAGAAACTGCTTGTAAAAGGCAACGGTTCTTCCAGAAGAAGTCAAAACACAATAAAAGAATGCTTTGCCCCGATCTTAAGTACACCTACCTATCTGGTGTGTATGGGATACCGTCAGCGTGTCATCAACTCCAGTCGCTTCGGTGGAGAGTTGGGTCCTCTCACTGAGCTGGTGGCAGACACAGTGACAATCTAACCGGGCAGAATGGCATCCGTGGGTGTGAAAACACTGCTCACGAGAAAGAAATGCACGTGCAGCTCGTGAAGACTGTGCATACTCGGTATCCCCGTCCACATCGGCCTCCTAATTTTAAACACATAAACGCGGGGTGCCTCCCGGCATGCTGCATACCAGCAGGGTTAAGAAACAGACCCACATATTCTTCCATACATAGATGGGTGGGTGTTTTATTTATTCATTTATTTATTTTATTTATTTATTTATTCATTCATTTGGAGGATAATGGAATAAGCACTCACGTGTTTTTTTCCCATCCTGTCCCCCTGTGTATGCAGTTTCGTCAATTTTTTCATCCGTTCGCACCGGCACACAATGGCCTACTCCAAAAAGCGAACGGGTTTTAACACGTGCCCAAGATGTTCTGCGTGCGTTCGCACACGGGACCTCGGTCTGCTCCGAAGGACTTTTTTTTGAGGGGGTGGGGTGGGGTTGGTACTGATGTTAACTCTAGAAGAAAAATCCTTTTGAGCAGGAATCGAACTCGGGTCAGCTGATCAGAGCCCATCACTCTAACTACCAGGCTATCCTGTCAGCCCCACGAGGTCTCGAATCCTTAATGAGGGAGTTGGGTGGTCAAGGAGACATGAAAGAGGCTGATCCTTGGCAGAGAATGAAAAGAAGAAAAAGAAGAGTGCAAATAACAATAACAATAAACAGGAAAAGAAGAAGTATGTAGATAAGGAGAATACAGAGGAGAAGAATGCAAACAAGAAGAAGACGCAAAAGAAGAAGAAGAAAAAACAACAGATTATGAAGAATGGGAAAAAGAATAATGCAAACAACAAAAAACAAACAGATGAGGAATGCAAAAGAGATTGCAAGAAGAAAAATACAAAGAAAAAGAAGAAGAAAAACAAGAAAAGAGGGAGGAGGAGAAGAAGAAGAACAACAACAACAATAACACCGTCAACAGCAACATCAACAAGATTGCAAACAAGAAGAAGAATGCGAGGACGAATGTAAAGAAGAATACAAGAAAGAAGAATGCAGAAAAGAAGAAAAATGCAAAGAAGAAGCAGAAAAACAATGCAAAGAAAACGAAGAATGCAATGAAAAGACAAAATTTTAAAACGCAAATCAAAATCAGAACAATGCAAAGAGAGAAAAGAATGCAAAGAACAGTGCAAACAAATGCAAAGAAAAAGAAGAATGCAAAGAAGAATAAGAAAAAGAATGGAAATACTAAATAAATGCAAAGAAAAATGCAAAGAAGAAGAAGAATGCAAAGAAGAAAAACAAGGATGCAAAGAAGAATAATAACGTGAAGACGAAGAATGAATAGAAGAAAAACAGAAGAAGAAGAATGCAGAGAAAAAGAATAAGAATGCAAAGAAAACACAGAAGAAGACGAAGGAGGAGGTACAAAAGAAAATGCGAAAAGAACAATCTGTAGAACGAAATGCAAAAACAAGAAAAGCAATGCAAAGGAGAATGCATGGAAGAAGAATACCAAGAGGAAGAAGAATGTAAAGAAGAAGGTTGCAACGATGAAAGAAGATGTTGAAAAATGCAAAGAATGTAAAGAAGAAGAATGCATAAAAAGGAGACGAATGCAAGAAGGAGAAGATACCAAAGAAAACCAGGAATACGAAGAATGATAACAAAAAGAGTGAAAATGAATGGGATAGCCTAGTGGTCAGAACATTGCTCTCGCAATCTGACAGCCCAAGGTTCGATTCCCGTTCAAGGGGAATATTTTCCCCTGGGGTTAACATCAGTGCACACTCCACTCTCCCCAAAAGTTCTTCGGATGCGACTATAAACCGTGTGGAGAACATCTTGCACACACGTTAGGCCTAAATCCTGTTCCGCTTTTTGTATGAGCCGGCTAGGCACACTGCCGGGAACAGATGATGAATTTACCAAACCGCACACACTGGATGTAAAAAAAAAAAAAAAGCACATAAGTGCTTATTTAATTATCCCCGATAGGCCTATAAAAGAATAAATAAATAAATAGGCCTAAATAGAAGAGGAAAGAAAGAGAAGCTGAGTATGTCGGTGAGAGTACGGCATCTGAAATTTTTTTCTGAGTGGGTAGAATATAGGACTTTCTCAGTCGCCTATGCAAACTACCTATGTTTTTATGCATACTGTATAGTTTTACTTTATATTTAGTATGTTATCTAAACACAATTGATTTCCAATATTACGATGAAACTAGTTAGTTTATATTTTTTCTATGTTATTTTTGTTGTTGTTTATATGAAATATCTCAAAATAATGACTTTTGGTAATTCAATAATACTTTCCGAATTGTCGCCCTTGCAATTGAGTATTGGTCTGATCTAGGACAGAAAATCAATGATAGCAACTTTAACAAGTCATATCCTTTGCTCATATTCATGGACATGATTGTTGAAAGACAGATCTTGACTCGATTCAACTACAGTGAAAGCTGTACTATTTTTGTTGTAAATTAATATTTTCGCCTGTTGCGTCATGTCCGCATAGGCACCTTGATCTCAGGAAAAGCAGTTCTAATTCCTATGTAAGGGAATCTTTAATAAACCCTACTATCCGAAGGTAGAACAGGTGGAATAAACTTTTTTTTAGATAAATAAAACATCGCTCTTATTAAGTGGTAATAGATCGCAAAGCTTATGACACCGTTTGAAATATTGGGGATAACCAGCCATTCTTTCTTTGAATCAGTGGAACTGAAATAAATCAACGCAGACACAACAGTACAAATTTACGGTATATTTTAGCTTTCGATATGAACGAGTATAACATTCAAAGATGCTAGTAGTATACATAGTATATATATCTCTGTATCTATATCTATATATATAGAGAGAGAGATATATATATAGATAGATAGATATATCTATCTATATCTATCTATCTATATATCTATCTACCTATATATATATATAAAATATATATATATATATATATATATATATATATCCCCATATATATATCCCCATATATATATCCCCATATATATATCCCCATATATATAATATATATGGGGATAGTGCCAGAAGTCAGGGTGTGCCATTCATTCCTGCACAACCAGTGTGATGCGGAGAACTGAATAAGTCAAGGGTCTACTGGCCGGCCATGCACCAAGACGTCAAGAACTACATCAGGTCTTGCGAACGCTGCATGCTGGGCCGACAACACCCACCGGTAAACACCACCTCTCCTGACCTCACGACCACTGGAGGTCCTGGCGATCGACTTCACCAAGCTGGACCAGGCAAGCGGTGGCAGGGAGAACGTCCTTGTGATGACAGAAGGTCTTCACAAAGTTCACCCAAGCCGTGCCCACAAGGAACCAAGAAGCAGTGACGGTCGCCAAGATCCTGACCAGTGAGTGGTTCCAGCGATACGGGGTGCCGGAGAGGATCCACAGCGACCAAGACAGAGACTTCGAATCGCGCCTGATTCGAGAGCTCTGCCAAACCTACAACATCAAGATGTCGCATACTACGCCATACCATCCACAAGGAAACAGCCAGTGTGAGCGGTTCAACCGCTCCATGCACAACCTGCTGCGAAGCCTACCCCCAGAGAAGAAGACCAGATGGCCGATGTACCTCCCAGAGCTGGTGCAGGCATAATTCTAACAACACCCCTCACGCCTCCACAGGCTTCGCCCCACACTTTCTCCTCTTTGGCAGGCAGCCTCTTGGGTCGTCAAGCCCCAGACACAGCTGGCACCGTTGACTGGGTCTGACAGCACCGCCTCCGCCTCCAGGAAACCCACCAGAAGGCCTACCAGCAGCTGAAGGAGACTGCCGCCAAACGGGAGAGGTTCACCGACAGGAGAGCCTCTGACCATGCCCTGAACACGTCTACCTTCGTAACCGTGTGGTGGGCGACACAAGATCCAGGACTTCTGGAGGCCAGACAGGATTTAACGTGTGCGCAAGATGTTCTTCGTGCGCGCGTGGCACACGGGACCTCGGCTTATAGTCTCATCCGAAGGACTTTTGGACAAATTTACGGTATATTTTAGCTTTCGATATGAACGAGTATACGATTCAAAGATGCTACATAGATACATAGAAGTTCATACTTGATCTAACGGCTTCGCAAGCAGAAATGAATGCGTAGCAGATCAAAACTGTGTTTCTGCAACGCTGTTTATTTAGCGATGTCTTATTTCATAGACACCTTTGGTAAATTATATGTATATGTGTATAGACCGTTCTTCTTGTTTGTTATTAAGTACGTTTCCTTCGCTGGACGTTAACTGTTTTATTGTCAAAAGCTGTCTGTTGAAAGGGTGCATGGCCAGAGGCTTTAATCGCCAACGCAATAGTGCACTTTAATGCTTGTGTTTTTAGTTTGTTTTGACATATAATATGTCTAGTTTTGTTGCTGCATGAAAAAACCAAAATTTTCCTCCATTGTAGCCCAATTCGGCCGATTCAGCTGATGCTTCATGATGCTTGCTTTGCACAGAATGTATATATAAGGGATGGTGCCAGAAGTTAGTGTGTGCTATTCATCCCTGCACAACCAGTGTGATGCAGAGAACGCACGCAGAACATTTTGCGCACACGTTAAATCCTGTTCCGCTTTTCGTAAGAGTAGGCCATTGTGTGCCGGTGGGAACAGATGACAGAATTTACAAAACCGCATACACAGGGGGACTGGATGTAAAAAAGCAATAAGTGCTTATTCCATTATCCTCGATATAAAAGAATAAAAAAATTAAAAAATAAACAGAAAAAAGACTTGCAGCTGCTGACTTCTCCCGAGTCTTCTGTTGCCTGGCTGCTGCTGTACACTGCTCCACTCTTTCCCTACTCTGCCTTTAGTCTTGCTTCTTGGCTCTGTCACAGCAATAAATACAAAAAAGAAGAAGACTGTGAAGAAGAACAATGCAAAGATTGCAAAGAAAAGAACGCAAAGAAAAAGTATTCAAAGAAGAAGAAGAATGCAAAAAAGAAGAAGAATATAACGAAGAATTGCAAAGAACATTTGCAAAGAAGAAAAAGAAGAAGAAGAATGTGTGCAGAAGAACACTATGTGCAGAGAAGATTAAGCAGCAAAACAAGAATACGAATAACAATAGCAATAAGAAGGAAAAGAAGAAGTATGTAAATAAGGAGGAGAAGAATGCAAAGGAGAAGGTCGCAAAAGAAGAAAAAAGATTTTGAAGAATGCGAAAAAGAACAATGCAAAAAAAAATTGGCAAAAGAGATGAGGAATGCAAAAGACATTGCTAGAAGCAAAATACAAAGAAAAAGAAGAAAAAGAAAAAGGGAGGAGGAGGAAGAACCCCAACAACAGCAGCAAAAGCAACAACAACATCAATAAGATTGCAAAGAAGAAGAATGCGAGGAAGAATGCAAAGAAGAGGAATGGAAAAAAAAGAAAAATGCAAAGAAAAAGCAGAAAAAGAATGCAAAGAAAACGAAGAATGAAAGAAGAAGAAGAAGGAAATAAAGAACGCAGATCAAAATAAAATTCAGAAGAAGAACAATGCAAAAGAAAAAAGTATGCAAAGAATTTGGCGTGGGTATGGCTTCACAGTTGGAGGGCTACTGGCTTAAGCTTCAAATATGCTGGTCAGATAGCAGCATACCTAGGAAGGAGGTACAGTTGAGCGGGGATGGATGTGATGGCGCTGTAACTAGATTACCTCCCATGCGATCAGAGCGACGTATTACTATTTTGGGACACACCTGCAAATTGTGCAGCACTCTGTTTCTTTGGGTGATGGATGAAAACCATCCGTGGTAAGTATTTCGCCTACATGGTAAAATATAGTATTTGAGAAGTCTCTGTTATAAGAGGTTACATCCCAACTTTGAGACCCATTTACGCGGGGGTATTGTGTAGAGAAGAATTATTAAAAATTGATATCTTCCTTACAGACACATGAAGGCACCAGCACTCAACTCATTCTTATACAGCCTGGCAATCTATCAATAATAATAATAATAATGTATGGAATTTATATAGCACTGAATCTTGTAAAGCAACAAATCAAAGCGCCAGAAAGTAATAGGTCTATCAAGTGTATACTCACACAAAGACTACACATTGTAAAGCAGGAATATCTATGAAATGAAGAAGGCAAGGAAAATCGTACGTGTGAACAAAATACAAGTTTAACAAGAGCCTTCTTTGGCATAGGGAGGGCGTTCCAGATTGATCAACGACCGATGGTGGACTGGCTGTTGTAGGTAAACACAAGGTGGAGACATTTGTAACAGTGTACTGGTTTTATATATACAAATGATTGCAAACGTACTTATGAAGATTTCTCTTTGGTAATGTGCGCAGACGAGAGTGCTCTCTTATTTTACTTATCTGTATCAGTCTTAGATCATGGTCCAGCCTTCACCGTGTTCGTACACTGGTGTGATAAGGCCTCTATGGTGCTAAATGTTTCTAAAACTAAAGATCTTCCTATCGATTTCAGAAGATCAGGGCATACGCCTAATAATATTATTATCCATAATCAAGAAGTTTCGGAATATAAGTATCTGTTAAACTGGGCATAATAGAAGAGGAACCAGCAACATCAAGAGTACCGTCGCCATTACCTATACTGAGGGAAGAAGTGGAAGAAGCCATCCGCAGTTTACCAGCAGGAAAGTCCCCAGGAGCAGACAACATACCAGCAGAGCTGCTCAAGCATGGTGGCGAAACAGTTATCACACATGTTACAGCTATCTGTCAGAAGATTTGGGAGACAAAACAGTGGCCAACAGAATGGACACAATCACTCATCATACCTCTGCCCAAGAAGGGGAATTTACGCCAATGCCAAAACTATAGAACCATCAGCCATGCCAGCAAGATCATGCTCAAAGTTCTTTTGAATCGACTCAAGAAGGAGGCAGAAGAACACCTTGCAGAGGAACAAGCTGGGTTCAGGGCAGGCAGGACCACAATCGAACAGATTTTTAACTGCCACATCCTGATGGAAAAACATCTTCAACATCAGAGACCTGTTCCACAACTTCATCGACTTTAAGAAGGCTTTCGACAGAGTATGGCACGAAGGCCTATGGCAGGTCCTCACAATGTTTGGCATTGAAGAAGGACTAGTGTAAACCATTCAAGCACTATACAACTCCGCAAGCAGTGCAGTCCTTCTGAACAATCAGGTTGGAGACTACTTCAAAACCACAGTTGGGGTCCGACAAGGATGCCTGTTATCTCCAGTCCTGTTTAATCTGTTCTTGGAAAACATTATGAGAGAGACCCTCCATGACTTCCACTCTACCATCTCCATTGGCGGCAGACCCATCAACAACTTGCGGTTTGCCGATGACATTGACCTCATGGGCGGAAGTAACACAGAGCTGCAAGATCTTACGACCAGACTTGAGAACAGAGCTGGAGCATATGGGATGGAGGTGAGCTCGGAGAAAAGTAAAGTACTTGTGAACAGCACGAGCAACGCCACTGCTAAAATTTACATGAACGGCCAGCAACTGGAGGAGGTAAACGCTTTTAAATACTTTGGCGCTACACTCACAAAGGACGGGCGATCGACGACAGAAATCAAAGTCAGACTAGCCATGGCAACATCTTCCATGACAAAACTCACCAGCATATGGAAAAGTAAAGAGATCAATTTCCCAATCAAACTAAAGCTCTACAAAGCCCTAATTCAGACTATCCTGCTGTACGGAAGTGAAACCTGGACATTGACTGCTGAAACAGCAAAGCGAATCCAGTCATTTGAAACAAAATGCCATAGAAAACTGCTGGGCAAGTCCTGGAGAGAACGAAAGACCAATGAATTTGTCAAGAGCCAAATAACAAGGCTGGCAGGTCCACAGGAACCCCTTCTCACCATCGTCAAGAAGAAAAAGCTGACATGGTTCGGCCACGTCACCCGCCACAATACTCTGCCAAAAACGGTCGAAGGTGGCAGAAAGAGGGGAAGACAGAACAAGTCATGGATGGACAACATCAGAGAATGGACCAGGATGAATGACTCGGCACTACTGCGCAGAGCCGAGGACCGAGATGGATGGAGGAGGCTTACCACGGCATCGTCTTTCGTGTCTCCTCCACGACCGCCAAGGTCACGGGACTGATGATGATGATGATGAGTCAGGATGTACCTCCCTGCTCATCAAGTACAGCCTGTGTGAAGGAAGGAAGGAAGGAAGGAAGGAAGCATAATTATAAAAATGGTGAGCTGAAAAGATAGGGTGGAAAAGAAAACAGTCCTGAAAAATGTTTATTCGCTCTTGTGACTTTCATACATAGGACACATCACACATACGTGTTCTCGTTCTCTCCCCTCCGCTCTCTCTCTCTCTCTCTCTCTCTCTCTCTCTCTCTCTCTCTCTCTCTCTCTCTCTCTCTCTCTCTCTCTCTCTTCTCTCTCTCTCTCTCTCTCCACACAAATATAGACAGACGGACACACACACACAATGCTTCTGAATAAAATTTAGACGTAAATCTCTCGGATGAAAGTGTTCGTTTTAATAATAATAATAATACATTGAATTTATACAGCGCTAAATCTTGCAAAAAACAAATCAAAGCGCTCTCATTCATCCTATTCTTTCACATGCAGCCAGTTACGATTAACAGTTTTTTACAAATAAAAATGTAAACACACACGCGCGCGCGCGCCCACGCACACACACACACACACACACAGAGTTGTACACTCGGGCAGGCTAATGGGGGGGGGGGGGGGGGGGGGGGCAGTTGGTTATTGAGGGCAGGGACAGAAATGAGATGAAACAAGAGGAGAGAATCTTAGGTTTGAAATAAATGCGTCTTTAGGCTGGATTTAAAAGCATCATAAGTAGGCTTTTGACGAAGGGAGAGAGGGAGGTCGTTCCAGATCACTGGACCAGAAACAGAGAAAGAGCGACGGCCAACAGTGGACTGGTTGAATCTAGGTATTCTTAAGCACAAGGTATCTGCAGCAGAGCGGAGGGAACGAGAGGGAGTGTACAAGTGAAGATATTCACAGAGGTAGGAAAGTGCCGTTTTGTGGAGACTTTTGTAACAGAGGGTACAGATCTTATAGTTTACCCTCTGTGGCACAGGCAGCCAGTGGAGAGATCGCAGTATGTTCTTTCGAGCCAGAAGGCCCATAGAGCCGGAGCTTATCCCGGTTTCTGTAGCGTTAAGCGAACTGATGGTTTTTCACCACCCCTGTGACAGGACGCTAGTCTGTCGCCAGATACTTCCCCAGCAGAGCTGGTACCCACTTGTACACCTGGGTGGAGTGAGGAAAATAGGAGTAAAGTGTCTTTCCCAAGGACACAACACCGAGCCGAGCGGGGATCGAACCCGCGACCTCTGGATCACGAGTTGACCGCCTAAACCACTCGACCACGGTGCCTCCGCGGAGAGATCGCAAGAGAGGAGTAATGTGCTCAGATTTTTTCTTTCTGAGCACTAGTCGAGCTGCAGAGTTTTGTATACGTTGAAGAGGGTGGATAGATGATGCTGGCAGACCAGCCAGAATAGAATTGCAATAGACCAGACGTGAGAGAATGAGAGATGTGACTAGTTTGGATGTTGCATCAGTGGACAGATACTTTCGAACTGCACTAATGCGCCGTAATTGATAGTAGCACGACTGGCAGGTTTGGGTGATGAATTTTTGCACGGAGAGCGTGTTATCGATAACTACCCCTAGATATTTCACTGCAGTCGATAGAGGGACAGACGTATTGCCGAATTCTATTGAAGCTGTTGTTATGGAAGAGAGTTTGTGTTTGGTCCCTATAAGCATGGCTTCGGTTTTATCTGCGGTTTTAACTTGTTCTCTATCATCCAGTTTTGGATATCTTGAAGGCAGCAGGACATATTTGTCAAGAGAGAAGGCAGATTTTCGGGAGTTTCACTGCTAAGAATCTGAGAGTCGTCTGCATAAAAATGATGGCTGATTTGATGACGGTTTATTATATGTGAAAGTGGGACAGTGTAGAGAGTGAAAAAAACAGGGCCGAAAACTGACCCCTGTGGGACTCCACATTCCAGTTTGGCAGGTGCTGAGTGAATCTTGTTTACTGTAACTGTGTGGAATTTGTCTTTAAGGTATGAAGGGCTGTGTCTTTAATACCAAACATGTTCTGGAGACGGTAAGGAAAAATTGAGTGGTGTATAGTGTCAAAGGCTGCAGACAAGTCGAGGAGAGTGAGAAGAGATATTTTTCCTGAGTCAGAAGCGTGCAAAAGTGTGTTTAAGGTGTGGACTAGTGTGGTCTCGGTGCTGTGGTTGGCACGATAGGCAGACTGAAAAGGGGGAAGGAGATTGTTGGAATGAAGATGGCTATTGACTTGTTTCAGAACAACTTTTTCAAGGACTTTAGAGGTAAAAGGTAGGTTAGAAACAGGCCTGTAATTCTTCAGAATGTTAGGGTCGAGATCGTGCTTTTTGAGTAGAGGTGTAACTATAGCAGTTTTGAGAGCTGATGGAAAAATTCCTGAGAGAAGAGATGAGTTTACTATTTTCGTGATAGTGGGTATGAGCTGTGGAATGCACTGAGTGAGAAGAGAAGCAGATATAGGATCGAGATCACATGATTTTATTGTAATTTCTTTCAGAATTGTCTTGATTTCATTCTCACTTGTTGGATGAAAGAAAAGGAGAGGAATGCCAGTGAATTGGGGATCAGGAGGTACGG
>CM054166.1:6407678-6430750 GCA_028751875.1 Rapana venosa
TATGGTTTTTTTCCATGTGAATGTTTCCTCCCTCTATCTTGAAAGTTCTATGTGATGCTGTTTTGCTGTGTGGTGATGTCACATCGCTGTATGAGGTATGATATTCAGTAAGTGTTCTGCTTTCAATGTTTATCAAAATTTTTAATAATTTTCAATTTGAGACCAGACTATGTTCTCCAAAATATTGCTGACCATTTAGGATGCTGTAATCCCAAAATGAATCGTCACTTTCGTTTCATATACTGAACAGCACTGCAGGATTATTTGTCATTCGGTTGGTTTGCTTGTTTTCTTATTAAAGATTGCATTGCTTTCTTAGACTGTTCGCAGTAAGATAGATTTCACGACACATAGCCATTCTCTCATTAGTTATGCTGGTGCTTCGTGATCGAAAGGGAATAGAGTTACAGGTTATAACCCTAAGTTGTTGACCGAGGAAGATGTGCAGCTTTTCAGCTGATTCAATATTGTAGTTGTATTGTGAAATTATTGTTCTCCTCCATTGTTCACCTCACCCTTCATCACTCCCTGTTGTATTGTACTGTATTTCTTTCTTTCCTCTCAACCTTTCTGTCTTCTGTCTTTCTTTCCTCTCTACCTTTCTGTCTTCTTTCTTTCTTTCCTACCTTTCTGTCTTCTTTCTTTCTTCCTCTTTACCTTTCTTTCCTCTCTACCTTTCTGTCTTCTTTCTTTCTTCTCTTTCTTTCTTTCTCTCTACCTTTCTGTCTTCTTTCTTTCTGTCTTTCTTTCTTTCTTCTCTACCTTTCTGTCTTCTTTCTTTCTTTCCTCTTTCCTTTCTTTCCTCTCTACCTTTCTGTCTTCTGTCTTTCTTTCTTTCCTCTTTACCTTTTGGTCTTCTTTCTGTCTTCTTTCTTTTTTTTAGTTTTTTTTCAGGTGCCTGCCTTGTGATGTTGCTGGCTGGCTTTCTCAGGGATGTGCCAGATCGATCCCCATCTCCTGCGCCGGATTTCATTCTCGACTGGCAGCTGGTTAGTACGTTGCCACAGGTCTGCGTTGCTGATGGTGTCGGGCCAGTCTGGAGGATTCTGCACTTTCTTGATGGTGATCTTTGTTGTCCTCCATGCCTCCGCTCCATACAGTAGGACTGACTTGACGTTGGAGTTGAAAGGCCTGATCTTTGTGCGGGTTGACACCACCTTGGAGCTCCAGATGTTCTTCAGCTCCAAGTATGCTGCCCTCGCCTTGCCAATTCTTGCTCTGACGACTGCGTCTGTGCCGCCCTGCATGTTAATGATGGTACCCAGGTACGTGAATGTCTCCACTTCTTCCAGCTTCTTCCCATTTAGTATGACTGGGTCCTCACTCACTGCGTTGATCTTGAGAATCTTGGTTTTGCCTTCATTGATCTTGAGACCAACTTGTAATGAGGTGGCTGCTAGTTTTGTAGCCTTATCTGTTTGCGGCTGTGGGAAAGCAGGGCCAGGTCGTCTGCAAAGTCGAGATCATCCAGCTGGTCCTACAGTGTCCACTGGATTCCATTTCTTCTGTATGTGTTGATGTCTCTTTTGAAGAACAAAATAAGTATATTTTAAGAAGTTCGACAATTCAGAATTCTAATATTAAAGAACTTCATTTAATGTCACTCACTCACTCACTCAGTCCCATGTCCCAAAGGACGTAGGGGGGACATGAGAGAAGACGCGACAGAGATCTTTTTCCATGCTTCACGATCCTGTGTGGCTAGTAGAAGGTGTTGCAGGGGTTGGGCGGTCCAGTCTTTGATGTTGTCAACCCATGATTTCTTTTGGCGGCCTCTTCTTCTCTTGCCTTCAACTGTTCCCTGCAGGATGGGTCTTGTGGTGTGACCAAACCACATCAGTTTTCTCCTCTTTATGGTGGAGAGCAGAGGTTCTTGGGGGCCCACACGCTTTTTTATTTCTTCTTTCACATAGTTGTTGGTCTTGTGTTCTTTGTATATTTTGAGGAGTCTTCTGTGGCACTTGTTCTCGAATGCTTGGATTCTCCTCTCTAGCTCTGTCCATGATTCACAGCCATATAGGAGGATAGATATCAAGGTGATATTTGGTGCAGACGCTGATGTTGTTGCTTCTGATGATCCTCTCGAGTCTGGCTAAAGCAGATGTTGCTGTTGCAATGCGAGCTTTCACTTTCATTGTTTGATGTGCCATCTTTTGTTAGGATGGAGCCTAAATATTTAAATTGGCTCACCTCTTCCAGTATTTCTCCATTCATCTTTATTTCCGTGCTGTCATTACTTGCGCTGATCTTTGATTTATCTGCACTGACCTTCATGCCGTATGCGCTCGCTCGATCTGATAGACTATCTGTGAGGTTTTGCAGTTCTTGTTTGCTGCCGCCCATGAGGTCAATGTCATCTGCAAATCTGAGGTTGCAAAGGGGTCTTCCACCAATGGAGATGGAAGTGTGGTGGTTTTGCAGTGTCTCTGTCATGATGTTTTTGAGGAAGAGGTTGAAAAGTACAGGTGAGAGAAGGCAGCCCTGACGGACCCCAACCGTGGTCTTGAAGAACTCGCCCATGTGATTGTTCATGAAAACTGCACTTCTTGCGTTCTCGTACAGTGCCTTGATGACTTCAATGAGGCAGTTGTCAATGTTGAAGTGCCTGAGTACTTGCCAGAGGCCGTCATGCCATACCCTGTCAAAGGCCTTTTTGAAGTCTATGAAATTGTGATACACGTCTTTTTGGTGTTGAGATGTTTCTCTATCAGAATTCTCAGATTGAAAATTTGTTCCATTGTGCTGCATTTTGGACTAAAGCCAGCTTGTTCTTCTGCCAGTTTTTCCGCTTGGTTTTTCAGTCTGTTGAGGACTACCCGCAGCATGATCTTGCTAGGATGGCTTATGAGACTGATGGTTCTGTAGTTCTGGCATTGCTTGAGGTTTCTTTAGTAGGGGTATTACAAGAGACTGTGTCCATTCTTCTGGCCATTCTTTGGTGTCGTGAATCTTCTGAAAAAGTTCTGTGAATCGCCTTGCTGTTTCATTCCCTCCATTTTTTATGAGTTCAACTGGGATGTTATCGATTCCCGGGGACTTTCCCTTCTTCAATTGTTTAATAGCTGTATCTACTTCACACCTTAGTATTGGTGGGTCTTTATCTTGGTGTTCAGGGGGTTTGTCAGAAACTATGGAAAAAGGGCTAAATCCATACAAACACTGACAACAATCAGTTCTTACACCTCTGATATGTTCACATCTTCGAGAATGAATGTCAGAAATGTAGCATCTCGCTCAATTTTCTCCACAATTCCAAAGTGAGCTGAGTTTGATCTTGATTATTCTAATGTCAAAAAAGAAGAAAGTCCCGCTGCAATAGCTTTTACTGATGTACGGTAGTCGACTGTGGGATCTGGTTTTGTAGTTCCTGCATTAAAGATAGAAAAATCTTATCATTTAGGCAAAGATTTTTCCATCTTTACTGCGGAACTTTTAGCTATATTAATGGCCTTACTTTTTTTTTTAATAATTAAATCTGCATATCAATATATTTAAAGTGCTGTTTTGTATCGATTCTAAGTCAGTTTTGCAAGCATTAAAAGCATTTAATACTAAGGTAAGAGGGGAATTAATCATTGAAATTCGTTGCCTTATACATTTTCTTTCCATACGAGGTACTACCCATGCCTTTTGCTGGATTCCGTCACATAGTGGAATCCACGGCAACGAGAAAGCTGACCAGTTAGCGAAAGCTGCTGCCATGGGCATGGACTCTGAAGTTACAGCAAATCTGAACCTTCCACTCAGTATTCAGGAGGGCATACTTCTGCTGAAAAAGGCTTCTTGGAACCGTGTCAACAGCCAACGAAAGTATTCTTTACGTGAACATTCATTAAGTGTCAGAGTGTGTCATTTTCATAACAGACTGGTGGGAAGTATCACATTCAGACTGGTTGCATTTAGGACTAAATTTTGTAAACAGATAACCTGTCTATGTGGTTCTGACTGGAGATAGTTATTTGTTTAGTTAGAAAGCCCTGTTGGCAAACTTTCGTAATTGTTCTTGCTGCACTTTAAGCTGTTCAATGCCCACCCCACCCCCCACCCCCCCCCCACCCCCCTCATCCCCGTCCTTCCTATATATTCTTTGTATTTTTTTTCTTTTATCTCTTGCACAGACACTAATAGGTATCCCGCACACACACACACACACACACACACACACACACACACACACACACACACACACACACAACACAAACACACACACACAACACACATGCACACACACGCACACACACACACACACGCACGCATGCACCCCCACCCACCCACCCACACACACACACACACGCATGCACGCACGCACGCACACACACACACACACACACACACACACACACACGCACGCACACACACAACACGTTTTCTATATATTGTAACACCTTGAGTGAGCAGACGTTAAATTAAAGAAAGTTGGTGATGAAGGAGATGAACAATGCTGTTCAAAAGTAACAGATATGAAAGGAAATTATCAGGTAGGAAATAAGTACGTTTTGAGGCTGGATTTGAAGATGAAGGCTTTTGGCGAAGTGAAAGTGGGTCATTCCAGGTGGATGGACCAGAAACAGAAAAACACCGACGGCTAACAGTGGTTTGTTTGAATCTGGGAGTTCGAAAGCGCAAAGTATTTGCGGCTGGGCGATTCGAACGGGATAAGGTATACAGGTGAAGACAGTTACAGAGATAAGAGGGTGCAGATTTGTGAAGATATTTAAAACAGAGAGTTTTGGTCTTATACTTGACTCTCTGTGAGACAGGCAGCAAGTGAAGAGATTCCAGAAGAGGAGTGATGTGTTCAGATTTTTTCTTTCTTAAGACCAGTCGAGCTGAAGAATTTTGTATACATTGAAGAGAGTGGATGGATGATGCTGAAAGGCCAACCAAAAGAGAATTACAATAATCTAAACGTGAAAGAATGAGAGATGCGACAAGCTTGGAAGTAGCGTCAGTTGCGAATTGCGCTTATGCGCCATTATTGATAGTAGCAAGACTGGCAGGTTTGGGTGATTAATATTTTCATAGAGAGTATGCTGTCGAGGACTACCTAAATACTTCACAGAGTTGGCCAAAGGAACTGACGTATCGTCGAATTCTATTGAAGTAGCGATGGAGGAAAGTTTATGTTCGGGCCTATGACCATGGTTTCGGTTTTGTCAGTATTAGGTTGTAACTTGTTCTGAGTCATCCAGTTTTGAATGTCTTGAAGGCAACTGGACATATTTGTTAGGAGGGAAGGCAAGTTTTCAAAAGTATCACTGCATTGAAGTTCATCGGCTTAGAAATGATAGTCAATATGATGGTGGTTTATTATGTGTGAGAGTAGAGTAGTATAGAGATTGAAGAGAACACGGCCAAGAACAGATCCAGTTTGACAGGTTCTGATTGAGTTTTGTTTACAATAACTTTCTGGAATTGGTCTGTGAGGTATGAACAGATATAAACCAGGTGAGAGCTGTGCCATTAATACCAAACGTATTTTGGAGTCGAGAAAGAAGAACTGAGTGATCTATAGTGTGGAAGGGTGCAGATAAATCGAAAAGAGCGAGGATGGAGATTTTTCCTGCGTCAGAAGCGAGGACAAGTGTATCTAAAGTGTGGACTAGGGTGGTTTCAGTGCTGTGGTACGGACGATAGGCAGATTGAAAAGGGGAAAGGAGATGATTGAAGGTAACTGTTGAGCTGTTTGAGAACAACTTTTTCTAGCACTTTACAAATAAAGGATAAGTTTGAGACATGTGTATCATTTTTCAAAATGTTGGGATCGAGGCCGTGCTTTTACAGTAGTGTGACTAGTGCGATTTCAAGAGCTAATGGAAAAGTTGTTTTAGTTATAACAAGTATAAGTTGTGGAAGACATTGTGAGAAAACAGTGGCAGGTATGCGATCAAGGTTGCATGATTTTATAGACATTTCCTTCACAATTGTGATTTCTTTTTCACTTGTGGGATGGGCAGAAGAAGAGAGGAGTGCTGAAATGAGTCTTATCCAGTCTGGAGCGTATGTTGCGGACTTTGTCTGAAAAGAAGGAAGAAAAGATGGATGGAAGTTCAGACAGGCTGTGGGCTGTAGGCAAAGGAGTTGTTTTAGAGATCCAAGGAGCTTTGAGGTGAAGAAAAAAAGAGATTAAAGATGTAGTGCAAAGAACTTGGGAAGAGTAATAGTCTGTCTTTGCTGAATGGATTAAGTGTTTGTTTTTGTTTATTTGTTTTCGGAAAAGCTGTTAGTGGTATGAACAGATATAAGGTTTTTGACTTCCGCCACTGCCGTTCTAGTTGCCGGCGTTTGCGCTTAGCTATCAATATATCGTGAGAGTACCATGGCGCACAGGGTCTGTCAGGCAGGACATGGTCTGTAAGGAGGTGCATGCTCGTCAAGCAGTTGGCGGAGGACAGTGTTATAATATTCAGCGAGGTCAGTGTGGTCAGAGGTTTGTGAAAAGCGTTCCGTAGCTTGTGAAGAGAAGTTATGAATGTCTAAGATTGCGACGTGTAACATTTCTTTTCTCTGATAGGTTTTGTGCTGTTAAGGTGGAAAAGAATTGCTGAGTGATCAGAATGCAGTTCGTAGGTGACAGAAACAGATGGGACAAGATTATATGAAGCATTAGTGATCAATCAGCCAGTCTAAAATATGACCGGATCTGTGCGTTGCTTCATTTACCAGTTGGTTGGACAGAGAAAGAGAAAGACACTTGACATCAGGAGAAGATTGATTATCGAAATGAAAGTTGAAGTCACCAAGAATTAGTTTACTGGGAGAGAGGCTGTAGTGGTCGGGAAGTTACTGGAATACTTGACGAAAAAGAGATGTCAGCCTGTTCTTACAGGGTGATTGTCTATGTCAGATTTTGAAATTATTTTGTTATCCAGAACGTGAGGCTGCATTGTATTGAAAGCTGAACTAAAGTCAGCGAACAATATTCTGGCATGAGAGTCAGGTGTTTCCAAGTGGCTATTCAACTTGTTCAAAATGAATAGTTTTGCATTTTCGACACCCCTTCAAGACCTGTACGGAAATTGTAGTGGGTCAAGGTCTTTCTCTGTTAGCGGAAAGAATGAGAGATTTTACGATCTTTTCTAGCGTTTTCATCACAAGAGATATGAGAGCTCGTTAGGCCGAGAAGGATTGGGTTTCTTTGGAAAAGGTAAGACAGAAGTTTTCCAAATAACTGGAATCTGACAAGTATCCAGTGAGACTTGGAACAGGTGTTGAGCAACACTGGCAAGCTCAATAGCGCAGAATTTCAGGGTTCTTCCATATATACCATCCGGGAGATTTGTTAATATTTATTTTACTTTTCAATCAACAATGACGCTATACTTTTTCATCAACCATGACGCTATTCTCAAAAACTAGGGATTGCTTTAGGTCATTTATTTCATCTGAGAAATCATGCTTCTCAAATCGAGTAAAAAAGCGTTTAAATGGTCTGATTTTTTGTCACACTGATCTTTGAGCTATGTTGGACACCTACCATGTTTACTGCAGATATATTTTTGATACCCTGCCATGCAGCACGAAATGTGTTCCCTGCAAACTTGTCTTCTGTCTTTTTTTCATATCTTATACATCTGGCCTGTGCAACAGCAGCTTTGAGTTCTTTTTTTGCTTCCTTCTTTTGTAGTTGTGTGCCTGTCAAATACTACTTTCTTTTTGTTTAATACACGTTTCAGATCCTTTGTAATCCAAGGCTTGTTAACCTCCTTAGTTGGAATGACGCAACTAACACAAAATGAAATATAAGAACAAATAACGTCAGTGAGCTCACTCAAATCAGGACACACGTTGTAAAACATATCCCAGTCAGTGCAATCAAAGTAGCTTTGCAAACTAGTAAATATCAGCAGTCCATTTTTTCGTTGTCTTGACTGGGCTGAAGTCGCTGAAATACTAACTGGTACATGGGTGCACGAGAATACAGCTTGGATAGATGCACCGGGGAGGCAAAGTTTCCGACAGGTAAAATTTAGGTTCCTGCTACCAGTCCTTGTAGACATACTGTTCTATGTTCTTAAGCAGTTTACTAGGGAACCCCGCTATTGAATTCACCCAGGATTAGCTCAAGGCACATGGAGTGATCTAATATGTGTTCGTTGTTCCAGCCACTTCCTATTTGGGTGATATATAAACCAAATTAACAAATAGTTGCGTGAACTGTCCCGTGTGGTAAGTAGAAGGCCGAGCGAATAAATGTCAGTTCAATGTCCTCCATAGATAGCGTTGTTCTAATTTTAACAACTCGACACCAACGTTCGTTGATGTAAAAGCACACCCCTCCATTGTGTCCCTTCCCTGTTGCGTGTGGGTCTCTATCAAGCCTAATGGGTTGAGACGTATGGAGGGTTCGCAGTTCGGTACAGCAGGACTCAGCCAGGATAGGGCAAGGTAAGGGCAACAATTTCTGCTTTGCATATGTAGTTGACGTTAAGCTCATCCGTTTTGGAGCATAGGGATTGGACATTGGATAGGAGCACCGTTGGTAGAAGAGTTTTCCGATTATTAAAAATTTTTTAGTCTTTGTCTCACACCACCTTTCTTTCCTCGCTTTCTTTTCTTAATGTTCTTCCAAGTTAGTTGCTGATAGTAGAACCTCACATGGAAAGTTGTAGTCTTGGCCTTCAGCTAACACACTGGCTGATTCCCTCAGGCTAAGAAGAAATTCTTGAGTGTGCTGTTGCCCTTAGGCGGCACACAATCAGATGATGCTATGATAAAGCAAACCCGTAGAGTGACTGTAACTGATCTTCCCAGCATTGTTGCTGTTATTACTGACACTCTGCAGAACTTGGAACTGATAAGGCTTACACTATAATGAAATTGAGATTTAAAAAAAAAATATATATATATATATCGCCTGTCAGTAGAGAGTGTCGCCACGCAAGCAGCGCCACCTGTCTGGATGTAGATCTGGACACTTAGCTGAAATCAAACACTGACACAGCTCTTGGCAGTGGTCAGGCTGAACCCTTAAGGATTAAGTATCCCAACCACGGAAAAAAAAGGAAGTGGGCTCAAAATGATAGTCTATGTTAATATACAAACGCTTTCAGTTGTAAGTGCTGAGCTTATGCGAGCATGTTGTTATGTTGTAACATGTGATGTTGAGATTGCCAGCCATGACAAACTCTTAGCACATCAATTTGATACTCTTTCAATGAAGAACAGACTCTGAAGTTGGAATGTGGCTGCCTATGGCCATAGGTGCTTGAGAGGAGTCATGTGCGCAAACTTCAACACCCAACATGCTACACTGCCAACATCACTGGCATCTGGGGAGAGGGTGCTTCGCAGTACTTATTGTTGGGCGAATTTTCTTGTTGTTTGGTGGACAGGACGTGTCATTTGATTGTGATAGTGTTGCATGTGATAGAGGAAGCACCAGCAATAATTGGGATGGATCTGCGTTAGTGTGGAATATTTTATTTTACCTTTGAAAAAAGATATAAGCATTTCACATTTAACTTATTCTAAAAATAAAACTTTTGGAAATAAAATCTGATCTTTTAGAAATTAAATCTGCCTTTAGCTCTGACTCCTGTTTGTGTGACATTTCTCTGGCGTTGCGGTGTGGAAGACGATTGAGAAGTTCCATCCTTTTATAAAAGAATCATGCGATCAAATCAGACCCCATGGACACATTCTGAACTTTGAAGAACTACAAGCAAACATACAGCTTGTATCTGAGTACAAGAATTCAGGTTTACTTTCTTTTACTGAAACTTAGTGATTCTATCTTTGAGTGATTTTTGTGCTCCGTATAGAATGATGAGAGAACGAGAAGGGAGTGGGGAAAAAAACAAGGTAGTGTATGGTGTGCTTAAGGAGAGGTGGTACCTGACAGTAGCATCCCTCGGGATGGACGGGAGCACTGGTCCTCACTTGGCACTCAACTCTCACTTCTGGGTCCGGGTCCTTAACCCACCCACACCCCGGTAACCGCTTCTACTGGCGGGCAAAACGTTGTGAGGGGCTGGTGAATTCTTACTCACCAGTAGGAGTGTTGGAGAGGAGATGGGCGCCACCAAGCTTCCTCAAGCCCACTGCAAGGACATGATGGGAAAAACAAAACAGAAAGACATGCCGGATCGGTCGAGGCCCGGACCCACTGTAGGCCTCCAAGTGCGCTACTGGAGCAGATCCAACTCTAAAGCTTCCAAATAAAAGGAGTAACCATCGGAACATGGAATGAAAGGACTCTATACCAAACAGGAAGATTACAGGAACTCACACATGGCCTAAAAAGATATGGACATCCTAGGGCTTTCTGGTCAGATGGACTGGCTTCGGAGAAACAACCCCCAAGACGGCCACAAGATATGGTACAGTGGAGAAGGGAAACTACATCAACACGAAGTAGGCTTCATTGTCAGGAAATAGATTGTTGACAATCGTCAGCTGCACACCAGTATCCAGCAGACTCATCTCAATCAGAGTTTCTGCAAAACCCCAGAATCTCACCATCATCCAAGTGTATGCTCCAACATCTGACTACGATGATTACCAGATAGAAGAATTCTATGAACAACTTGAAAATGTCATCTCCAAAAGGCCCAAAAAAGACAATAAGTTGTGGAAGGCGACTAGAATGCTAAGGCGGGACCTGATGCCTATGACACCTGGGCAGGAACCACAGGACGCTTTGGACTGCGGCTGCTGGAATTCGCAAAGAAGCACAAACTAACTCTGGCAAACACACTCCACCCTCACAAGCCATCTAGAACATCAACCTGGCACTCACCAAATGGTCTGATTAACAATCAAATTGACTACATTCTGTCACCCCAAAGATTCAAGTCCAGTATAAACAAGGCAAACACAAGAACATTCCCAGGAGCTGACATTGGCAGTGACCACGACCTTGTACTTACCATTATCAAGCTGAAACTGAAAGCAAAACAACAGCCAAAAAACCCACGGATAAGATTTGATCTGGAAAAACTCAACACAAGACCCAACAGTGGTTGAGATCTTCCAAGCCAACATTGGAGGAAAGTTCGCCGCACTCACAGCCATCGACAATGATGGGGACACATTAGCCAACAACATCAAAGAAGTGCTAATGACAGCAGCAGAAGAAACATTAGGAAGAAGCAGAACAAAGAAACAACCCTGGGTGACAAGTGAGGTTTTTGACCTCTGCGACAAAAAACTAAAGTTCACATGTCAAGAAGCCAATAACAAAAACAGGGATAGCCACAGAGAAGTGAGGAAAAAGATGAGAGAAGCCAAAGAAGCGTGGATAGAAGAACAATGCCACAGCATCGAAGTTGGAATGGCCAAGGGAAACAGCGAAAAAGCATACGACCCTCTGAAATAACTAGCTAAAACCACACAGCCTAAAGCCTTTGTTATTGAAAACAAAGAAGGAAATCTTTTAACGGAAAGCAATGCCATCCTCCAACGCTGGACGGAATACTGTGAGGGATTGTATAACTACGCCCAGATACCAACATAGTTTCTGACAACCCCCCTGATAAAGACCCACCAATACTAAGGTGTGAAGTAGACACAGAAGAAGGGAAAGTCCCCTACATCCCAGCTGAAACTCATAAAAGATGGAGGGAATGAAACAGCAAGGCGATTCACAGAACTTTGTCAGAAGATTCACGACACTAAAGAATGGCCAGAAGAATGGAAACCTCAAGCAATGCCAGAACTACAGAACCATCAGTCTCATAAGCCATCGTAGCAAGATCATGCTACAGACCTCAACAGACTGAAAAACCAAGCGGAAAAACTCCTGGCAGAAGAACAAGCCGCTTTAGACCAAAACGCAGCACAATGGAACAAATTATAAATCTGAGAATTCTGATAGAGAAAAAAAAGAGACTTGTATCACAATTCCACACCATCGACACACACACACGCAAACGCGAACGCATGCAGAACATCTTGCGCACGCGTTACATCCTGTTCCGCTTTTCGTCGGTGGTATCAGATGACACAATTTACAAAATGATGTAAACAAGCACATAAGTGCTTATTCCATTATCCTCGATATAAAAGAATAGATAAAAATAAAAGTAAATAAAAAGCAATGTAATTGATCTCCAAAGTAGCACGTGCTCCTGGTGCTGTTTTGTGCTGGGCGATTTTCCACCTTGACCTTCACCAATTACGTAGTCCCGTGAGGGCAGCAATGAAAATTTTACAATATATATATATATATATATATATATATATATATATATATATATATATATATGTATGTGTATATAGTTTATGTGTGTGTGTGTGTGTGTGTGTGTGTGTGTGTGTGGGTGAACTGTTTGTGTCAGTCCTAATGTTTATCTCACAAGAGCAAGTGGAGAGGTGGCGTGTTGTTTTTTTTATTTTTTTTTATTAGCTTTGTGTGTTCACCTGCTGAACAGTTTGAATGTGAGCTGTGATAAAAACAAAGCCAGGTGACAGCCTTAATATGACCTCTGCGCGCACACGCACGTGTGTAGTGTATGTGTTGGGGGTGTGGTGGTGGTGGTGGTGGGGGGGTCTATAAACACCATGGCAGAATTGGTTTATTGGCTACACAGACAGCTGGTGTTGGATGTTGAAGTAGTCGCTCAGTTCACACTATCACTGACAGCAGACAGACTGACAGGTTAGAATAAAGGACTTGGATGGAGAATAAAACACTTGGATGGAGAATACTTTGCTTCAAAACCAGTGATTAGAAAAGTTTTTAAAACATTGAGATAGCCATAGCCTAGTGTATAGTTAGAGCTTTCAGCTTGTGATCTATCGGCCCAGATTCCAGTCACCTCAGAGGCACCTCGCCCCCCAGAGCTAACATCAGCACCACTTCCCCAAAAGTGTTTGGGATGAAACTGTAAGCCGAGGTTCTGGTGCTGGTAGCAATAGATGACAAAAAGAAGAAGAAGAAGAAGAAGAAGAACAAGAAGAACAAGAAGAACAAGAACAAGAACAAGAAGAACAAGAAGAAGAGAAGAAGAAGAACAAGAACAGAAGAACAAGAACAGGAACAAGAAGAACAAAAACAAGAACAAGAAGAACAAGAACAAGTACAAGAAGAAAGCAAGCACACTGACTGGTGTTGTGTTTAGACATCAGCCCCAAGTTCAAGTCGAAACGTGGCCAAAACGGTCACAGAGGTGTTTTTTGCTGACTCTTCTGTGACGTCAGTGACAGAATGCAGAAACAGAGGGATCCAAGCACCTCCACAATTTACAAGCATAGTCATAACCATCACTGCAGACTTTTTGTTTTTAATTTTTACTTATGTCATAACTTTCATTGCAAACTTTACTTATATTATATCACCATACGTTGCTTACTTATGAGCTCGACTTGACTGTCTCTCTGTCTCTGTCTCTGTCTGTCTATCTGTCTGTCTGTCTGTCTGTCTGTCTCTGTCTCTCTCTCTCTCTCTCTCTCTCTCTCTCTCTCGGGGGGACGATAAAACATGGCGTCCGAGTGGCAGTGCCTGTAAAGTGTGGTGTTGAATTGTGTGTGCCACAACGTCTCAAAGGCTTATTTCAAACTGTTTCTTGAGCTGCAATTTACTAAGAAACTAGTCCATGAAACTACCTCAAAATGGTGGACTTGGTG
Source organism: Rapana venosa (assembly GCA_028751875.1). Classification (NCBI taxonomy): domain Eukaryota; kingdom Metazoa; phylum Mollusca; class Gastropoda; order Neogastropoda; family Muricidae; genus Rapana; species Rapana venosa. The sequence continues at coordinate 6,421,248 of CM054166.1, forward strand.
ATGTGGAGAGCTGCAATTGGAGTGTTTGGTGCAAAATAATGTGTGTCACCCTGCTGTAAAAAAATTGTCCACTGACTGTGCGCAGGTGAGCAACAAAACGGACACGGTGACACACCTGTCATCAGCAGATGTCGTTGTGGGCTTTATGTGCTTTGCTATGTTCATTTATTTGACCGACTGTCTAGTCAGGAACATTGATTTGTGCTATATGACTAATCAATTTCAGAGTTTAAAATCGCAATGCCAAATTTTCATTTCAACAAGAAAAGAAGAAAGAAAAAAAAAGAGAGAACCACCTAACCAACCAACCGAACTATGCAAACTAGCAAAACAGAGATAGAAACAAACCCAACCAAACAAACCATAAAAAAAAACAACCAAAAAGAAACAAAAGCAAAACAAGCGCAACAGGGAACAAAACTTACAAACAAAAAATAAAAAAAACAAAAAAAACCTAAAAAACAAAAAAAAACATCATCTTAACTATTCACCGGGGTGTTGGGCAGCACAAGCGCTTCCACCCCTGCTAATTGGGCCTACTCCATGGCCTTCTTTCCACTTTCTGCAGTCCCCCTCCCTGTTGCTTTTGGTTTTTCGGGTTTCCCAGTGCAATACTGTTCTTGTGATTGACTGGGGGTCTTTGGAGGAGGGCCCCAATCCACTTTCACCATGTCCGTAATGAGGGTTTCCCCTGTCTTTTGTTTTGCACTCCGTAGTAGGTCTTATTGGAGATCTTTTTGGCCAAAAAACCCGGAGAATTTTCGGAGGTTCGGGTAAAAGGGATCGAATTTTGGTAAGCCCCGTTCCGTTTCCTCCACCCCTAAACCGTACAGGAGGTACATAAACCGTTTGGGGTAGGTTCAGCTTGGTGTTGGGCTGCCCTGGTTGATCTCCAGTATGTTCTTTTCCCCAAAACACAGTCGGGCCCTTCCCCAGGCTTTTTGGGGATGTCTTTTTTTGTGCCCCCTCGGGTTTGATGATGCTGCCAAGTATGGAACTTTCTGTCTGGCCAATCAGTTCCATATTTTCATTCATTTTCACAGTTGTTTACATTGAGCGACTTTGTCCTTTTTTTCTTGGTGTAATACAAAGCCCCACTTTGCTGTCGAATGTTTGGAGTCTGCTTTTTCTTCGGGATATGTTGGTGTGTGACAGGCCCCCCGGGCATCCGCAAAGTCAAGGTCGGGGACAGGCTCCAGCGAATCCTCTTGGGTGTTTCTGTGTTTTCCCTCAACCATCAAGGGCCCAAATTTGAAGAGAACTGCCGAATAACCCCTTGTCTTATTGACATTTGACTCATCCGATTTGAAGACAGTTTTGCTAGGCCCAAGAGCATCTAAATTTGTCGTATAAGCCTTTATAAGGTGTCCCAAGTTTCTTGGGATGTCATGTATCGAAGGATACACAAAGGCTGTCTCTGTGCATGTTTAAAAATGCCTTTTCGAAGCCCACAAAATTCCCCACAGTTGTCTTTGCCATTGTGCACTGTTCAGGTTTCTGACGTGAATTGGCCCTCGTTGTTCCCTAAAACCCTGCTTTTTTCCCTTCCTAGTGCATGTCCCAGCGTTGATTTTTTCTGATGTTCCCTGGCCAATATTTGCTTAGTTTTTTGCATCGCTCAGGGTTCCTTTCTTCGGGATTTTGACTATCTGTATTTTCGTTCTTGAACAGTGGTTGCGTATTCACTGTGTTAGACCCCTTGAACATTCGCACAAAGGTTGTCGGGGCCTGGCCTGGTATTTGCCGTTCTTGACGTCAATGTGTAAGTTTTTTGTAGCTTCGGGATGTGGGGCTGTCTCGTAAAGTGGGGGTGGTTGGAACTTCCTGAAGTTCCCCATCTTTTTTTTGTCTTTCTCTGTTGTAAACTTTTCCCCTTGTCTGTCCCCACGCTCCTTTTAAATTTGTTGCATACTTTTTTGGGTGATCTTGTGACTCTCCCTTGCCCCCTTTGGGCTGCCCCCTTTTTCTCCCTCAGTCCCAGTGGTCCATGGCTTCTCTTTGTCAGGGGTGCGAGTTTACTTTCTTGTCCCTCCGAAACAACCTTTCCTCTCTCTCCGGGGGCTTTTTTTCTTTTCTTGATCTCTCTTTCTTTTTTGAGCATCGAGGGTTCTTTTGTACCCAGTCATTTTTGGGGCTTCTTCTTTGATGACTGATGTTCTCATTGTGCTTCATGTCTTTTTTACAGATCTGCTTTCATGTCACATCGCATGCTGTTCTGTCATGTTCTGCAGGATGTGGAATCTTTTCCTCAGATTGTTGATGAAGCGACTCACGTGGTGTTCTCAGCTGGGTGTCAAATCGCGCTTTTTCAGTGGGGGTACCAGGTGAGATCGCCCCCCGACACCCACATTTTCGTTTGGTTCTCACCCAAAAGAGATCTTTCCCCTTACCGTTGATCTCAGATGATCAATTGGTTATGTGTTTTCCCATTCGGCGCGCCCAAGTCGCTTGCAAAAGGGGGTCCCCCCCCCACACTAAGTTGTTCATGGCGCGAACCCCACAAGTTTTCCCCCCGTTGTTTTTTCTTTTCCCAACCTTTTTTTCCATGACCTTTTCCCGTGATGACATGAGGTCAGGGCGTAGGGCTTCTTCCCCTGTCTGAGCTGGTCGTAGAAGTTTCTTTGCTCTCATCGTTGCGTTTTTGGTTTGGGGCGTAGCCTGGATGTGGTCATGTTGATGTTCCCTATTTCACTGCACTAATTTTTCTCCTGTTGTCGGGGTTCCCCTCATAAGGCATCGCTCAAAGCCTTTTTGAAGATGATGGCAACAACCTCGTGGTGCGGTCGTCATCTCTCCCCAAATAGAGGACGGTTTCTCCCCTGTGGTTCTCATTCTCCCGTCCCCTCCAAACTATCTCGTTTCCCCTAGGACATGGAGGGGGAATTTCTCATTTTGATGTTAATGTCTAACTGCCCCCTTTCCCTCATGTCCTCACGTTTCCCAAAGTCTAGTTTGGTGGTGCTAGGGCTTCCCTTTTTCCCGCTGGTAGTTCCTCTCGGCTTTGGCCAACAGTCTCATGGACCCGGGAGGGCCTTTTCACCAAAAGTAGAAATTTTCTCTGTTGTGTTTTGTAACTTTCTTTTTTAAAAGGGCAGGGGTTTTTAGCCCTTTTCCCAACCCCCCAAACCCGGGGAAGGGGTTCCCCTTTTTCGCCTCTACGACATGCCCGGTTGGAGGGAGGGAAGCATACTCCCGGGGGTCCCCCGGGGGAAAAAAAACACAACAAAAAAAACTAAAACAAATTAAAAAATAAAACTAAAACAAAACAAAAGAAAATAAACTAAAACAAAACAAAAAAAAAAAAACTAAAACGAAAAAAAAACAAAAACCAAAAAACACAACAAAACAAAAAAAAAAAACGAACAAGCAAAAACGAAAAACAAAAACACAAAAAATCGTTTTTACTCACGATCTCCCCGCACTGTGCGCGATACAATCCCGTCAATGTTTACACAATTCCCCCCACAACACACACACACAACACACACACACAACCCAAATTTTTGACGTTCAAATCATGTCATCCCCACCCCAAAAAAGAATAGCGAAGTGAGGACAAATTTGGGAAAAAAAAAAGCACTTCTTCAAAAACACCCACTGCTACGTTCCTCTTTTTTATTCTTCTGGCGGGGGTTTAAACAGAGGCGTTTCTTTGCTTTATACCGACGCAGCTGGTGCTGCGGGGGGGCCCGTAGGTTCGTGGCGATGACTTTAGCACAACTGCCGGAATTTCCCCCCCCGGGGGGGGCCCCCGGGGGGGTGGGGGGGGAGAAAGGGGGGGGGGGGGTAAAGGAGGGAGGGGGGAAGGGGGGAGGGGAAAAAGAAGAAAGGGGAAGGAATATTAGAAATTTTTTTTTTTAAAATAAATTAAAAACAATTTTTTTTTTTTTTCATCCCGGAAAAAAAAAAAAAAGTTTTAAAAAACCCAAAAACAGGGTTTTTTGAAAAAGGGAAAACATGGAGGGAAAGAAAAAGGAAAAAAAAAAAGAGAAAAAACAAGAGTAAAAAAAGAAAAAAAAAAGAGAGAAGAAGAGTATTTGTATAGAGGCTATAAAACCCAATCACCCGCTGAAGGGAAAAAATGTTTTTTGGATTTATGTTTGTAAAATTGGAGATTTTAAAACAAGGAAAAACTGGTCGAAACAATACATTATATGTAATAGAAAAATGAATTTGGAATCATCATGCCGTTGATTTGTTTTTAAGGTTTCCCCCTTGGGTTATTTACAATAAACTGTTGTTGTATTTTAAAGCAAAATTGTTTTTTCTCTTTTTTTTTTTTTTCCCTTCTCTCTCTCTCTCTCTCTCTCTCTTTTTCTCTCTTTCCCCCTTTCCTTCTTCCTATTCTTTATTTAAAAAAGAAAAAAATAAAAAATTTTTAAAAGTAAAAAAAAAAGAGAGTTTGATCAGGCAAGAAATTTTTAAAAAAACTGTTTCAGTCAGTAAAAAATCCCCAGTTATTTTGACAAACAATCGATCAGTGAATAAAAAATAATTTATCTACAAAAGTATTAGTATTGAACAGTGGTACGGAAATTTTTGTTTCTTTTTAGTGTGTTTCAGTGTCACATTTCCCAAAATATACTGACTGAAAAAATGAAGAAAATATGTGTGATATGTTTTTAGACCATTTTTAAGCAAAGGTTTTTTACCCAAACATTGGTAACCCAAAAAGGGGAAAAATGCAGGGCCAGATAGAGTAGTGAGTGGTGTTAAAACATGCAGACCAATATTATTGATTTCCTTTTTACATATTTTAATCGTTTTTTGGTTTGGGTGTTCTCCCAAAAGATTGGGCCAAATTTTTATTGTCCCACTGCTAAGAAAGGGGTTAAAAAAAAAATTCAGATAACTTGTGGATAGCTTTTAAAAAGCATTTTGACACATTTTTGAACAAAAAACAAAGAATTGGTCAGAAAAAGGGAAGAAAAAATACTGGAGAACAAATTTAGCACATAGGGAATATTTTTTAATTTTATGCAAAAGTCCCCAAATTTTTGCTTAAAACCGACCCCTATTGGCATTTGTTATTTTAAAAGCTTTCGATCGTAAATAGAGATGTAAAATCTATCACTTATATTTATGATGTTTTGGCTGTGTGCATGACAATCTGTTTTTTTGGTATTTTGTGTTCGAGGGGTAAAACTGTGCTGTTTTCCTTAAATTTTTTAAAGAACTGTGGAAAAAATGGAAAACATGGCTTTCGTTTTTTTTCCCCGGAAATGGTATTTCTACTGGGGTTTGCAGATGATGTCATCTTTTTTGTTGATACAGTTGTTGGATCCCAAAAAAATTATTAGTTTAAGGAAGTGATCAGTTATCATTGTTTTTAAAGGGTTAAATATCAGTTTTATTTTCAGTTAACCTTGAAAAAAAATTTCGTGATGGTTTTTTAGAATGTGAGTGATGAGGAAGTAAAAGTAAAAAATTCATATAAATACTTTGGGAAAGTTTTTCACAAAAAAATTTAAGTCTTTGTACTGTTTGTCTGAGGTTTGCAGAAGGGAAGGAAAGGGGTCATGAAATACTGAAAAACTGAAAAAAGTTAAAGTCAACAGATCCCAAATTATTTTTGGGAAAATATTTGACACACATTGAACCCTTACGCAGCTGAAGTGTGGAGATTAGTTAAAGATTGCAAAGGGATTGAGATCGTACATACATTTGCCATAAAAAGATTCCTGAATGTTCCCCTGTTCAAACAAACAAGTCTACAGGGAGACAGGAAGATATCCACTTCATATTAGAACATCAGTCAAGTGTATTAGATATTGGTTCAAATTAGTTCAGTTGCCCATGTCAAGAATATGTCGACAGGCATATCAAATGCTTTTGTTTCAACATAAATCAGGCCGTTTCACCACACACACACAACACACACACACACACACACACACACACCACACACACACACACACACACACACACACACACACACACACACACACACACACACACACACACACACACTTAGATGAAGGATGCTGTTGAAAAGTAGGAACAGATATGAGGGGAAGTGTCAGGTAGGAAATAAGTGCGTTTTAAGGAATCTGGGTGTTCGAAAGCACAAAGTATCTGCAGCTGAGAGAAGAGAGATAAGAGGGTGCAGATTTGTGAAGACATTTGAAACAGAGGGTATTGGGTCTTGGCTCTGTTGATCTGGCATCAACAGAGCCAAGACGAGAACATTCCCAAGTGCAGACATGGGCAGCGATCATGACCTCGTGCTCCTGAACTTTAGAGTCCGATTGAAGAAGATCAATAAGACAAAGAACACCAGACTCGTTCAACCTGGACAGACTGAAGGACCCCACCATCGCCGAGTCCTTCCAAGCAACAATAGGAGGGAAATTCGCACCACTGCTGGCACTTGAAGAAGATGCCGAAACAATGACCATCAGTTTTAACGCAGTGATGACTGAGACAGCAAGCAGTGGCAAACATCGCCGAAAAACACAACCATGGGTCACAGATGAAATCTTGAATATATGTGACAAAAGACGAGACCTGAAGAAGAGCAAGAACACTACAGGAGCAGTTGAGTACAGAGAAGTAAACAAGAAGATCAGGAGAGACATGAGGAAGACCAAGGAGGAATGGATAGAGAAACAATGTACAGAAATCAAAGAGAGCCTGACAAAGAATAATAGCAGAAGAGCATACCAGATTGTGAAAGAGCTCACCAAACAGAAACAGGCAAGAGTCAGTAACATCCAGGACAAAGAAGGGAATTGCCTAACAGAAAAGAAGGAAATCGTTGGCAGATGGACGGAATACTGTTCCGAACTCTACAATCATCAGACGCTAGGCGACCCCAGCGTACTTGCAAGCCAAGCCTCATCGAATAAAACAACTTCCCAATTCTACGCGAGGAAGTAAAAGTAGCAATTAGATCGCTGAGGAAAGAAAAATCAGCAGGAATCGACAACATCCCAGCAGAGCTGATCCAACACGGGGGAGAAGCAGTAACAGATATCCTTACAAGTATCTGCAACAAGATCAGGCAGACCGGAGAGTGGCCTACACCATGGACTCAATCACTCAACATCACTCTCCCTAAGAAAGGAAATCTCCAGTAGTGGCAAAAGTACAGGACAATCAGCCTCATAAGTCATGCCAGTAAAGTCATGCTGAAAGTGATCCTGAACAGGCTGAAACCACAGGCAGAAGAGATCATCGCCGAAGAGCAGGCCGGTTTCCGCCCAAATAGAAGCACCACAGAACATATATTCAACCTGAGGGTTCTGTGTGAGAAATACAGCCAGCATCAACAAGATCCACGTCTTCATTGATTTTAAGAAGGCCTTCGATAGAGTATGGCATGACGCTCTGTGGGCCACCATGAACAAATTCAACATGGGCCAAAAGCTGATTCACACTATCAAGGAACTCTACTCAAAGGCCACTCGTACAGGCCACGGTAGGGGAATGGTTCCGTACCTCAGTTGGGGTCCGACAGGGATGTCTGCTGTCGCCGACACTGTTTAACATTTTCGTCGAACGCATCATGACTGACGCCTTGGAAGACCACACAGGCACAGTAAGCATTGGAGGGCGAACAATCACCAACCTCAGGTTTGCCGATGACATTGACGGTCTGGCAGGAAATGAAGAGGAACTGGCCAACCTATTGAAGCAACTGGACGAAATATCCTCACGATACGGCATGGAAATCAGCGCCGAGAAAACCAAGCTCATGTCAAACAGTGCCCAGCCAATCACCACCAAGATCACTCTCAGCGGAAAAGAACTGGAGACAGTTGACCATTTCAAGTACCTTGGAGCCATCATAAGTGAGGAAGGATCGAAGAGCGAAATCCTAGCAAGAGCAAGACCATATGGAGAGACAGAAACATCCGTCTCGGAACCAAGGTAAAGTTACTAAACGCGCTAGTCCCTCAATCATGCTTTACGCATGTGAAGCATGGACACTGAACGCAGACCTACAAAGGAGGATCCAAGCAGTAGAAATGAGATGCCTCAGAAGGCTCCTTGGCAGTCACCAACAATGAAGTCCGCAGAAAGATCACTCAACAAGTGCGGGACTATGAAGAGCTACTGACCACGGCGAAAAAGAGGAAACTCAGATGGTATGGGCACGTAACACGCTCAGAAGGACTTGCTAAGACCATCCTGTAAGGAACAGTCCAGGGAAAGAGAAGACGAGGCAGACAGAGGAGAAAGTGGGCCGACGACATCCGTGATTGGACAGGGAAGGACTTCAGTGTCACCCAGGCACTCGCCCACGACCGCGCTAAGTGGAGCCAGCTGGTCCACCGTTCGTCCACCATGCAGCGCCCCTACGACCCTGGCGGGTTACGGGACCAGTGAACAGTGAACAGTTATTGGGTCTTCAATCTCTGTGAGAAAGGCAGCCAAGTGAAGAGATTGCAGAAGAGGAGTGATGTGTTGTGATTTTTTTCTTTCTTAGGACCAGTTGAGCTGCAGAGTTTTGTTTTTTGAAGAGAGTGGATGTATGATGCTGGAAGGCCAACCAAAGGATAATCACAATAGCCTAAACGTGAAAGAATGAGAGATGTGACAAGCTTTGAAGTTGCATCAGTTGCGAATTACGCTTATGCGCCGTAATTTATAGTAGCAAGACTGGCAGGTCTGGGTGATTTTTTTTTTCATAGAGAGTGTGTTGTCAAGAACTACACGTAAATACTTCACAGAGTTGGCCAAAGGAACTGACGTATTGCCAAATTCTATTGAAGTTGTTCCGAAGGAGGAAAGTTTATGTTCGGTCCTTATGAGCATAGTTTCGGTTTTATCTTGTTCTGAGTCATCCAGTTTTTAATGTCTTGAAGGCAGTTGGACAATTTTTTGTCAGGAAAAGGCAAGTTTTCAACAGTTTCATATGAAGCTGAGTATCATTGGCGTAAAAATGATCAATATGATGGTGGTTTATTATACGTGTGAGTGGAGCATTATAGAAATTGAAGAGGACAGGGCCCAGAACTGATCCTTGTTAAACTCCACATTGAAGTTTGACAGGTTCTGATTGAATTTTGTTACAATAACTTTCTGGATTTGGTCTGAGAGGTATGAACTAAACCAGGTGCCGTTAATACCAAACGTATATGGAGGCGAGAAAGAAGAATTGAGTGATCGTTAGTGTCGAAGGCTTCAGGTAAGTCAAGAAGAGTAAGTAGGGAGATTTGTCCTGCGTCAGAAGCAAGTAGAAGTGTATCTAAAGTGTAGACTAGGGTGGTTTCAGTGCTGTGGTTGGGGCGATAGGCAGATTGAAAAGGGGGAAGGAGATCATTGGAATGAAGGTGACTGTTGAGCTGTTTGAGAACAATTTTTTCTAGTACCTTAGAGACAAAAAGTAAATTTGAGACAGGTCTATAATTCTTCAGAATGTTGGGATCGAGGTTGTGCTTTTTTTAGTAGAAGTGTGACTATTGCGGTTTGGGAAACTTCCTGACAGAAGAGATGAGTTGTGAGAAAACAGAATCAAGTCGCATGATTTATTGGTCATTTCTTAATATTGGGTTTTT
>CM054166.1:6431250-6448750 GCA_028751875.1 Rapana venosa
ACTATGAAAACAAAACCCTTAAGAAAGCTATTTCTCAATATCGCATAAGCTGTCACGATTTACAGATAGAGAGGGGCAAACACTACAAACACATTGCGCCAGAGAGGACAGATCATGCTATCAGACCACGATACAAGTCAGAAGAGGAATTCCATTTACTGGATGAATGCCTCCTGTATGACGAACTTAGTTATTTTGATCTGAATCACACAGGCACACGCACGCATGAACACACACACACACACACACACACACACACACACACACTAATAATACTTATAAAGAAGCACAGTTACTCTCTGATCAACGAAGATTAGCCATATCAAAGTATGTGATTCGAAGTCTGTTCCAAATTCAGTAAAAGGGGAAATTGTTATGAATCAAGACACTGATTATCCAAAACGAGCAAGCAATATTTCATTTCTGCTGCCAATTAAAAATTATACAGATTCATTAAGGAAAGACATTGGTATTGACCTAACAACAATTCCAATTTTTCCAATGGTCCTAAAAATCAGCTAACTTTGACACTGACTGATCTATCTATCTGTCCCGAAGTCTGACGACCCTCAAAGACTCAACAACCAGTTCCCTCCATTCCTCTCTCTGTTCTGCCTTTCTCAGGGTTTTGTTGAGTTCTAGGCCTGTCCATTCGCTGATGTTATCCTCCCAGCTCTTCCTTGGTCTGCCTCTTCTTCTTCCTCCTTGGACAGTGCCTTGTCAAATTGTCTTTGCAAGTCCTTTGGATCTTGTGACATGCCCATACCATTTAAGTTTACGCTTTTTCACGATCGTTAGAAGGTTCTCATAGGGTCCAATGGTTTGCTGGATTCTGTTATGCAGCTTTCGTTGCTTATGTGGTCTTTGTAGGAGATGCCAAGGAGTCTCCGAAAGCATCTCATCTCCACCGCCTGTACTCTTCTCTCCAAATCTGCAGTCAGGGTCCATGATTCACAGGTACACAGAAATATGGATATGACAAGGGAGCGCATTAGTCTTATCTTGGAGATAAGTGATATATTTTTATCTCTCCAGATGGTGTTTGGTTTTGACAGTGCTGTTATTGTCTGTGCAGTCCTGCATACTACTTCTGGCTTGGATCCCGGGTCTGATACAATGGCTCCCAGGTACTTGAAGCTTTGAACTGTTTCCAGCTTCTGGTCATTAACCCTGATATCAGTGCTAATACCGTTGGTGTTATTAGTCATCAGTTTGGTCTTATCTGCACTGATTTCCATGCCGTATGTTTGGAGGCCTTATTTAGGTGTTCTGTTAGGCTGGCAAGCTCTTTTTCTGATCCTGCTATTCCATCAATGTCATCTGCGAAGCAGAGGTTTGTGATCGTTCTGCCACCAATGCTGACTGATCCTTCATGATGTTCCAGTGTGATGCCATGATTCTCTCAAGGAAGATGTTGAAAAGAGGGGTGAGAGTAGACAGCCCTGCCTTACTCCAACTGTTGTTCGAAACCATTCTCCAATGTTGTTGTAGTACACTGCACTGGTGGCCTCGCTGTACAGCTGTTTGATGACTCTGATCAGGTTTGCATTGATGCTGTACAAATTCATGGTTGCCCACAAAGCTGCATGCCACACCCTGTCAAATGTCTTCTTAAAATCGATAAATACATGGTAAAGGTCTTGTTGATGTTAAAGGTACCGCTCACATAGTATTCTGAGGTTGAATATCTGTTCTGTTGTGCTGCGCCCTGCTCTGAAACCTGCTTGTTCCTCAGCAATGATGGTCTCTGCTTGTGGCTTCAATATTATCTGCAGCATGACCTTGCTTGGGTGGCATATGAGGCTGATTGTGCGGTAATTATGGCATTGTTGTAGATTTCCTTTCTTGGGGGAAGGGTGATGATGAGTGACTGTGTCCATGGTGTTGGCCATTTTCCTGTCTGCTAGATCGTGTTGCAGATTCTTAGTAGGGCGCTGATCATGGCTTGAACCAACTCAGCTGGAATAATGTCAGCCCCTGCTGACTTCCCCTTTTTCAGCGATCTGACTGCTGTTTCCACTTCTTCCCGGAGGATAGGGTGACTGTCTGTGTCTTTGCTTGCGGGTACATTAAGGACTTCTGGATCTCCTGCGGATCTATAGTTATGCAGGTCGGAGCAGTAGTCTGTCCATCTGTTCAGAATATCCTGGTCGTCAGTGAGACACTTCCCATTTTTGTCTTGGATTGTTAAACCTTTTCCCTGTTTTGTGCTAGTCAGGTCTTTCACCAGCTGATATGCTTTCTTGCTATTGTTTTTCTTGATGTTCTCTTCAATGTCTTGGCACTGTTCACCGATCCATTTCTCTTTTACCTCCGTCATGGACTTCCTGATTCTTTTGTTGACTGGCCTATATTGTTCTGCTCTTTCTTTTGTTTCATTTTTCTTTTTCTTCAACCCTCTACGCTTGTCGTATAGTTGTAGGATGTTGTGACCCATGGTTTTTTGACTGGTCGGTGTTTGCCAAGAAGCTCGCTTGCTGTTTCAGTCACTGCTGTATTGAAACTATTCATCAGTGTCTGAGTCTATCACAGTGAGTGCTGCAAATTTTCCACCTATCCTTGCTTGAAAAATTTCTACTACCTCTGGGTCCTTCAGCTTCTCGAGGTCAAATTTGATCTTGATGTTGTTCCGCTTGTGGATTTTCTTTAGACGTAGTCGGAAAGTCATCATCACAAGATCATGATCACTCCCTATGTCTGCTCCTGGAAAACTTCGTGTCTGTGCGATGTTAACGCTAGACTGAAACTGACTACACGGGTGTAAAAAAGAATGAAGATCCAAATTTGCTCACTGTTGATGTAAAAAGTCACATTGAAAGCAAGTATGCTAATTATTTTAAAGTGTATACTGATGGATCTGTACTGGAATCAGGAAGAAATGGGGCAGCATTTGTGATTCCTGTTTTAAAAGTACAAAAATCATTTCATTTAGGAAAACATTTTTCTATTTTTACGTGTGAATTGTTTGCGATCCTTATGGCCTTGAATTTTTTGTCAAATACTGCGCTTGATATTCACCACATTCTTTTTTGCGTTGACTCAAAAGCAGTATTAATGACACTAAAGCACTGGCAGGGGAACATAAGGAAAGATACATTGTATTGCAAGCAGAGGCATACAAATAACTTTTTGCTGGGTCCCTTCTCACTGTGGAATCTATTGGAATGAAATGGTTCATTCTTTAGCAAAACAAGGTGCCTCTGATTGCAACATTGAAACATTTGATTCCAATCTCGCATTGTCCTCCCATGAAATTAATGCTAAATTGATAAATTGTATGCATTCCAAAATGAAGAAAACACACTTTGAAAACATTTCTTGCTCACGGAAAGTAGACATTTTAATATATAAAATGAGGCTAAATGCATGGAACACCAAATACTCTAAAAATATGACATGTTGCTGTTCTCAATCTCTTTCAATCCACCATTTATTGTTTGATTGCTCAATCCTAACTGACCTGTTTAAAAGGAAAGGAATAGATATTCATAAAAAATATGCCACTGTTCAAGAAGTTTTATATGACTGTCAGCAGTTCATAACATCAGTTGTTGAGATTATATATTCTTCCCCAGTAAGACCTCTACTGTAGATAGGTGTGATAATATAAATATACGTACATTAAAGAGAGAGGAGAGAGAGAGAGAGAGGAGAGGAGAGAGAGAGAGAGAGAGAGAGAGAGAGAGAGAAGAGAGAGAGAGAGAGAGAGAGAGAGAGAGATGTTGGTTTGAATTCGGGTGTGTTCTTATCACCAAGTAGTGAATGGACATTAAACAAAAACAAAACAAAACACACACACATTTTCCAAAAGTTGTCTTTCACATACTTTTCATTACACTTGTTTGTGTTGACTCAACATCAGTAATTCAAGTCATGAGTTCTATGCAAACAGAAGTTAGATCTGAACTAGTCAGTGAAATTTGTCATTTAATCCATCACCTTGCTTTAAAAGGCTTTATCTTTTGGATTCCATCTCACTCTGGTATATAATTCTTATAATGAAAAAGTTGACATTTTAGCACAACAGGGAGCAAAGGGTTTTTCAGATGTTGCAAATCTGAAACTCCATTTGTCACTGCAAGAATGCTATCAGATCATTCAAAAAGCACAGCAAAAGTTATTCCTGAGTGAGAAAAACAGTTGGTTGCTTAGATGTATACAGAGAAATGATTAAAAAAAAAGAAACATATTGTTACCGTATAAAACAGATTGTATCTCTGGCCCTCAGCTGGAAATTGAACTGTTTTAAGACTAAGTATATTGGACACGTTTTTTGCATATGTAATCACATCTTAACTCTTGAACATATACTAATATGCCAGATGCTGAAAGACTACATACCCATTCTTACCTCATTATCTTCATCGGCAATAGTCCAGTTAGTTCTTTAAATTATGATTATTACGGACTTACTGACTTTCTCTTCTGGTGGAATATAGTTCCTTTTATTGGTTATTGTTAAACATATGGCTATTGCTGCTCACTTGTTAGATCTTGTAACAATTGTGATGATTTTGGGGTTATTTATTTATTTTAGCCAGTTCTACTTAAGTAGGCTTGTAGGTTTCTCTCTATCTCTCTGTCTCTCTGTCTGTCTGTCTGTCCCCCCCCCCCCTTTTCTCTCTCTCTCTCTCTCTCTCTCTCTCTCTCTCTCTCTCTCTCTCTCTCTCTTAAATTGTAGGTTAGTCTTTTGATTTCCATTTACTTGTCAACTGGTATTCAAGAAACCAGGCCCCATGTGCAAACGCACGCAGAACATCTTGCGCACATGTTCCGCCTTTCGAAAGAGTAGGCCATTGTGAGTTGGTGGGAATGGATGACCAAATTGATAAAAACCCTATACATACGGGGACTGGATGCAAAAAAGCACAGGAATGCTTATTCCACTATCCTCGAAATAAAATTAAAAAAAATAAACACACACACACACGCGCGCGCGCGCGCGCCCGCGCATGCACGTACACACACTTTATACTGACAACATATTCTCTCCCAACGTTTAGTTTGGTAAAGACTTGGAAGTCTTGCTTGTCGTTGGACACGGTGCTAGCTACAAGATGTGAACACGGATAAGTAGCAGCAGCATGCAGTCCAGATTTGTTTCCCTGAGCAATATGGCGACACTCGGGAAGTACGGAAAACAAGACATCACCGTTATACCTACTACACAACTCTGACAGACGGACAGACAGACTCCATGACGCCTTCAGGGGCCGTGGCACTGCATGCTGCATTACTTTTCTTCAGGAAAAGGGTTCCAGTCAAGATGAACATGGCGGAGCCCATGTCTCTGCAATCACCAAGGCACATGCTGGGTACGTTCATGTCCTCTATACCATCACTGCCATACTGACTGCTGTCATCTATACTACTGTCATACTGACTGTCATAATCTATACCACTGTCATAGTGACTGCTATCATCTATACCACTGCCATACTGACTACTGTCATAATCTATACCCCTGTCATACTGGCTGCTATCATCTATACCCCTGCCATACTGACGGCTATCATCTATACCACTGTCATACTGACTGCTGTCATCATGTATACCACTGTCATACTGACTGCTGTCATCTATACAACTGCCATACTGACAGCTGTCAACCATACCACTGTCATAGTGACTGCTGTCAATATCTATATCACTGTCATACTGACTGCTGTCATCTTCTATACCACTTTCATACTGACTGCTGCCATCTATACCACTGTCATACTGACTGCTGTCATCATCTATACCACTGACATACTGTTTGCTGTCATCATCTATACCACTGTCATACTGACTGCTGTCATCATCTATACCACTGTCATACTGTCTGCTTTCATCTATACCACTGTGACGCTGACTGCTGTCATCTATACCACTGTCATACTGTCTGCTATCATCTATACAACTGTCATACTGACTGCTATCATCTATACCACTGTCATAGTATCTGCTATCATCTATCCCACTGCCATACTGACTGCTATCATCTATACCACTGTCATACTGACTGCTGTCATCATCTATACCACTGTCATACTGACTGCTTTCATCATCAAAGCCAATGTCATACTGACTGTTGTCAACTATACCACTGTCATGCTGACTGCTGTCGACATGTATACCACTATCATACTGACTGCTGTCATCATCTATACCACTATCATACTGACTGCTGTCATCATGTATACCATTGAAATACTGACGGCTTCTATCTATATCACTGTCAGACTGACTGCTTTCATCTATACCACTGTCATACTGACTGCTGTCATCATCTATACCATTGTCATACTCACTGCTGTCATAATCTATACCACTGCCATACCGACTGCTGTCATCAACTATACCACTGTCATAATGACTGCTGTCATCATCTATACCACTGTCATACTGACTGCTGTCACTGTCAGACTGAATGCTGTCATCTATACCACTGTCATACTGACTGCTATCATCTATACCACTGTCATACTGACTGCTGTCATTATGTATACAACTGTCATACTGACCCCTGTCGTCATTTATACCACTGCTGTCATCTATACCACTGTCATACTGACTACTGTCATCTATACCACTGCCATACTGACTGCTGTCATCTATAACACTGCCATACTGACTGCTGTCATATATAACCCCGTCATACTGACTGCTGTCATCTATACCACTGTCATACTGGCTGCTGTCATCATCTATACCACTGTCATACTGACTGCTGTCATCTATACCCCTGTCATAATGAATGCTGTTATCTATACCACTGTCATACTGACTGCTGTAATCATCTACACCCATGTCAAACTGACTGATGTCATCTATACCCTTATCATAGTGAGTGCTGTCATCTATGCCCCTGTCATACTGACTGCTGTCATCATGTATACCAATGTCATACTGACTGCTATCATCTATACCACTATCATGCTGACTGCTGTCATCATGTATACCACTGTCATACTGACTGCTGTCATCATGTATACCACTGTCATACTGACTGCTGTCATCTATACCACTGTCATACTGACTGCTGTCATCTATACCCCTGTCATACTGACTGCTGTCATCATCTACACCACTGTCATACTGACTGCTGTCATCATGTATACAACTGTCATACCGACTACTGTCATCTATACTACTGTGATACTGACTGCTGTCATCATCTATACCACTGTGATACTGACTGCTGTCATTTATACATCTGTAATACTGAATGCTGTCATCATATATACCACTGCTATACTGACTGCTATTATCTATATCACTGCCATACTGACTAGTGTCATCTATACACCTGTCATATTGACTGCTGTCATCGTCTATACCACTGTCATACTGACTGCTGTCATCTATACCACTGTCTGACTGACTGTCATCATCTGTACTACTGTCATACTGAGTGGTGTCATCTATACCACTGTCATACTGACTGCTGTCGTCATATATACCACTGCCATACTGACTGCTGTCATCTATACCACTGTCATACTGACTTCTGTTATCTACACCACTGTCATACTGACTGCTGTCATCTATAGCACTGTTATAATGACTGCTGTCATCTATACCACTGTCATACTGACTGCTGTCATCTATACCACTTTCATACTGACTGCTCTCATCCATACCATTGCCATACTGACTGCTGTCATCATCTATACCACGGTCATACTGACTGCTGTCAATATCTATATCACTGTCATACTGACTGCTGTCATCTTCTATACCACTTCCATATTGACTGCTGCCATCTATACCCCTGTCATACTGACTGCTGTCATCATGTGTACCACTGTCATACTGACTGCTCTCATCTATACCCCTGGCATACTGACTGCTGTCATCATCTATAGCACTGTCATACTGACTGCTGTCAACGTGTATACCACTGTTATACTGATTGTTGTGATTATGTATACCAATGTCATACTGACTGTTGTCATCCATACACTTGTCATACTGAGTGCTGTCATCTATACCCCTGTTATACTGACTGCTGTCATCATCTATGCCACTGTCATACTGACTACTGTCATCTATACCACTGTCATACTGACTGCTGTCATCATCTATACCACTGTGATACTGACTGCTGTCATCTATACCCCTGTCATACTGACTGCTGTCACATTATATACCACTGCCATACTGACTGCTATTATCCATACCCCTGTCATACTGACTGCTGTCATCTATACACCTGTCATACTGACTGCTGTCATCATCTATACCACTGTCATACTGACTGCTCTCATCTATACAACTCTCATACTGACTACTGTCATCATCTATACCACTGTCATACTGACTGCTGTCATCATATATACCACTGCCATACTGACTGCTGTCATCTATACCACTGTAATACTGACTGCTTTAATCTATACCACTGTAATACTGATTGCTGTCATCTATACCACTGTTACAATGACTGCTGTCATCTATACCACTGTCATACTCACTGCTGTCATCTATACCACTGCCATACTGACTGCTGTCATCTATAACGCTTTATTACTGACAGCTGTAATCATCTATACCACTGTCATACTGACTGTTGTCATTATGAATACCCCTGTCATACTTACTGCTGTCATCTATACTTCTGTCATATTGAATGTTGTCATCATATATACCACTGCCATACTGACTGCTGTCATCTATAGCACTGTCATACCGACTGCTGTCATCTATACCACTGTTCTACTGACTGCTGTCATCTATACCACTG
This sequence comes from Rapana venosa, assembly GCA_028751875.1. Taxonomy (NCBI): domain Eukaryota; kingdom Metazoa; phylum Mollusca; class Gastropoda; order Neogastropoda; family Muricidae; genus Rapana; species Rapana venosa. The sequence goes on from CM054166.1 coordinate 6,439,979, forward strand.
TCACACTGACTGCTGTCATCTATACTACTGCCATACTGACTGCTGTCATCTATATTCCTGTCATACTGACTGCTGTTATCATCTATGCCACTGTCATACTGATTGTTGTGATTATGTATACCCCTGTCATACTGACTGCTTTCATCTATACCCTTGTCATACTGACTGCTGTCATCTATACCACTGTCATACTGACTGCTGTCATCATCTATATCATTGTGCTACTGACTGCTGTCATTTATACCCATGACATACTGACTGCTGTCATCATATATACCAATGCCATCCTGACTGCTATCATCCATACCACTGTTATACTGAGTGTTGTCATTTATACCACTGTCATACTGATTGCTGTCATCATCTATACCACTGTCATACTGACTGCTGTGATCATGTATACCACTGTAATACTGACTGCTGTCAACTATACCACTGTCATACTGACTGCTCTCATCTATAACACTGTCATACTGACTGCTGTCAACATCTATACCACTGTGATACTGACCGCACTCATTTATACCACTGCCATACTGACTGCTATCATCCATACCACTGTCATACTGACTGCTATCATCTATACCCTTGTCAAACTGACTGCTGTCATCTATACCATTATTATACTGACTGCTATCATCTATACCACTGTCATACTGACTGCTGTCATCTATACCACTTTCAAACTGACAGCTGTCATCTATACCCCTGTCATACTTACTGCAGTCATCATCTATACCACTGTCATACTGACTGATATTATTTATACCACTGTCATACTGACCGCTGTCATCTATACCCCTGTCATACTGACTGCTGTCGTCATCTATACCACTGTCATACTGACTGCTGTCATCATCTATACCACTGTCATACAGACTGCTGTCATGATCTATACCACTGTCATACTCACTGCTGTCATTATGTATACCATTGTCATTCTGAATACTGTCATCTATACCCCTGTCATACTGACTGCTCTCATCATCTATATCACTGTCGCACTGACTGCTGTCATTATCTATACCACTGTCATACTGACTGCTGTCATTTATACCCCTGTCATATTGACTGTTGTCATCATATATACCACTGCCAGACTGACTGCTAATATCTATACCACTGTCATACTGACTGCTGTCATATATAGTCCTGTCATACTGACTGCTGTCATCATCTATACCACTGTCATACTGACTGCTGTCACATATAACACTGTCAGACTTACTGCTGTCATCATCTTTACCACTGTCATACTGACTGCTGTCAACTATACCACTGTCATACTGACTGCTGTCATCTATACCACTGTGATATCGACTGCTGTCATCTATACCACTGTCATACTGACTGCTGTCATCTATGCCACTGTCAAACTGACTGCTGTCATCATGTATACCACTGTCATACTGACTGCTGTCATTTATACCACTGTCATACTGACTGCTGTCATCTATATCCCTGTCATATTTTATGCTGTCATTATCTAGACCACTGCCATACTGACTGCTGTCATCATGTATACCATTGAAATACTGACTGCTTTTATCTATATCACTGTCATACTGACTGCTGTCATCATCTATACCACTGTCATACTGACTGCTCTTATCATCTATACCACTGTCATCTATACCCCTGTCATACTGACTGCTGTCATCATATATACCACTGCCATACTGACTGCTGTCATCTATACCACTGTCATACTGACTTCTGTCATCTATACCACTGTCATACTGACTGCTGTCATCTATACCACTGTTATACTGACTGCTGTCATCTATACCACTGTCATACTGACTGCTGTCGTCATCTATAACCACTGTTTATATCTGAACTCTGCTGTCATCATCTATACCACGGTCATACAGACTGCTGTCAATATCTATACCACTGTCATACTCACTGCTGTCTTGATACCTTGTCCCTTCTGACCTGTGCCATCTATACCACCCGTCATACTGACTGCTCTCATCATCTATACCACTGTCATACTGACTGCTGTCATTATCTATACCACTGCATACTGACTTTCTGTCATATTATACCACTTCATACTGACTGTTTTCATCATTATATACCACCCGCCCAGACGTGACCTGCTATATCATCTATACCTTGTCATACTGACTGCTGTCATATATACCCTGTTATACTGACTGCTGTCATCATCTATGCCACTGTCATACTGACTACTGTCATCTATACCACTGTCATACTGACTGCTGTCATCATCTATGCCACTGTGCTACTGACTGCTGTCATCATGTATACCCCTGTCATACTGACTGCTGACATCTATACCACTGTTATAATTACGGCTGTCATCTATACCACTGCCATACTGACTGCTGTCATCTATAACGCTTTAATACTGACAGCTGTAATCCTATACCCTGTCATATATTTTATAGCCCCGTTTATCTTACTGCTGTCATACTAACTTGCTTGTTTCATCATTAAACCACTGTCATATGACTGCTCTCACTAAGCACTGTCATACGACTGCTGTCATCTAAACCCACCTGTCATAAATGAACTGCTGGGTTCATCTATACCACTGTCATACTGAATGCTGTCATTCTATACCACTGCCATACTGACTCTGTCATCATATATACCTGTCATACTGACTGCTTTTTCATGTATACCACTGTCATACTGACTTTCTTTTCATTAATATACCCCTGTCATACTGACTGCTGTCATCTATACCACTGTCATACTGACTGCTGTCTCATCTATACCACTATGCACTGACTGCTATCATTATACCCCGTCATACTGACTGCTATCATCTATACCCTGTCATTCTGACTGCTCTCATCTATACCACTGTCAAACTAGCTGTCATCTATACTGTCATACTACTGGTCATCATACATACCACTGTTTATCTGACTGATATTATTTATACCACTGTCATACTGACTGCTGTCATCTATACCCCTGTCATACTGACTGCTGTCGTCATCTATACCAGTGTCTAAACTGCTGTCATCATCTATACCACTGTCATACAGACTGCTGTCATGATCTATACCACTGTCATACTCAATGCTGTCATTATGTATACCATTGTCATTCTGACTACTGTCATCTATACCCCTGTCATACTGACTGCTCTCATCATCTATATCACTGACATACTGACTGCTGTCATTATCTATACCACTGTCATACTGACTGCTGTCATTTATACCCCTGTCATACTGACTGTTGTCATCATATATACCACTGCAAAATGAATGCTTTCACTAAACCACTGTCATACTTACTGCTGTAAACATGTAAAACCATGTCATACTGACTGCAATCATCTATACAACTGCCATACTGACTGCTGCATCTATACCACTGTCAAACTACTGATGCCCATCAAAATACCACTGTCATACTGACTGCTGCATCTAACACTAAATACGACCTGTCATCATCTATACCACTTCATACGACTGCTGTCACTATACCACTGTCATACTGACTGCTGTCATCTAATACCACTGTCATACTGACTGCGTCACCCTATACCCACGTCAAAACGACTGCTGTCATCATCTATACCACTGCATACTGTCTGCTGTATCATCTATACCACTTCTACTTCTGCTGTCACAATCATACCACTCCCCATACTCCTGCTGTCACACTATACCACGTTGTACTGTCTGTTTCCCAATCATCTATACCACTGTCATACTGTCTGCTGTCATCATCTATACCACTGTTGTACTGTCTGCTGTCATCATCTATACCACTGCCATACTGACAGCTGTCATCTATACCACTGTCATACTTACTGCTGTCATCATGTATACCACTGTCATACTGACTGCTATCATCTATACAACTGCCATACTGACTGCTGTCATCTATACCACTGTCAAACTGACTGCTGTCATCATGTATACCACTGTCATACTGACTGCTATCATCTATACCCTTGTCATACTTACTGCTGTCATCATATATACCACTTCCATTCTGACTGCTGTCATCATCTATACCACTTCCATTCTGACTGCTCTCATCTATACCACTTTCATACTGACTGCTGTCATCTATACCACTCCCATTCTGACTGCTGTCATCATCTATACCACTGCCTTGCTGTCTGCCATAAAAAATATATATAATATAATAATATACATATAAACAGCTCTGTGCACAATGAACCAACACAACAAATGGTGTAAACAGTTCTTTAGTCATCATTTATAACCTGCCAACCGTAAGGGTCAACTGCAACACCTAATCAACTGTAAGGTCATCTGTAACACCTATTTAACCGTAAGTGTAATCTGTAACACCTAATCAACAGTAAGGGTCATCTGTAACACCTATTTACTGTAGGGGTCATCTGTAACACCTAATCAACAGTAAGGGTCAACTGTAACACCTAATCAACAGTAAGGGTCATCTGTAACACCTATTTAACCGTAAGGGTCATCTGTAACACCTAATCAACTGAAAGGGGCAACTGTAACACCTAATCAACAGAAAGGGGTCATCTGTAACACCATTTAACCGTAAGGGCATCTGTAACACCTAATCAACAGAAAGGGTCATCTGTAATACCTAATCAACAGTAGGGTCATCTGTGACACCTATTAACCGAAAGGGGTCATCTGTAACACCTAATCAACAGTAAGGGTCATCTGTGACACCTATTTAACCGGGAAGGGTCATCTGTAACACCTAATCAACAGAAAGGGGCACTGTAACACCTATTAACCGTAATGGCCCATCTGTAACACCTAATCATCAGTAAGGGTCAACTGTAACACCTATTTAACCGTAAGGGTCATCTGTAATACTTAATCAACAGTAAGGGTCAACTGTAACACCTATTTAACCGCAAGGGTCATCTGTAACACCTGATCAACAGTAAGGGTCATCTGTAACACCTAATCAACAGTAAGGGTCATCTGTAACACCTTATCAACAGTAAGGGTCATCTGTAACACCTAATCAACAGTAAGGGTCAACTGTAACACCTAATCAACAGTAAGGGTCATCTGTAACACCTAATCAACAGTAAGGGTCATCTGTAACACCTAATCAACAGTAAGGGTCATCTGTAACACCTATTTAATCGTAAGGGTCATCTGTAACACCTAATCAACAGTAAGGGTCATCTGTAACACCTAATCAACAGTAAGGGTAATCTGTAACACCTAATCAACCGTAAGGGTCATCTGTAACACCTAATCAACAGTAAGGGTTATCTGTAACACCTATTTACTGTAAGGGTCATCTGTAACACCTAATCAACAGTAAGGGTCAACTGTAACACCTAATCAACAGTAAGGGTCTTGAGGTTAACAAAAAGCAGCGGAGACCTACATTTGTTCTTTAACACGTTAGCAGGATATGCATATCACTCAGGAAATTCTCGCTTCTCACGCACAGCGTTGTCCCGTGAAACGTCACAGAACAGAGACTGAAGGTGGCTGGTTTGAATCTTCATTAGCTAATGCATTAAGGTGTCAGGATTCATCTTCTCCAGGATAGAGTATGGCTGATTCTATTGTCTGATTTAAAATTGAAAAGAAAAACTGTAAAACACGATATGCTAATATCCACTTCAATGATGTCTGTCCTTTCAAATGTAACCCTTCAGCAGCCGACCATCATCTTCTTTTGTGAAATTAAAAAAAATTCATTCCTGTTCGAGTTCATTAAATAGTAAAAATCATGTAACTCAAAGATGGAATACTAAAGGCACTTGTCGGAATAAGGTGCATGCACTGTTCACTGACAGCACTGAAGTTCTCAGTAGATGACAGAATTCCTGAATACCCCACTGCTGTATCTCTTGTATCTCTTGGTCGTAGATCCATTGCAATCTAAGGTTTGCTGATGAAATTGATCTCCTAGGACGCAGTAACAGCAAACTTCAAGAACTGAAGCCAGCTAGAACAAGGAGCTTGTGGCATAGAGATCAGTGCAGAGCAGAGCAAGGTGAACAGCGCCAGTGACGCTGCAGTCGTCATCAATGGTCAACAGCTTGAAGAAGAAGAAGACTCCTTCAAATAGCTTGGCTCTACCCTGACGAAAAATGGTCACTCTGCAGCTGAAGTAAAGACTAGAGAAGCCCTTAAAAGGCCATGGCAAAACTAAACAGGATTTGGAAAAGCAAGTAGATCAGCTTCCATGCTGCTGTTCAGGTGTGACAGCTGGACCTTGACTGCAGAGCTGGAACAGAGAACCCAAGCCTTGGAAACGAAATCATTCAGAAGACTTGTACACATCTCCTGGCGGGACCACAGAACCAAAGAGTCAGTGTGGAAGGCGAGAGGTGATGCCTCATTAAAGCTGAGCCACAGGAGGAGTAACCCCTTCTGGCTGTTGTAACGAGGAGAGGAGAAGAGCTAGGTGCGTGGTTTGGTGACGTCACATGATTGTCATAACTCTCTTGCCGAAACTATACTGTTTTCCAATCACTGGGGGTGGGGGGGGGTGGGGTGGGGTGGGGTGGGTGCGGAGCTGGCTGATGAGGCCGATCTTTGCCAGGACACTGACGTCCGTTGCTGCAGTGGGCACAGCTAGGGGATGGTGGGGGGTGAACCAAGCTGACAGGTGCAGGAGCTCTCCTTCTGTGGCGTCTCTGCTCCTTGTCCCTGAAGAGTCTCTCTTTGAACTCAGACACTCCAGATCTACAAGGGAGCACCAGCAGTCACCTCCCAGGTGGAATGGGGGATGTCATTCAACTGGACAGACTCCTTCAACATGATCATCTTCCTAGCGTTTGTTTGAGCTGCCCAGTCAGCGCTGGCCTGCAGACAGACAGACAGCCAGCTGGCCGTACAGCGGCAGTCTCTTGGGGAGGCGTCCTCCATGCCGTGAACTGGCCAGCCCCCCAGCACAGGAGCAGGACAGCATGGACGCTCTCCATCCCTGCACCCTGCAGCGCTCCAGTGTCGGGATTCTGTCTTGCCGCTTGACACGGAGCCTGCAGGGTCCTGAGGCATGGGGATGTGGACAGCGTGGAGCTGGTCAGCTGTGCACTGGCTACGTGTTACAGGCCTAGAGCAGGGACGGTAGGACCACTGCTGTGTACACTTTGACCTTGGGGTCAAGGCTCAGTCCTCGTGGCTCCCAGACCACGGACACTTCAGGCTGCTGGAGGCTGTGCTGGCTCTGGCCGTTCTGTAGGCCCTTCCTCGTCAGTGCTGGGGCAGGGGCAGGGAGCAGGTAGACTCACTAAACCTACCTACCTACCTACCTACCTACCAACCTACCTACTCACTAAACCGCTTACACGCAGACACACCCGCCCACTGACCAAGAGAAATAACAACAATCACCACCGCCACATCAAGAAGAGCAACAACAAGAACAACCTAAAAGGTTGCCTACCTACCTACCTACCTACCTACCTACCTACCTACCTCCCTACCTACCAACCTACCTACCTACCTACCAACCTACCAACCTACCTACCTACCTACCAACCTACCTACCTACCTACCTACCTACCTACCAACCTACCTATCTACCAACCTACCTACCAACCTACCTACCTACCTACCTTATTATCAAGCATGTTTACAGACCAGGCGTACTTCCTGAAGGGAATAATCTGCATGAGAAGAAAGAATAATTCCTAAACAACATTTCCCATGCATGTGCACACATGAAGAAAATGCATTGTTTTTGCATTTTCTCTGTATGTCACCATCAATCCAATTATTTCTCCATATACATCAACAGTCTTCAGAACGTCTATCGTAATCCTCGGCTACATAAATGCACACATACATACATAGGCTTTGATGCCATGTTTCGCCATTTTGACCATTCAAACTCGGTGTCAGTGTTTAATGCAGTTCTCCATGTGCATAAATAATCTTTACATTGTCCTTTTTTATTCTTTTTATTGCATGTAAAAGACATTAATGTGGTGCTCTGTTTACCAGACATCGATCATTACCCTCCCCCCCCCCCCCCCCCCCACACACACACACAGAGCACAGAGGCTGTTTGTTCTTTTCACGAAAAACAGACGGACAATGCAAATCATTTCCAGGGCGGGATAGGCGGCCAAAGCCTGCTCACCCGCAAAGGGATTATCCACACTAGCTGCACGTGCTCCGATCAGCACGCGGTGCCTCAGCCTGGCTGCTGCCTGCCTGCCCTGCACGCTGCTTGTTTGCAGGACAAAGAAAAGTGGAACGCATTTGCATGACTGACTGGCTGACTGCAGCAGTCCACCAATGGTTGCTGATGTATCCAGCATGTTCAGCGAAACCAGTTCTGTGTGCAGAAATGACCCAGCCACACAGCAGGCTGCTCTGCAGTGCAGTGCACTGTGCCGTGTCCCATCACGGTGCAATAGTGCAGTTAGTTGTCACTCTTTGGGTCTGTTGTGCATTGCATGGTGTGCCATTTTTCGGCAACACACGGCGCTGGTGCATGGCACACAATGTTATTATTATTATTATTATTATTATTATTATTATTATTTATTATTATTATTGTTATTGATAATACCATCATCATCATTATCATGATTATGATTATGATTATTATCATTATAATTATAGTATGATGTTAACTACAGGATGAAAATGTCCTTAGACGCGCCTCTCTCAATGGTGGCTTGAACCCAGGCCTTCAGATTGCCAGGACCCTGCAGAGAGAGAGGGAGAGAAAGAGAGAGATTTTATTTATCTATTTATTTATTTATTTATTTATTCTTTTATATTAAGGATAATGGAACAAGCACTCATGTGCTTTTTTACATCCAGAGGGAGCGAGCGAGCG
>CM054166.1:6453750-6456250 GCA_028751875.1 Rapana venosa
ACAGCCAATACGCTGCACCAGTAGTCATTGTCAGGAAGAAGGATGGCAGCATCCGCCTCTGTGTCGACTACAGGCGCCTCAACACGAAGATCATTGGCGATGCCTTCCCCCTACCCAGAATTCAAGAGTCCTTTGACGCCTTAGCTGGAGCGCAGTACTTCTCCACCCTTGACCTGGCTTCAGGCTTCCACCAGATAGCCATGCACCCTGATGACCAGCAGAAGACGGCCTTCACCACTCCAGTGGGCCTGTTCGAGTACACCAGGATGCCCATGGGTCTGTCCACAGCACCAGCAACATTCCAGAGACTGATGCAGACGACAATGTCTGACTTTATGTTCGAATTCCTGCTTGTATACCTGGACGATCTCCTGGTGTACTCGAAGACTTTTGGTAAACGCCTGGCTCATCTGGCTCAGCTCCTTTAAAGGATCATCAATGCTGGCATGAAGCTGAAGGTGGAGAAGTGCCAGTTCCTGCGGCGTCAAGTAACCTACCTGGGGCACACCATCTCAGCAGAAGGTGTGAGCTGTGAAGACGGTAAGGTGCAAGTTGTCAGAGACTGGCCACCTCCGAGCTCCGCAGCTTCCTTGGCTTTACGAGCTACTACCGAGGTTCACCCAAAACTTCGCCAGAACAGCCGGACCTCTGCACGATCTGGTAGCCAAGGCCACTGAACCAGAAGAAGAACACGGCAGATATCTCCAGGCTGTGGGAGCAACACCATCAGACGGCGTTTGACGCCTTGAAGACAGCCCTGACATCGGCGCCTGTCCTTGGTTTTGCTGACTTCACGGCACCTTTCATCTTGGAGACGGATGCCAGACATGATGGTCTGGGTGCCATCCTCTCCCAAAACCAAGATGGGCAGCGAAGAGTCATCACCTACGCCAGCCGTCGACTCCGCCCCACAGAAAAGAACAAGGCAAATTACTCCAGCATGAAGCTGGAATTCCTGGCAATGAAGTGGGCCATTGCGGAATAGTTCAGAGACTATCTTCTGGGGTCCCGTTTCACCGTCTTCACTGACAACAACCCCTTGGTCCACTTCCGCACGGCACCCCTGGGAGAACTGGAGCAGAGGTGGTCTGCACAACTAGCGCAGTTCAGCTTCGATGTCCAGTACAGACCAGGAAGACTGAACCCTGCAGATGCCCTCTCCAGACTCCCCACCAACCATGGTGTTCCTCCGTGTTCCACTACTGTGCCACACAACTCGCCATGGCACAAGAAGTGATGTGTCAGAGACAGAAGGCAGCCGGTCCTGAACCTATTGTCCTAGAACCCCCCTCAAAGACCCCAGAAAGCCCCCTAAAGACTCTGACAACCCAGTTCGAAACCCTCCGTCTCCAGCAAGAAGACCTCCTTATTTCCCCCTTCCTGGACCATTGGCCCTCAAGACCTCCCACATGAAGGAACGTGACCTGCAAACTTTGCAACAACAGCACCCCTGGTTGTTCCTGAAAGAGGGTGTTCTGCATCGGCAAATACAGGACCACCAGCAAGGGACCCTAGAGCAGTTGGTCCTACCCAGTGTCCTCAGACCTGATGTCCTCGCATCGCTGCATGACCAGATGGGCCACCAGGGACTAGACCGCACACTTGGCCTCCTAGGGTCAAGGGTCTACTGGCCGGCCATGCACCAAGACGTCAAGAACTACATCAGGCCTTGGGAGCGCTGCATGCTGGGCCGACAACACCCACCGGTAAACACCACCTCTCCTGACCTCACGACCACTGGAGGTCCTGGCGATCGACTTCACCAAGCTGTACAAGGCAAGCGGTGGCAGGGAGAACGTCCTTGTGATGACAGAAAGTCTTCACAAAGTTCACCCAAGCCGTGCCCACAAGGAACCAAGAAGCAGTGACGGTCGCCAAGATCCTGACCAGTGAGTGGTTCCAGCGATACGGGGTGCCGGAGAGGATCCACAGCGACCAAGACAGAGACTTCGAATCGCGCCTGATTCGAGAGCTCTGCCAAACCTACAACATCAAGATGTCGCATACTACGCCATACCATCCACAAGGAAACAGCCAGTGTGAGCGGTTCAACCGCTCCATGCACAACCTGCTGCGAAGCCTACCCCCAGAGAAGAAGACCAGATGGCCGATGTACCTCCCAGAGCTGGTGCAGGCATAATTCTAACAACACCCCTCACGCCTCCACAGGCTTCGCCCCACACTTTCTCCTCTTTGGCAGGCAGCCTCTTGGGTCGTCAAGCCCCAGACACAGCTGGCACCGTTGACTGGGTCTGACAGCACCGCCTCCGCCTCCAGGAAACCCACCAGAAGGCCTACCAGCAGCTGAAGGAGACTGCCGCCAAACGGGAGAGGTTCACCGACAGGAGAGCCTCTGACCATGCCCTGAACACGTCTACCTTCGTAACCGTGTGGTGGCCGACACAAGATCCAGGACTTCTGGAGGCCAGACCTGCACCTGGTGACGTCACGCCCTTACGACGGACTGCACGTGCACGGGGTGCAGCCAGTGGCAGGTGGT
>CM054166.1:6461250-6513750 GCA_028751875.1 Rapana venosa
CACATACTGTCTGTCTTCACATCGTTTCACACATACTGTCTGTCTTCACACATACTGTCTTCACACATACTGTCTTCACACATACTGTCTTCACACATACTGTCTTCACACATACTGTCTTCACACATACTGTCTGTCTTCACACATACTGTCTTCACACATACTGTCTGTCTTCACACATACTGTCTGTCTTCACACATACTGTCTTCACACATATGTCTGTCTTCACACATACTGTCTTCACACATACTGTCTTCACACATACTGTCTGTCTTCACACTACTTCTTACACTACTCTTACATCTGTCTTCACACATACTGTCTTCACACATACTGTCTGTCTTCACACATACTGTCTTCACACATACTGTCTTCACACATACTGTCTGTCTTCACACATACTGTCTGTCTTCACACATACTGTCTTCACACATATCTTCACACATACTGTCTGTCTTCACACATACGTGTCTTCACAACTCTTCACACATACTGTCTGTCTTCACACATACTGTCTTTCACACATACTGTCTGTCTTACAACGAACATACTTCTGTCTGTCTTCACACATACTGTCTGTCTTCACACATACTGTCTGTCTTCACACATACTGTCTGTCTTCACACATACTTACTGTCTGTCTTCACACATACTGTCTGTCTTCACACATACTACTGTCTGTCTTCACACATACTGTCTGTCTTCACACATACTGTCTGTCTTTCACACATACTGTCTGTCTTCACACATACTTACTGTCTGTCTTTACACATACTGTCTGTCTTCACACATACTTACTGTCTGTCTTTACACATACTGTCTGTCTTCACACATACTGTCTGTCTTCACACATACGTCTTACATGTCTGTCTTTACACACTACTGCTGTCTTCACACAATACTGTCTTCTACACATACTGTCTGTCTTCACACATATGTCTGTCTTCTACACATACTGTCTTCCTACTGTCTTCACACATACGTCTTCACATACTGTCTGTCTTCAACACATAATTCTGTCTGTCTTCACACATACTTCTTCTTACAATACTGTCCTGTCTTCACACATACTGTCTGTCTTCACACAATACTGTTTCTGTCTTCACACATACTGTCTGTCTGTCTTCACACATATTACTGTCTGTCTTACACATACTGTCTGTCTTCACACATACTGTCTGTCTTCACACATACTGTCGTCTACATAGTCTTTACACATACTGTCTGTCTCACACTACTTGTCTTTACACAATTACTGTCTGTCTTTACACATACTTAGTCTTACACATGTCTGTCTTCACACATACTGTCTTCACACATACTGTCTTCACACATACTGTCTTCACACATACTGTCTGTCTTCACACATACTGTCTTCACACATACTGTCTTACCTCTGTCTGTTCACACATACGTCTGTCACTGTCTTCACACAATACTGTCTTCGTCTTCACACATACTGTCTGTCTCACACATACTGTCTGTCTTCACACATACTGTCTTCCACATACTGTCTTGCACATATGTCTTCACACATACTGTCTTACACATATGTCTGTTACACTACTGTCTTCACACATACTGTCTGTCTTCACACATACTGTCTGCTTCAATCTCTTACACATACTGTCTTCACACTACTGTCTTCACACATACTGTCTTCACACATACTGTCTGTCTTCACACATACTGTCTGTCTACATACTGTCTCACACATACTGTCTGTCTTACACATACGTTCACACATACTGTCTTCACACTACTGTCCTTCACACATACTTGTCTTCACAATCTGTCTTTTACACATACTAGTCTTACACATACTGTCTGTCTTCACACATACTTACACTACTGTCTTTACACATACTGTCTGCTTCACCACATACTGTCTGTCTTCACACATACTGTAACTGTTCACACTACTGTTTCACACATACTGATCTGTCTCACACATACTGTCTTCACATACTGTCTTTACACACCATTAATACTGTCTGTCTTCACACATACACTGTGTCTGTCATCACATATGTCTGTTACAAGTCGTCTTACACATACTGTCCTTCTTAACATACTGTCTTTTCACACATACCTGTCTTCACACAACTGTCTTCAACACTACTGTCTCTTCACACATTACTGTCTCACACAACTGTTCACACACTACTGTCTTTATACATACTGTCTGTCTTTACACATACTGTCTGTCTGTCTTTACACATTCTTACTGTCTGTCTTCACACATACTTACTGTCTGTCTTTACACATACTGTCTGTCTTTACACATACTGTCTGTCTGTCTTTACACATTCTTACTGTCTGTCTTCACACATACTGTCTGTCTTCACACATACTGTCTGTCTTCACACATACTGTCTTCACACATACTTACTGTCTGTCTTCACACATACTTACCACCTTCAAAATCTCTTCAATGGTGTGCTCAGGTGCAGACTTTCAGACCTCCCCTCCCCCCCCCCCCCCCCCCCCCCCCCCTTGGGCAAACGATCCGTTTGATCAGTTTCCCAGGTGATTCTGGCACAGGCACTTTCCTGACGTCATCACAGACTGATATTAACCCACAGCCAGTTGCAGCACAAGTATTTCAAGTGTTCCAAACATCCCAGCTGTGTTCCTTGTCCCCATTCCCCAAGCGCTTCGATTTGTTTGTTTTTTACAAGGTTCAGCGCAATATAAATTCCATATATTATTATTATTATTATTATTATTATTCCCACTAACAAAAGCACACGGGACTGTAAAAAGAGCCAAGCAAGTCTCCACCATTGTCACTGTCAATACAACAGCCATGGTGACAACAAGCACAAGAGATTCAACCGCGAAGGGGGAGATGGGGGGAGGGGCTGACAACAAACGGAATAAACACAATGCTACTTATTTATCTATAAAAAATAGTTGGTCATTTAATAGTAAACAGGATATACTCAAACACTTTATTATCTCACCCGTTCCCTCCTCCCTGGCCCATTCATGCAGCTTTTCCCAATACCATCAGTCCGTTGATGTCTTTTACCGTTACTCCTTATTGGCACAGGGTAGCTCAGTGGTTATAGCACTCGCTTTCCCCCAGCCAATGTTAAGCAGCATCGAGCGTGGTTACCAAATGCATGGGTGACCGGTTTGCGAGCCTTGGCTTCAGTACAGTCCTTCTTTAGGGTCAGGGAAGGTAAAGCAGCGAGGGAGAGGAGATAGACGCCGCTTTCAATTTGCTGGCCCCTAGAGAAGTTGAGGTCTCTGATGCCTCGCTCCCCATAAAACCTGCAGGTTAAGGGACACCTTTACCTCTTATTGGCTGTCCCCATTCTTCACACCAAGGCACTGGCTTCTGCTAGTGGTGAAGGAAGCTTGTAGGAAACAGCTTCAGGCCATGAGGCTTCTGTGTCTGTGAGAGAACTCCTTGTAATAGTGAGGAAAACTGGTGTGAACAGTGGTATGTTCTCTTTAATTATGAAAATAATGATGTCCCCTTATCAATCAAAAACTGCCTGCAGGCAATGGTGTGCTCATTGCTCGCCTGTCTCCAGCATCCAGACATCGTTATCTCCCTTGCTGGAGAGCCAAGCCAAGCCCAAAGTGTGGGTTGTTAGGCACATGACTGCAAAGCCAAGCCCAAAGTGTGGGTTGTTAGACACATGACTGCATAGCCAAGCCCAAAGTGTGGGTTGTTAGGCACATGAGTGTAAAGCCAAGCCCAAAGTGTGGGTTGTTAGGCACATGACTGCAAAGCCAAGCCCAAAGTGTGGGTTGTTAGACACATGAGTGTAAAGCCAAGCCCAAAGTGTGGGTTGTTAGACACATGAGTGTAAAGCTAAGCCCAAAGTGTGGGTTGTTAGGCACATGAGTGTAAAGCCAAGCCCAAAGTGTGGGTTGTTAGACACATGAGTGTAAAACCAAGCCCAAAGTGTGGGTTGTTAGGCTCATGACTGCAGTTTGTTTGTGATGGAAGTGTGCGTGGATCAAGGGAAAACGGCGCACACGGGGAACAGGAAAGCTTATTCACACGAAAGGGTAGTTTTGTTTTTTAAACAAAATCAGGTCACAGATATATTCAAGCGTGGTTGTAAGCACACCTATTTGCAGAGGGCAGGTCGGCTGACCTCCCTTGTGGCAAAATGACTGCATGCACTTACCATACGCCGCCAAGATTCAAACCCAGGGGATGGAAGGAAAAACCTGTCTGAAAAGGGTGGTGTGAAGTGGTTTACTCACTGATGGAATGAACGGTGGAAGGAAGAGAAGGTGGCGGTGTGTCTTTCCTTGCCCACACTTGTCCCACTTCTCTGTCTAACAAGAGAGGGTGTGGGAGTGGGCGAATACATCTCTCATGACAGCAGTTCTACTCTGTGTGTGTGTATGTGTGTGTGTGGTCTACAAAAATAAGGGTAACGGGCTGATGCAGCATTTGCTCTGGAGTAGCTGTAGCATGTGCGGTGCTTCCTTTGCATTACTTTAGGTCCCATTCCAGGACAACGTGTATACTCGTGACACTCACGTCCATCATTGTCCAGCCATGACGATGACATCTGTCCTCTCTTGGCTGCTCCGTCAGCCAGGAATCATCTCAGAAAAGTGTCAGATTCCATTTCCTTCCAGACCTGTCCAATTCGGAAACATCATCATGATCTACAGGTCTCTTTATGTGTACACAGAGACATCATCATGATCTACAGGTCTCTTTATGTGTACACAGAGACATCATCATGATCTACAGGTCTCTTTATGTGTACACAGAGACATCATCATGATCTACAGGTCTCTTTATGTGTACACAGAGACATCATCATGATCTACAGGCCTCTTTATGTGTACACACAGAGACATCATCATGATCTACAGGTCTCTTTATGTGTACACACAGACATCATCATGATCTACAGGTCTCTTTATGTGTACACACAGAGACATCATCATGATCTACAGGTCTCTTTATGTGTACACAGAGACATCATCATGATCTACAGGTCTCTTTATGTGTACACAGAGACATCATCATGATCTACAGGTCTCTTTATGTGTACACAGAGACATCATCATGATCTACAGGCCTCTTTATGTGTACACACAGACATCATCATGATCTACAGGTCTCTTTATGTGTACACACAGACATCATCATGATCTACAGGTCTCTTTATGTGTACACAGAGACATCATCATGATCATGGTCTCTTTATGTGTACACACAGACATCATCATGATCTACAGGTCTCTTTATGTGTACACACAGACATCATCATGATCTACAGGTCTCTTTATGTGTACACACAGACATCATCATGATCTACAGGTCTCTTTATGTATACACAGAGACATCATCATGATCAAAGGTATCTTTTAAAATGTACACACAAACATCATCAATGATCTACAGGTTCATTATGGTACACAGAGACATCACATGATCATGTCCTTTATGTGTACACAGAGACATCATCAGATTTACAGGCCTCTTTATGTGTACACAGACATATCATGATCTACAGGTCTCTTTTGTGTACACAGAGACACATCTGATCTACAGGTCTCTTTATGTGTACACAGAGACATCATCATGATCTACAGTCTCTTTTGTGTACACAGAGACATCATCTGATCATGGTCTCTTTGTTACACAGAGACATCTCATGATCTACAGTTCTTTATGTGTACACAGAGACTCATCATATCTACAGGTCTCTTATGTGTACACGAGACACATATGATCTACAGGTCTCTTTATGTGTACACAGAGACATCTCATGATCTACAGGTCTCTTTGTGTACACAGACATCTCATGATCTACAGTCTCTTTTGTGTACACAGAGACATCATCAGATAAGGTCTCTTCTGTGTGTACACAGAGACATCATCATGATCTACAGGTTCTTTATGTTACACAGAGACATCATCATGATCTACAGTTCTCTTTATGTGTACACAGACATCTCATGATCATGGTCTCTTTATGTGTACACAGGACATAGTAAATAATTAAAAATAAATAGATAATAATAATAATGGGATTGTATAGGTTATCTTGCAAGACAATCAGATAACGGTCTCTTCCTGTGTTTACCAGACATCTCAGTCTCTTCCTGTGTTTCACAGACATCTCGGGTCTCTTCCTGTGTTTACACAGACATCTCAAGGGTCTCTTCCTGTGTTTACACAGACATTCAGGTCTCTTCCTGTTTACACAGACATCTCAGGTCCTTCCTGTGTTTACACAGACATCTCATGGTCTCTTCTGTGTTTACACAGACATCTCAGGGTCTCTTCCTGTGTTTACACAGACATCAGGGTCTCTTCCTGTGTTTACACAGACATCTCAGGGTCTCTTCCTGTGTTTACACAGACATCTCAGGGTCTCTTCCTGTGTTTACACAGACATCTCAGGGTCTCTTCCTGTGTTTACACAGACATCTCGGGGTCTCTTCCTGTGTTTACACAGACATCTCAGGGTCTCTTCCTGTGTGGAAAGACACATGTCTGGACACTAGCGGTGTGACGTCAGCTGTTGTTGTGACGGGTACCCAGGTGCTGCACCTGTCAGCTCACTGCCTCACTGGCTGCCTGGGCTGCCTGGACAACACTGAAGACTTTGGTGACCGCTATTTTGATCCCTGCTTTTCTGATTGGAATGAGGCATAAATCATATGTTTTCTCATTGTCTGAGTTCTTCTGCTGAAAAACTATCAAAACTCTCCAGATGCACATTGTAATATGTAAGCAGGCAGGCAGGCAGGCAGGCAGGCAGACAGACAGACAGACAGACAGACAGACAGACAGACAGACAGACAGACAGACAGGGAGGGGGGGATAGCCTAGTGGTTAGAACATTGCGTTCGCAATCTGACGACCCCGGTTCGATTCCCGTTCAAGGGGATATTTTCCCCTGGAGTTAACATCAGTGCAGACTCCACTCTCCCCAAAAGTCCTTCGGATGAGACTATAAACCATGGCCCCGTGTGCGAACGCACGCAGAACACCTTGCGCACACGTTAAATCCTATTCCGCTTTTCGTAAGAGTAGGCTATTGTGTGCCGTTGGAAACAGATGAAAACATTTACAAAACCGCACACACACGGGGACTAGATGTAAAAAAGCAATAAGTACTTATTCCATTATCCTCGATATAAAAGAATAAAATAAACAAAAAAATAAACAGGCAGACAGGAAGGCAGGCAGGAAGGCAGACAGAGAGACGGGCAGAGAGACAGACAGGCAGACAGACAGGCAGGCAGAGAGACAGACAGGCAGACAGACAGGCAGGCAGAGAGACAGACAGGCAGAGAGACAGACAGGCAGACAGACAGGCAGAGAGACAGACAGGCAGAGAGACAGACAGGCAGAGAGACAGACAGGCAGACAGACAGACGGGTATATAAGCAAGCAAGCAAGTAGGTAAGCAAGTAAGTATACACACAGGCACACCCCCACACTTTCCAACATTAGGGTGGATCAGTGGTCTAAAGGTAACACACCTGGCTAGACAACGAAAAGTCCCAGTTCGAAGTGTGCGGTGGTTTGATCCCTGTTTTTGCCCCAAACTTTTCCCCATCCAGTAGACCGTGAGTGGTGGTCTGAGTGCTAGTCTTTCGGATGAGACGGTAAACGAGGCCGAGGTCCCGTGTATTACACATTTAGCGCACCTAAAAGAATCCACGGCAGCAAGGGAGTTGTCCTGGGCAAAATTTGTAGAAAAAAGTTACTCTGATCTGGAAACAAATACAGATGCAGACAGGAAAAGAACAAAAATGGGTGGCGCTGCTCTTGTGGTGACGCGCTCTCCCCGGGGAGAGCAGCCTGAATTTCACGCGGAGAAATCTGCCGTGACTTAAAATTGTTTACAGTACAATACAATACAATGCAATACAATACAATATAATACAATACAATACAACGCAATACAAGGCAATACA
This sequence comes from Rapana venosa, assembly GCA_028751875.1. Classification (NCBI taxonomy): domain Eukaryota; kingdom Metazoa; phylum Mollusca; class Gastropoda; order Neogastropoda; family Muricidae; genus Rapana; species Rapana venosa. Next base: position 6,469,174 of record CM054166.1, read on the forward strand.
ATACAAGACGATACAATATTTGTGTCGACTTCAAAATGCTGGCTGGTTCTAACTCCCAAGTTAAGAAGAGAAGATTGTCACCATCACAATCATGTTGCTGACCATCACAATCATGTTGCTGACCATCACAATCATGTTGCTGACCATCACAATCATGTTGCTGACCTGAGCGGACAGACAGCCAGTGGTGTCAGCTGACACTGCCCCTTCCCCGCTGCGAGCAGTCTGCTTCCAGCACAGGCCCACAAGCTGCACTGTTCAACAAGCATCCCTTAGTCTGGCTACACGGTGTGTGCTGCACGTGTTTCTTGCAATCTCCGTGTATCTGCTGCGGAAAACGCTTTTAGCAAGATTGATGTCTGTTGTTTAGAGCGAATCCCAGCTGAATATTAGAATGTTCACACTGTGTGAACATTCACACACACAAGTGTGTGTGTGTGTGTGTGTGTGTGTGTGTGTGTGTGTGTGTGTGTGTGTGTGTGTGTGTGTGTGAATATGTGTGTGAGAGTGTGAGTGTGTGTGTGAGTGTGTATGTGTGTGTGTGTGAGTGTGTGTGTGAGTGTGTGTGTATGTGTGTGTGTGGTGTGTGTGTGTGTGTGTGTGTGTGTGTGTGTGTGTGTGTGTGTGTGTGTGTGTGTGTGTGTGTGTGTGTGTGAATTTGATATCTGTTAATCCTATTTGTGGACGGTTGCACTTGATTTTTTTTCTTTTATTTCGAGGATAATGGAACAAGCCCTCATGTGCTTTTCTTTTAAATTTTTTTACATCCAGTCCATGTATGAAGTTTTTTTATTTTGTCATCCGTTCCCACCGGTAATAGATGGCCTACTCTTACGAAAGCGGAACGGGTTTTATTGTGTACGTAAATTCAAACACTTTGTTATCTCGGAGAAAGAGGGGGGGGGGGGGGGGTTGTACTTGAGATGTGCAGCCTGCGCTGGCAGACGACACTGGGGGTGGGGCTGAGGGAGGGGGGGGGGGGCAGTGGAGTCGGCGCAGATGTCAAGGCCAGAGGAAAGCTCCTCTGGAACGGTGCGTGTGTAAGCGCTTTGCTGTGTTGCTTTACAAGGGCCATAGCTTTGCTGTGTTGCTTTACAAGAGCCATAGCTTTGCTGTGTTGCTTTACAAGGGCCATAGCTTTGCTGTGTTGCTTTACAAGAGCCATAGCTTTGCTGTGTTGCTTTACAAGAGCCATAGCTTTGCTGTGTTGCTTTACAAGAGCCATAGCTTTGCTGTGTTGCTTTACAAGAGCCATAGCTTTGCTGTGTTGCTTTACAAGAGCCATAGCTTTGCTGTGTTGCTTTACAAGGGCCATAGCTTTGCTGTGTTGCTTTACAAGAGCCATAGCTTTGCTATACGAATTCCACATACTATCACCAGTGTTACCATCATCCTAGAAATCAAGCGGGGGACACCTGCACATCTCCCCACCCTGAAGAAGCCCACAGTGGTAAGGAGTCGGCCATTGTGTGCTGGTGGGAACGGATGTACGACATGTACATTATTCATCAGCCTCAACACGACAGGCAGGCTGAAGAAGAAGGGGAACAATCCAGGCACACCGCTGCTCTTGCCTCCCCTCCCGAGGGCCCGCCTTGTTTTGTTTGTTGTTATACACTGCAGACTGTGACACCTGGCGATGCCATTCCTCTATACACCATTTTCAACGTGATTATTACTTTGAAAGCCAGCTCACAGAGAAACCCAAACCTGGATACAGACAGCCAGCTCCGTGTCTAACCCCTTTTGTGCTCTCTCACATCTGGACAATTTTGGTAAGCATTTCATTCCCGCCCTTATGTTGCCATGCTAACAATACAGCAAAAAAAATTTGCTTTTATTTCACTTTCATTAAGAAAAGTTTTAATGGTTAAATTTCTGAGAATGATCCTGAAAGCTTTTTTAAAATCTACAACAATATAATATGATTTCCGATTATGTACAGTAGTTACCAAACAGGAGATAGTGGAGTAGACATGTTTAGCAAGGAAAACAGGAAGAACAGAACGAGAAGGAACGAATTTGCAATAAGTGATCGTCATTAAGGAAAAAACACTGACCACAATCTGGACAGAAAGGAATTCATACACATAGGCAGAAACTGACTGCGCACAGTTGTCCACACAACACACCAAGCATCCACACACTGAACAGAGGAGTTTGAGAGTGAACACACACACACACACACACACACACACACACACACACACACACACACACACACACACACACACACAACACACAACGCACGCACGCACACACGCACACACTCTCTCTCTCTCTCTCTCACCCTGTCTCGCACTCATTCACTCACTCACTAAACACACACACACACACACACACACACACACACACACACACACACACACGCGCGCGCGCGCATGAGCACAAACATACATGCACGAACGGAAGCAATCATGCACACACGTACACGTACACATATAGAACACACCCACACTCACATGCGCGTGTGCACGAAAACACAATCATGTGCACACACATACATACACACGCATTGCTCTTTTAATATGATGACGTATGGTAATTTATCATTAAAGTCAGTCTCCAGACTGATTTGATTTTGTTTCTGACAGATCCTCATTAACAATTTAATTGTTGTTTCGTTAACAGATCTCTCTCTCTCTCTCTCTCTCTCTCTCTCTCTCTCTCTCTCTCTCTCTCTCTCTCTCTCTCTCTCTCTCTCTCTCCTGTATCTCTCCAAATGATGACTAAGAGAAAACAAGTGGCCATGCGGCACAGCTGAACACTAACCCATCTCCACACTCTTACAAACAAGGAAGCAGCAGACACACTATTTCACAGGACCCAGAACACATCCCGGTGAAATATCTTGTTCCAGGTGAATGAGAATGAGATTGAATGCTCTTAAAGCAAGGCATGAAAAAAGCATGCGCCACAAACGGACAACATATATCTCTATGCGACGGGAAAATTTGAACTACACAACACTATATAACACAGCACAATGCACTACACAACATCACTATAGGACACAGCACACTGCACTACACAAAAACACTATAAAACACAGCACAATGCATTAAACAACACTAAAGAACACAGCACAGTGCACTACACAACATCACAGCACAATACACTACACAACAACACTATAGGACACAGCACACTGCACTACACAACAACACTATAGGACACAGCACAATGCACTACACAACAACACTATAGGACACAGCACACTGCACTACTTAACAACACTATAAAACACAGCACAATGCATTAAACAACGCTAAAGAACACAGCACAGTGCACTACACAACATCACAGCACAATACACTACACAACAACACTATAGGACACAGCACACTGCACTACACAACACTATATAACACAGCACACTGCACTACACAACAACACTATAGGACACAGCATAATGCACTACACAACAACACTATATAACACAGCACAATGCACTACACAAAACTATATAACACAGCACAATGCACTACACAACAACACTATAGAACACATCACTACAGGACACAACACAATACTGTACACATCACTATAGGACACAGCACAATGCACTACACAACAACACTATAGAACACAGCACATTGCACTACAAAACAACACTATATAACACAGCACAATGCACTACACAACAACACTATTTAACACAGCACAATGCACTACACAACAACACTATATAACACAGCACAATGCACTACACAACAACACTATAGAACAAAGCACAATACAGTACACAACACTATATAACACAGCACAGTGAACTACACAACACTATAGAACACAGCACATTGCACTACACAACAACACTATATAACACAGCACAATGCACTACACAACGATACTATATAACACAGCACAATGCACTCCACAACAACACTATAGAACACAGCACATTGCACTACACAATAACACTATATAACACATCACAATGCACTACACAACAACATTATAGAACAAAGCACAATACAGTACACAACACTATAGAACACAACACAATGCACTACACAACACTATATAACACAGCACAATGCACTACACAACACTATAGGACACAGCACAATGAACTACACAACGATACTAATAACACAGCACAATGCACTCCACAACAACACTATAGAACACAGCACATTGCACTACACAATAACACTATATAACACATCACAATGCACTACACAACAACATTATAGAACAAAGCACAATACAGTACACAACACTATAGAACACAACACAATGCACTACACAACACTATATAACACAGCACAATGCACTACACAACACTATAGGACACAGCACAATGAACTACACAACAACACTATATAACACAGCACATTGCACTACACAACAACACTATATAACACAGCACAATGCACTACACAACAACACTATATAACACAGCACATCGCACTACACAACAACACTATATAACACAGCACAATGCACTACACAACAACACTATAGAACAAAGCACAATACAGTACACAACACTATATAACACAGCACAGTGCACTACACAACACTATAGAACACAGCACAATGCACTACACAACAACACTATAGAACACAGCACATTGCACTACACAACAACACTATATAACACAGCACAATACACTACACAACAACACTATATAACACAGGACAATGCACTACACAACAACACTATAGAACACATCACTACAGGACACAACACAATGCACTACACATCACTATAGGACACAGCACATTGCACTACGCATCACTATAGGACAGCACAATGCACTACACAACACTATAGAATACAGCACAATGCACTACACAACACTATAGAATACAGCACAATGCACTACACAACACTATAGAATACAGCACAATGGACTACACAACACTGTAGAATACAGCACAATGCACTACACAACACTATAAAACACAGCACAATGCACTACACAACAACACTATAGAACACATCACTACAGGACACAACACAATACTGTACACATCACTATAGGACACAGCACAATGCACTACACAACAACACTATAGAACACAGCACATTGCACTACAAAACAACACTAAAATAACACAGCACAATGCACTACACAACAACACTATTTAACACAGCACAATGCACTACACAACAACACTATATAACACAGCACAATGCACTACACAACAACACTATATAACACAGCACAATACAGTACACAACACTATATAACACAGCACAGTGAACTACACAACACTATAGAACACAGCACATTGCACTACACAACAACACTATATAACACAGCACAATGCACTACACAACGATACTATATAACACAGCACAATGCACTCCACAACAACACTATAGAACACAGCACATTGCACTACACAATAACACTATATAACACATCACAATGCACTACACAACAACATTATAGAACAAAGCACAATACAGTACACAACACTATAGAACACAACACAATGCACTACACAACACTATATAACACAGCACAATGCACTACACAACACTATAGGACACAGCACAATGAACTACACAACAACACTATATAACACAGCACATTGCACTACACAACAACACTATATAACACAGCACAATGCACTACACAACAACACTATATAACATAGCACATTGCACTACACAACAACACTATATAACACAGCACAATGCACTACACAACACTATATAACACAGCACAGTGCACTACACAACACTATAGAACACAGCACAATGCACTACACAACAACACTATAGAACACAGCACATTGCACTACACAACAACACTATATAACACAGCACAATACACTACACAACAACACTATATAACACAGGACAATGCACTACACAACAACACTATAGAACACATCACTACAGGACACAACACTATGCACTACACATCACTATAGGACAGCACAATGCACTACACAACACTATAGAATACAGCACAATGCACTACACAACACTATAGAATACAGCACAATGCACTACACAACACTATAGAATACAGCACAATGCACTACACAACACTATAGAATACAGCACAATGCACTACACAACACTATAGAATACAGCACAATGCACTACACAACACTATAGAATACAGCACAATGCACTACACAACACTATAGAATACAGCACAATGCACTACACAACACTATAGAATACAGCACAATAGACTACACAACACTGTAGAATACAGCACAATGCACTACACAACACTATAGAATACAGCACAATGCACTACACAACACTATAGAATACAGCACAATGGACTACACAACACTATATAACACAGGACAATGCACTACACAACAACACTATAGAACACAGCACAATGCACTACACATCCCCAATTCACATAGCACAATACACTACACAACAACAGTATAGGACACAGCATGCAATGCAATGCAATGCTCTACACAACAGTATAGGACACAGCACAATGCACAATGCACTACACAACAACACTATAGAACACAGCACAATACACTACACTTTACTATAGGACACAGCACAATGCACTACACAAAATTAAAGAACACAGCACAATACACTACACAACAGTATAGGACACAGTACAATGCACTACACAACAGTATAGGACACAGTACAATGCACTACACAACAATACAGAACACAGCACATTGCACTACACTGTACTATAGAACAGAGCAGAATACATTACATATCACTATAGAACACAGCACAAAGCACTACACAACACTATAGCACACAGTACAATGCACTACACAACAACAGTAGCACAGCACAATGAAGTACACGACATCACTATAGAACACAGCACAATGCACTACACGACATCACTATAGAACACAGCCCAATACACTGCACAACAACACTATATAACACAACACAATGCATTACACACCAACAATATAGGACACAACACAATGCAGTACACAACAACACAATAGAACAGAGCATAATGCAGTACATAACAACACTACAGAACACAGCACAATGCATCACATAACAACACTATAGAACAGAGCACCATGCACTACACAACACCATAGGACAAAGCACAATGCAGTACACAACAATAAAGAACAGAGCACAATGCATCACATAACAACACTATAGAACAGAGCACAATGCATCACATAACAACACTATAGAACAGAGCACAATGCATCACATAACAACACTATAGAACACAGCATAATACATCACACACCAAAAGAATAGGCACAGCACAATACATTACATAACACTATAGAACACAGCACAATGCACTATACAACATTATAGAGCAGAGCACAATGCACTACACAACACTATAGAACAGAGCACAATGCAGTACACAACAACATTATAGCACAGAGCACAATGCATCACACAACAACATTATAGCACAGAGCACAATGCACTACACACCAACACTATAGAACAGAGCACAATGCATCACATAACAACAGAATAGGCACAGCACAATACATTACACAACAACACTATGGGACGCAGCAAAATACATTACACAACACTATAGGACACAGCACAAACATTACACAATAGGACACAGCATAATACATTCCACAACAACGCTATAGAACACAGCACAATACATTACACACCAACACTATAGAACACAGCACAATACATTACACAACAACACTATAGAACAATGCATTACCCAACACTATAGGACACAGCACAATACGATATACACCAACAGTATAGGACACAGCACAATACATTACACAACACTATAGGACACAGCACAATACATTTCACACCAACACTGTAAGAAAGCACAATACATTACACAATAACACTATAGAACACAGCACAATACATTACACAACAACACTATAGAACACAGCACAATACATTGCACACCAACACTATAGGACACAAAACAATACATTACACAACAAAACTAGAGAACACAGCACAATACATTACACACCAACACTATAGTCAAGTCATGTCAAAATTTTATTTCCAGATAATACATTGAATAAGCAATGCATTTGCTTTTTTTCATCAAGCCATCTATCTAAGAACAAATTTCTTAATGATTATACTGAAATACTACATTATTGCAACCTTTATCATTGAACTAAACCAGTAAAAGGAGAAAAATCGATACACTATAAACCAACACTATAGAACACACCACAATACATTACACAACAACACTATATAAACCAGCACAATACATTACACAACAACACTATAGAACACAGCACAATACATTACACAACAACACTATAGAACACACCCATAACAAAAACACTATCAACACACAATACATCCCAAATAACAAACATCAAAAACATATTAAATACATACAAACACATTCAAACACCACAATACATTACACAACAACACTATAGAACACACACAATACATTACCACAAACATATACTATAGGACAGAGCACACATACATTACACAACAACACTATAGAACACACCACAATACATTACACAACAACACTATAGGACACAGCCACAAACATTACACAAAACACTATAGGACACAGCACAAACATTACACAACACTATAGAACACACCACAATACATTACACAACAACACTATAGAACACTACATAAACATTACACAACACTATAGAACACACCACAATACATTACACAACAACACTATAGGACAGAGCACAATACATTACACAACAACACTATAGAACACAGCACAATACATTACACACCAACACTATAGAACACAGTACAAAGATTACACAACACTATAGGACACAGCACAATACATTACACAATAACACTATAGAACACAGCACATAACATTATGACCAACACTATAGGACCAAGCATAATACATTACATAACAACACTATAGATCACAGCACAATACATTATACACAACATATAGGACACAGCACAATAACATTACACAAACACTATAAGAAAACACAGCACTAATAAACAATTACACAACACTATAGCAGCACAACAACAACACAAGCAGCACAATACATTACACAAAACACTATAGAACACAGCAGAATACATTACACAACACTATAGAAACACAGCACATTACATTAAACAACACTATAGGACACAGCACAATAAATTACACAACAACACTATAGAACACTGCACAATATATTACACAAAACACTATAAGAACACAGCACAATACATTACACAACACTATAGAACACAGCACAATACATAACCACACACCCATATAGAACAACACAAGGCACAGCACAATACATTACACAACACTATAGGACACAGCAAAAATACATGACACAACATATAGAACCACACAGCACATATACATTACACAACACTATAGGACACAGCACAATACATACACAACACTATAGAACACAGCACATTACATTACACAACATCAATATAGAACACAGCACAAAACATACAGAAAACTAAACGAACAACAGCACAATACATCACACAACACTATGGGACACAGCCCAATACATAACACAACACTATAGGACACAGCACAATACATTACACAACACTATAGGACACAGCAAAATATATTGCACAACACTATAGGACACAGTACAATACATTACAGAACACTCTAGGACACAGCACAATACATTACACAACACTATACGACACAGCACAATACATTATAGAACAACACTATAGAACACAGCACATGATATTACACAACATCAATATAGCACACAGCACAAAAACACTCAATGTGAATAGACGTTAAACTGAAGATAACAGCACAATACATTACACAATACTATGGGACACAGCACAATACATTAAACAACACTATAGGACATAGCACAATATATTACACCACACTATAGGACACAGCACAATACATTACACAACACTATAGGACACAGCACAATACATTACACAACACTATAGAACACAGCACATTACATTACACAACACTATAGGACACAGCACAATACATACACAACACTATAGAACACAGCACATATACATAACACACTATAGAACACAGCACAATAACATTACACAACAACACTATAGAACACTGCACAATAATACACAAGACACTATAGGGACACAGCACAATACATACACAACACTATAGAACACAGCACAATACATAACACAACACTATAGAACACAGCACAATACATTACACAACACTATAGGACACAGCACAATACATTACACAACACTATAGACACAGCACAATACATTACACAACACTATAGGACACAGCACAATACATCACAACAACACTATAGAACACAGCAAATATATTACACAACAACACATATAGAACACCAGCACAAAAAACAATTACACAACACTAATACTGAACACAGCACAATACATTCACACAAACTATGGGACACAGCCAATTAACATAACAAACAACACTATAGGACACAGCACAATACATTACACAACACTATAGGACACAGCAAAATATATTGCACAACACTATAGGACACAGTACAATACATTACAGAACACTCTAGGACACAGCACAATACATTACACAACACTATACGACACAGCACAATACATTATAGAACAACACTATAGAACACAGCACAATGATATTACACAAACATCAATATTAGCACACAGCACAAAACAACACTCAATGTGAATAGACTTAATATGAAATACAGCACAATACATTACACAATACTATGGACACAGCACAATACATTAAACAACACTATAGGACACAGCACATACAAACAACACTATAGACACGCACATAATTAACAACACTATAGACACAGCACAATACATTACAGAACACTATAGAACACAGCACAATACATTACACAACAACACTATAGGACACAAACAATACATTACACAACACTATAGAACACAGCACAATACATTACACAACACATAGGACACAACACAATACATTACAAACACTATAGACACAGCACAATACATTACACAACACTATAGGACACAGACAATACATTACACAACAACACTATAACAGACAATAATTACACAAACTATAACAAAGCCAAAAATTAAAAACTAGACACAGCAATAATACACAATAGAACACACAAAAACAACAAAAAAATACACAAAACATATAGGACAACACAATACATTACAAACAACACTATAGAAACACAAGACAACACTATACACGACAAACACTATAACACAGCAAATACATTACACAACACTATAGACACAACACAATACATTACACAACAACACTATAGGACACAACACAATACATTACACAACACTATAGGACACAGCACAATACATTACAACAACACTATAGAACACAGCACAATTACATTACAACAACACTATAGGAACATAGCACAATACATTACACAACACTATAGGACACAGCACAATACATTACACAACAACACTATAGGAACACAGCACAATACATTACACAACAACACTATAGACACAGCACAAAATTACAATTAACCAAGAACAAGCACAATACTTACAAAACTTGGACACAGCACAATACATTACACAACACTATAGGACACAGCACAATCATTCACATTAGCACACAAACATTACAACACTATAGGAAACAGCACAATACATTACACACCTATAGACACAAAAATATACCAACACCTACAATATACAACAACAAGAACCACATAACTTTACACAACACCCTAGGACACAGCACAATACATTACACAACGCTATAGGACACAGCACAATACATTACACAACACAATAGAACACAGCACAATACACTACACAAGAACACTATAGGACAAAGCACAATACATTACACAACAACACTATAGAAAACAACACATTACAAAGACACCAACACAATAATACATAGCACAATATATTACATATAGCACACAGCACAATACATTTCACAACACTATAGAACACAGCACAATACACTACAAACACTCTAGGACACACACAAACACATACACACTAGACAAGCAATACTTACACAACACTTAGGACACACACACATACATTACACAACACTTAGGACACAACACAATACATTACACAACACTTAGGACACAGCACAATACATTACACAACAACTATAGACACAGCACATTACATTACACAACAACACTATAGAACACAGACACAATACATTACAAAACAACACTATAGGACACACACAATACATTACACAAAACTTAGGACACACAGCACAATACATTACACAACATCTTAGACACAGCACAATACATTACACAACACATAGTAGGACACACACATAACTACCTATACACAACAATACATACAACACTAGCACATACATTACAACAACAACACTATAGAAACAGCACAATACATTACACAACCTATAGAACACAGCATACAATACCCAATTAGAACAGCACAACACTTAGACACACACATAACTACACAAACACACACTACAGAACACAGCACAATACATTACACAACACTTAGGACACAGCAAACATACAACACATAGACACACACAATAGCATTACACAACACATAAGACATACACACACTACCATTACACAACTTAGCACACAGCACATACATTACACAACACTCTAGACACAGCACAATACATTACACAACACTATAGGACACAGCACAATACATTACACAACACTATAGACACACAAACAACAACACTAGCACTTACATTACACAAACACTAGACAAGAAAACAACACAACATTACATTACAACAAAACACACTATAGAACACAGCACAATACATTACACAACAAACTTAGACACAGCACAATACATCACAACACTATAGAACACAGCACAAACATTACACATACTATTAACACATAATACCACACTATAGCACACAGCACAATACATTACACAACACTATAGACACAGCACAATACATTCACAACACTATAGAACACACACAAACATCACAACACTAAGACACAGCACATACATTACACAACACTATAGAACACAGCACAATACATTACACAACACTATAGACACAACAATACATTACACAACACTATAGGACACAACACATATTACATTATACACAAACATACACTAACCTAGAACACAGCACAATACATTACACAACATTATTAGACACAGCACAATACATTACACAACACTATACAACACAGCACAATACATACACAACACTATAGCACACAGCACAATACAATACACAACACTATAGCACACAGCACAATACTTTTACACAACACTATAGACACATCACAATACATTACACAACGCTATAGACACAGCACGTTACATTACACACAACCTATAGAACACAGCACAATACATTACACAACACTATAGAAACACAGTACAATACATTACACAACACTATAGACACAGCACAATACATTTAACAACAACTACTATAGACACAGCACAATTACATTACACAACACTATAGGACACAGCACAATACATTACACAACACTATAGAGCACAGCACAATACATACACAACACTATACAACACAGCACAATACAATACACAACACTATAGCACACAGCACATACATTACACAACACTATAGAAACACAGCACAATACATTATACAAACACTATAGAACACAGCACGTTACATAACAACAAACACTACAGAACACAGCACTTACATTACACAAATCAGACAAGCACAACATATTACACAACACTATAGAACACAGACATAATACATACACAACACTATAGAACACAGCACCTTACTTACACAACAACTATAGAACACAGCACAATACATCACCACAACACTATAGAACACAGCACAAACATTACACAACACTATATGACAGCATATTACATACACAACACTATAGCACACAGCTTAATACAACCAAACACTATAGAACACAGACCAATACATTACACAACACTATAGAACACAGCACAATACATTACACAACACTATAGAACACAGCACAATACATTACACAACACTATAGGACACAGCACAATACATTACACAATAACACACTGACTGTCAGCGTCAGTTCATGATCAAAGGCCAAGTGTTGTTGCTCAAAGCTTGTTGATACATTTACTGGTCATCCACATCCACATGCACGTCAGTTTTCATTGCAGTGTCAGCCAATCGAACAGTGTTGACGGTTTGGAAGGGGAGGGAGGGAGGAGGTATGGATCCCAGACACCTTGTTCCCCTGGTGTTGATTAGAAACAGCTTTAGCCCAGTGCAGTTCTTTTTGCCAATCCCTGAGAAATAAAAAGAATAACGAGCATTGTGTGTGTGTGTGTGTGTGTGTGTGTGTGTGTGTGTGTGTGTGTGTGTGTGTGTGTGTGTGTGTGTGTGTGTGTGTATGGAGGGGGGGGGTCTGTGAAAAGTACAAGCATGCAGCAGTGTGTGCGCGATCGTGCGTGAGTGTACATGTCCACTTTGCTAGAGGGAAGGTCAGGGAGTCTGGCTAGCAGGAAGAAGGAGGTCGCCGCGTCCATAGCTGGTCATGCTAGGAGTAGAGAAAGGAGGAAGGGTGGACGGCCAGTCTCAACACTGTCTGTGCCCAATGATAAAAAACAAACCCACACTATATTACACTTCAACATTCAGGGGAAAAATCCAAACATAATGGGGTTTTCTGTTGTCTGGTTTAAACCAAAGACACAGAAAGCGTTGTTTACCAAGTCCGTTTATTATGAACGATTGTTTCTGGTCTGATCTGACATAGTTATTCATAACAAACCTCACTGAGGTGGGTAGCTTTTGGAGTTCATTGTTGTGTGTGTTGTGTGTGTGTGTGTGTGTGTGTGTGTGTGTTGTGTTGTGTGTGTGTGTGTGTGTGTGTGTGTGTGTTTGTGTGTGTGTGTGGTGTGTGTGTGTTTTGTGTGGTTTGTGTGTGTGTGTTTGTGTGTGTGTGTGTGTGTTGTGTGTGTGTGTGTGTTTGTGTGTGTGTGTGTTTGTTGTGTGTTGTGTGTGTGTTTGTGTGTGTTTGTGTGTGTGTGTGTGTTTGTGTGTGTGTGTGTGTTTGTGTGTTGTTGTGTGTTTTGTGTGTGTGTGTTTGTGTGTGTGTTTGTATGTTTTGTGTGTGTGTGTTTTGTGTGTGTGTGTTTGTGTGTGTGTGTGTGTTTGTGTGTGTGTGTGTGTTTGTGTGTTTCTCTGTGTGTGTGTGTGTGTGTTTGTGTGTGTGTGTGTGTGTGTGTGTTTGTGTGTGTTTGTGTGTGTGTGTGTGTGTTTGTGTGTGTGTGTGTGTGTTTGTGTGTTTGTGTGTGTGTGTGTTTGTGAGTGTGTTTGTGTGTGTGTGTGTGTTTGTGTGTGTGTGTGTTTATGTTTTTGTGTGTGTGTGTGGTTTGTGTGTGTGTTTGTGTGTGTGTTGTGTGTGTGTGTGTGTGTGTTTGTGTGTGTGTGTGTGTTTGTGTGTGTGTGTGTTTGTGTGTGTGTGTGTGTTGTGTGTGTGTGTGTTTGTGTGTGTGTGTGTGTTTGTGTGTTTTGTGTATTTGTGTGTTTGTGTATTTGTGTGTGTTTTGTGTGGTGTTTGTGTGTTGTTTGTGTATTTGTGTGTTTGTGTGTGTGTGTTTGTGTGTGTGTGTTTGTGTGTGTGTGTGTTTGTGTATTTGTGTGTTTGTGTGTGTGTGTTTGTGTATTTGTGTGTTTGTGTGTGTGTTTGTTTGTGTGTGTGTGTGTGTTTGTGTGTGTGTGTGTGTTTGTATTTTGTGTATTTGTGTGTTTGTGTTTTTTTTGTGTATTTGGTGTGTGTGTGTGTGTGTGTTTGTGTGTGTGTGTGTGTGTGTTTGTGTGTGTGTGTTTATGTGTTTGTGTGTGTGTGTGTGTGTGTGGTGTGTGTGTGTGTGTGTGTGTGTGTGTGTGTGTGTGTGTGTGTGTGTGTGTGTGTGTGTGCTTTGTTGCTGCTGCTCTTCGTGCTGATGATTTTGTCCTGTGGTTTTTTAAATAGTATTTTTGATTAAGGTTTTTTAACCTTCGCTGTTTTTACCAGGTTTTACCAGGTAGTTTATGCACTTTTATTCCTGTGTTTAGGCAGCCACCTCCATCTTCGAGCAGCATGACCTGTAAAGCGTGTTCATGCAGCCCCTGTATCATTCTGAAAACAGGAGACTGAACGAACCGGTACAATATGAAACATGGACAAAGACACAGTCCCGTGTGGTACAATATGAAACATGGACAAAGACACAGTCCCGTGTGGTACAATATGAAACATTGACAAAGACACAGTCCCGTGTGGTACAAAACTGGGGTGTTTAGACACCGAAGTCGGAATGCAGCTACCTTCACCGTCATGCTGGAGGAACGGTTGCCAACACAACTTCTCACCGTTGGAGTCCCCACCCAGACACGAACATAAACAACCAGCAATCCCCAGCTCTGGCTCCAGTCTGGACATTGCATGTATACAGCTGCTGTGAGGGCACGGGACAGCTCAGTGCTCACAGCACTCGCCCCCAGCCAAGGTTAAGCAGCGTCGAGCGTGGATGGGTGACCGTTTGCGCGCCTTGGCTTCAATACAGTCTTCCAGTTCACCCAGCTGAAAATGGGTACCTGCCCTCTTTAGGGTCAGTGAAGGTATAGTAGCGAGGGAGAGAGGAGATAGGCGTCGCCCTCAATATTTTGGCCCCTGGAGAAGTGAGGTCTCTGACGCCTCGCTCCCTTACAACATTGTAAGTTATGGGACACCTTGACCTTTACTAGCTGCTGTGCTGTAATCTGCCTTCAACTCTGGAGAAGACAGGCAGCCCTGGCCTGATGTGCTGGTGGGGCTACAAGCATCATCCTGTGGATGGAGGCAGGGAAAGGCTGGGGCTACAAACATCATCCTGTGGATGGAGGCAGGGAAAGGCTGGGGCTACAAGCATCATCCTGTGGATGGAGGCAGGGAAAGGCTGGGGCTACAAACATCATCCTGTGGATGGAGGCAGGGAAAGGCTGGGGCTACAAGCATCATCCTGTGGATGGAGGCAGGGAAAGGCTGGGGCTACAAACATCATCCTGTGGATGGAGGCAGGGAAAGGCTGGGGCTACAAGCATCATCCTGTGGATGGAGGCAGGGAAAGGCTGGGGCTGAACATCAAAAACCTGTCTGGTTTATCCCATTCCTTTGTGTGACCGAGACGGTGTCCTTAAATGGTAAAACTGTCATTAACTGGATTAAGATGGTCCACTGCGCAAACCTGACCTAAAAGTAACTAAAATTTTATATATAAGACTGCTTTTTAAAGCAAATTATTTTTAAACATGCCATTTCAACACATGTAGAAACAGGACAGGACATAAGGGCAATACAAGGATGATAATGACTGAAGAAGGACTGCAGGGAGACAGTCAGCGTCACCCAGTACTCCCTAACAGCTGCAGCAGCAGCAGGCAGCATTCCTCCAGGAAGTTTTCTGTCAGGGCAGGGGGGGGGTTTGGGGGATGGTGTGGGTGGGGTGGTTAGAGCCTTGTGCTCCTGGTGTGATGGCCGGGGTCAATCCCCCCCCCCCCCCCATCTCCCAGTGAATACCACTACCAACTCCACTCCCCCGAATGTCCTTCCGATAAAACGAATATAAACTGAGGCCCTGAGTGTGAACGCACGTAGAACATCGTGCACACACCCTAAAACCCATTCCATGTTTTGGAAGATTAGGCCATTGTGTGCTGGTAGGCTAAGACAGCAACATTAAAAACACACATGCTCCCTCAAAAACAAGAGAGACAAAAACAAAACAACAAGAAATTGCGTTCACACTGGAGTAGTGTTGAGACATCATCCCAGAAGTGGGAATGTGGCTACCTGAATAGTGGCTAAAACCGGGCGACTCTCACCACTGGTGAACTTGGGAGCTATAGCCCAGGAACGAGGAGAAAGAGGGAGGGGAGGAGTTCTTTTTCTGCCTTCAGCCTGTCATCCACTTAAAGACAAGAGCCAGATAACGAGACATCACAGGGGGGGGGGGGGGGGGGAGGGCGGAGGGCGCGATCACTGCACGTGCAAGAGAACAAAGGCACGTGGGGGTAACGAAGCGTGGAGCTTTCAGTGTTTGAAGTGGTGAGGTGGCGAGGCTGCTCTCTCTCTCTCTCTCTCTCTCTCTCTCCTCCTCTCTCTCTCTCTCTCTCATCTACACCGCTGCACTTTTGTCACTGTGACCTGACCTGGTGTGGGGAATGAAAGGACAAGTTAAAAATAGATTCAGTGTATTTTTGATGTCTGTGAAGTTTGCTTATGTGTTTTTCATTTTTTTCCACTTTTGTAGACGCACATGGCTTTAATTTGGGTTTGATTTTGGTGTGTCTGTCTGTCTGGTTTGCTTTGTGTTAGCAATTTGCGTATGTCACTGTTAGAAGCAGCATTTGTGTTAGTTTCTACTGGTCCTCCTGTTTGCCATACAAATCGTACTCAATCATCGTAGGTCTTGTTATGTATTTATCTTCATTCCTTATTTGATCATGTATTTTCTATATATGAACTTTAGTCATTTAATATTCTGATTCTCAGGCCTTTTATAGTCCGTCCCCAATGGCACTGGCTTTGCAAATTTTCGTCCATTCTCACGCACTGCCTCCCAGTGACGTTTACATGAACGCAGGTTCCACCGTGTGCCATGGTGTGCCCACCCCCCTGTCCTCCATGACACCCCCCCCCTGTCCTCCATGACCACCTCCCCCCCCTGTCCTCCATGACCACCCCCCCCTGTCCTCCATGACCACCTCCCCCCTGTCCTCCATGACCACCTCCCCCCCCCCCTGTCCTCCATGACCACCTCCCCGCCCTGTCCCCATGACCCCTGCCACCCCCTGTCCTCCATGACCACCTCCCCCCCTGTCCTCCATGACCACCCCCCCCTGTCCTCCATGACCACCATCCCTGTCCTCCATGACCACCTCCTGTCCTCCATGACCACCTCCCACTGTCCTCCATGACCACTCCCTGTCCTCCATGACCACCTCCCTGTCCTCCATGACCACCTCCTGTCCTCCATAGACCACCTTCCCCCCCTGTCCTCCATGACCACCTCCCTGTCCTCCATGACCACCTCCCCCCTGTCCTCCATGACCACCTCCCTGTCCTCCATGACCACCTCCCTGTCCTCCATGACCACCTCCCTGTCCTCCATGACCACCTCCCCCACCCCCCCTGTCCTCCATGACCACCTCCCTGTCCTCCATGACCACCTCCCTGTCCTCCATGACCACCTCCCTGTCCTCCATGACCACCTCCCTGTCCTCCATGACCACCCCCTGTCCTCCATGACCACCTCCATGTCCTCCATGACCACCTCTCCCCCCCCCTGTCCTCCATGACCACCTCCATGTCCCTCCATCCCCACCTCCCCCACCCCCTGTCCTCCATACCACCCCCCCCCCCTGTCCTCCATGACCACCTCCCCCCCCCTGTCCTCCATGACCACCTCCCCCCCCCTGTCCTCCATGACCACCTCCCCCCCTGTCCTCCATGACCACCTCCCCCCCCTGTCCTCCATCACCACCTCCCCCCCCCCTGTCCTCCATGACCACCTCCCCCCCCCTGCCTCCATGACCACCTCCCACCCCTGTCCTCCATACCACCTCCCCCCCTGTCCTCCATGACCACCTCCCTGTCCTCCATGACCACCTCCATGTCCTCCATCACCACCCACTCCCTGTCCTCCATGACCACCTCCCCCCCCTGTCCTCCATGACCACCTCCCTGTCCTCCATGACCCACCTCCCCCCCCCACCTGTCCTCCATCACCACCCCCCCCCCCCCCCACCTCCCTGTCCTCCATGACCACCTCCCTGTCCTCCATGACCACCTCCCCCCCCCTGTCCTCCATGACCACTCCCCCCCCTGTCCTCCATCACCACCTCCCCCCCCCTGTCCTCCATCACCACCTCCCCCCCCCTGTCCTCCATCACCACCTCCCCCCCCCTGTCCTCCATGACCACCCCATGTCCTCCATCACCACCTCCCCCCCCCTGTCCTCCATCACCACCTCCCCCCCCCTTCCTCCATCACCACCTCCCCCCCCTGTCCTCCATCACCACCTCCCCCCCCCTGTCCTCCATCACCACCTCCCCCCCCCTGTCCTCCATCACCACCTCCCCACCCCTGTCCTCCATCACCACCTCCCCCCCCTGTCCTCCATCACCACCTCCCCCCCCTGTCCTCCATCACCACCTCCCCCCCCCTGTCCTCCATCACCACCTCCCCCCCCTGTCCTCCATCACCACCTCCCCCCCCCTGTCCTCCATCACCACCTCCCCCCCCCCTGTCCTCCATGACCACCTCCCCCCCCCTGTCCTCCATCACCACCTCCCCCCCCCTGTCCTCCATCACCACACTCCCCCCCCTGTCCTCCATCACCACCTCCCCCCCCTGTCCTCCATCACCACCCTCCCCCCCCCTGTCCTCCATCACCACCTCCC
Source organism: Rapana venosa (assembly GCA_028751875.1). NCBI lineage: Eukaryota > Metazoa > Mollusca > Gastropoda > Neogastropoda > Muricidae > Rapana > Rapana venosa. Next base: position 6,489,483 of record CM054166.1, read on the forward strand.
CCCCCTGTCCTCCATCACCACCTCCCCCCCCCCCTGTCCTCCATCACCACCTCCCCCCCCCCCCCTGTCCTCCATCACCACCCTCCCCCCCCCTGTCCTCCATCACCACCTCCCCCCCCTGTCCTCCATCACCACCTCCCCCCCCCTGTCCTCCATCACCACCTCCCCCCCCCCCCTGTCCTCCATCACCACCTCCCCCCCCCCCTGTCCTCCATCACCACCTCCCCACTCCAAGTCACGCCAGTCCTCTGCCGGAAAGTCGGCATGCTCTCCCCGGAGAGACGCGCGAGCACGTCGCCACAACAGCAGCGCCACCCATTATTTTTTTCTTTTCCTTCCGCAACCGTGTTTGTTTGCCTGTCAGAGTGGCTGGTTTTCTTCTCCAGACTTGACAACAGGGGGATAACTCTCACGTGGGTTCTTTGAAGTGCGCTAACTAATGTTGTGTAACATGGGAGACCTCGGCTTATCATCTCATCCAAAAGACAAGCACCCAGACCACCACTCATGGATGTGAAAAGTGTCGGGCCCAAATGGGGATTAAACCACCGCACACGTTTTGCTTTCTAGGCAGGCGCGTTACCTCTAGACCACCGATCCACACACACAAATTCCCTCCTCGTTCCCACTGTGTAAGGCAATGGAATGCTCCGCACACAATGATTATTACATCTGAACCCCCCCCCCCCCCCCAGATAATAATAAATTGCAATGGGTTTTTGCTTGTTGAGTCATTTATAGCAATGCTCTCTTGACAAAACTAAAGAACAAAAGAAAGAACACTGACAAAGGGGGAAGAAATGACACAAGGCTGGAATAATGTAACTTGTGTGTGTGTGTGTGTGTGTGTGTGTGAACTCACACACAACGAAAGTAAATGCGTATGCATGTGTTGACGGACACGCACATACACACACACTCAATACCTAGGCATCAACACACACACCTACATACAGACCTGTATGTCAGGTATCTGTGCCTTGCATGCATACACACCAATATGTCTGTACCTACACACACACACACACACACCTACATGCAGACCTGTATGTCAGGTATCTGTGCCTTGCATGCATACACACCAATATGTCTGTACCTGCACACACACACACACACACACACACACACACACACACCTACATGCAGACCTGTATGTCAGGTATCTGTGCCTTGCATGCATACACACCAATATGTCTGTACCTGCACACACACACACACACACACACACACACACCTACATGCAGACCTGTATGTCAGGTATCTGTGCCTTGCATGCATACACACCAATATGTCTGTACCTGCACACACACACACACACACACACACACACACACACCTACATGCAGACCTGTATGTCAGGTATCTGTGCCTTGCATGCATACACACCAATATGTCTGTACCTGCACACACACACACACACACACACACACCTACATGCAGACCTGTATGTCAGGTATCTGTGCCTTGCATGCATACACACCAATATGTCTGTACCTGCACACACACACACACACACACACACACACACACACACACACACACACACACACACACACCTACATGCAGACCTGTATGTCAGGTATCTGTGCCTTGCATGCATACAGGTCAGTGCAGTGTGTCCCACCTTCCTGCTGCCTGTCTGTGGCCACACCTCAGCGGCCTGTTGGTTTCTGGTGGTGGTGCAGAGAGGACACCTGATCTGGTTCACGCTGCTGCATTAACTAACTCTTCAGCACCTGCGGCAGGTTTCTAGTTCCCTGCTTTTTCCACACCTCTCACAGACATCACCCAGAAACTCAGTTTATTTTATTCTATTTTATTTTATTGCACGTTTTCCCCCAGGACCAAAAACGGGAGGTAGGAAAAAGGTGGATGGTAAGGGTGGCGCCGTCTAGAGGCCAGCCTTCAGCTGATTTCCGTGTGAATGAGCTGCAGCAGAATTGTGAGCCTGCTGTACTACCTGGCGCTGTTTCCTCTGATGAGCCAGACAACGGGGCTGGGGGCTGTCTGAGCCTTCCAAACACCACGACCAAGAAGAAACCCGTTTAAAAAACCAACAACAACAAGAAAAGAGAAAAGTAGAAAACACGATACACCACAACACAATTCAATACACCGTGTAAGGCAGCGTATATATGGAATGCTCCGCACACAATGATTGTTATATCTGGAAAAACACACCCAGATAACAATAAATCGCAAAGGGTTTTGCTTGTTGCGCCATTTATAGCAATGCTCTGTTTAAACAAGAAAAGAAACCTCCTGTTACCCTCTTTGAGCACTGACTACATCAGAGGGCATGTTTGGTTTGTGCTATTCTGGCTATAGACACTTTAACTGTATAGAAAAAACAACGACTGAGAAACAGACCAGCATTCTACTGAGGAGAGAAGTTAGTGTCAAATTCTGTTGTTGTTGTTGTTGTTGTTGTTGTGGTGGTGGTGGTGGTGGTGGTGGTGGTGGTGTGTTGTTGTTGTAGTACAAATGCTTCTGACGTACACACACACACACACACACACACACACACACACACACACACACACACACACACACACACCATAAGGAACACCGTGACAGCAGAGGTGTGTGTTGCAAGATTTGAACTCAGACACAGTACAGCTACCATGAGAAAGTGATGTAAAACAGAGACAAGGAGAAAGTGATGTAAAACAGAGTAATGGAGAAAGTGATGTAAAACAGAGACATGGAGAAAGTGATGTAAAACAGAGACATGGAGAAAGTGATGTAAAACAGAGACATGGAGAAAGTGATGTAAAACAGAGACATGGAGAAAACAAAGCAATAAGATGTCAGATGTCAGATTACAGATGTAATAGGTTAACAGGAAGACAGACAGAAAAACAGACAGGCACAAAGAAAGAAAGACAGAAAGACCAAATTAAAAGAGAGAGAGAAGGAAGGAAGGAAAAATAGAAAGATTAAAAACATAGAATGCAAGGGAGAAAAAACAAACGACAGATCTAGAAAAAGATCAAGAAACAATTAAAAACAAAGTAAGAAAAGGAAAAGAGAGACAGGAAGAAAGACAGGAAGAAAGAAAGAAAGAAAGAAAAAAAGAAAAGAAGGCAGAAAAGGAAAGAAAGTAATAAAGTAGGTAAGACAAAGAGGAGGAAACAGAGAAACAAAAGACGAACAAACAAACAAACAAACAAACAAACAAACAAACCACTCTGCAATTGTGTGTGTTTGAGTAGCAAAGGTTTGATGACAGAGTGGATAGCTAATGAGAATAGCTACAAAGCTTAATCAGTAAAATTACGGTATTGTGTTGTATTGTATTGTGCTGCATTGTGTTGCTTTCCGTTTTGATGTGTTGTGTTGTCTTGTAATATGTTGTGTTAGATTACATTGAATTGTTTTGCATTGCCTTGTATTGTATTGTATTGCATTGCATTGCATTGTAATTTCAATCTCCACTCCCCCTTGTCAGTTGTCTGTCAGACTCTCTCTCTACTACTACTACTACTACTACTACTACTACTACTACTACTACACTACTACTACTACTAAACTACTACTACTACTACTACTAGTACTACTACCACAACTACTACTACTACTACTACTACTACTACTACTACCACAAATACTACCACTCACTACTACTACACCACTACTTACTACCACTACTACTACACCACCACTACCTACTACTACACTACTACTACACTACTACTACTACTACTACCTACTACTACACCACCAACCACACTACTACTCTACTACTACTACTACTAACTACTACTACATATACTACTACTACTACTACACCATACTACTAACCACCACTACTACTACTAACTACTACTACTACTACTACTACTACTACTACTACTACTACTACTATTACTACTACAACGCCACTACTACTACTACACTATACCACTACTAACTACTACTATATACTACACTTCACCAGTACTACTTACTAACATCTACTACACACTAACTATAACTTACCACTACACTACTACTACTACTACCACTATACTACTACATATAATATATAATGACTACACACTAGTTACACATGCTATTAAACATTACGCAAGCAACACAATAAGCTTATACTATTACATATCTACTATAAAGTCACTATTACTAACTAATACATATATAAATACATATATATGAACTACAGCATATATACTATAAAACTCAAAGTCAAGCGCCATGCATCACACTCTTATTAACATGACGCATGGGCAATCCAAGTGAAGTGTATGATCATGGTTTTACATATAGGAATCCATTTAAAAATATGCAGATAATAATTATTAATAATAAAATATAAAATAATAAATGAACTTATTATCGCTATACTTGCAAACACAATCACAAGCGCATGATTCAACTTATTTACAGAGTCATGCAATTCTATGTAAATAATCAATAGTTTAGCAATAGATATTACAAACTGGTGCGATGCAGACAAAATCTATTAAATAAAATTTCAACAGTCAAATGTTTTTCAAAAGCACACACACACTCACACAGGTCATATACTTTAGCAGGGTGATTGGACATGGGTTAGTGAAGGTGGGATAGTTCTGATATGAAACAGGAGGGGGAAATCTTAGGTTTGAAATAAATATGTCTTGAGGCTGGATTTAAAAGTGTCATAACTAGGTTTCTGGCGAAGAGAGAGAGGGAGCTCAATCCAGGTCGATGGACCCGAAATAGAGAAAGAGCGGCGGCCAACAGTAGATTGGTTGAATCTAGGTATTCGTAGGCACAAGGTATCTGCAGTAGAGCGGAGGGAACGTGAAGGAGTGTATAGGTTAAGACATTCACAGAGGTAGGAGGGTGCAGTTTTGTGGAGACATTTATAACAGAGGGTACTGATCTTATAATTTACTCTCTGTGGCACAGGCTGCCAGTGGAGAGATCGCAAGACGCTGACTGTCCTTTACAGCTTAGTCTTTAGTGATCGACTATGACTCTCTGACTAGGAGGCTTTACTCGCACAGTCCTTATGTGCTGCAGCCCTGGGGGCTAGTTGGCCTTTGAAGAACATCTCCAACGCTGACTGTCCTTATGCCCACTTGGCCGAGAGAGTGGGGATGTGCTGTGGGCAAGACATCTCCACTATAATCAAATTTCTGCCCAATTTCCGAAACAGCAGCTGCCTCCTCTGCTGTTTTGGAGGTCATCGTCAAACACGACGGACTAACATACTACTACTACTACTACTACTACTACTACTACTACTACTACTACTACTACTACTCTACTACTACTACTACTACTACTACTACTACTACTGCTACTGCTGCTACTACTACTACAACTACTACTACTACTACTACTACTACTACTACTACTACTTTTTTTTTTTTTTTTTTGTTTTGCTGCCTCATCTTCTGACGACTCCCGTCCTACTGTTCCCACGCCGCCCATTCCAATCTCCCCACCACAGCCATACCCAGATTTGTTATGTCTCATCCTCAGGGTCGGAAGTCCACAGGGAGCCAATCACTATCAGGCCGCCGCTGGGCCACCAGCCAGAGAGGCCCTGCACTGCTGCTGGGTCACTTTGGTGGTGTTCAGTGGTGCCTGTTCTGAGCTAACATACGCAGGACACCACCTACTAAGCCCCCTACTAACGACAGTATTAGCTCAGTCGCGGAGCCAGACTGAGTGAGTTGCCCACCCCAGGTGGCAACTACCACAACGTCCCTCCAACGACCACTCTCCGCGAACCTCCAACCCCAAAGGCTTTGACACAAACTCACCACAGGCACAGAAGTGTATGGGCAGACCGAATCTGAGGTCACCATGAGACCAGAAAAACCGGGACCACCGACTCAGAGGCTCTTTTTTTTAATGCATGCACTACTACTACTACTACTACTACTACTACTACTACTACTACTACTACTACTACTACTACTACTACTACTACTACTATAACAACTACTACTACTCCTACTACTCTACTGAACAGCAGGATGGACAGAAACCCCAACTGCTACACTACACTACACTACACTACACTACACTACACTACACTACACTACACTACACTACACTACACAACAGTACACTGCACTACATTACACTACACTACACTGCACTGCACTGCACTGCTCTGCACTCCACTCCACTACACAACAGTACACTGCACTACACTACACTACACTACACTACACTACACTACACTACACTACACTACACTGCACTGCACTCCACTGCACTACACTACACTACACTACACAACAGTACACTGCACTACACTGCACTGTACTACACTGCACTGCACTGCACTGCACTCCACTACACTCCACTCTACTCCACTCCACTCCACTACAGTACACTGCACTACACTGCATTGCACTGCAATACACTACACTACACTACACTACACTGCACTGCACTGCACTAAACTACATTACACTACACTATACTACACTACACTGCATTACACTACAGTACATTACAATACAATGCACTACACTGCAATACACTGCAATAAACTACAATACACTATGCTGACTTACACTACACTACACTACACTACACTGTAATACACTACACTACACTGTAATACACTACACTACACTATGCTATACTGCAATACACTACACTACACTACACTGTAATCCACTACACTACACTGTATTATACACTATACTGCAATACACTACACTACACTGCACTGCACTACACTACATTACACTACACTACTCTACACTGCAATACATTGCAATAAACTGCAATACACTACACTGCAATACACTACACTACACTACACTGCACTACACTGCAATACACTACACTGTACTACACTGCAATACACTACACTACACTGCAATGCACTACACTATACTGCTCTGCAATACACCACACTACACTACACTGCACTACACTTCAATACACTACACTGCAGTACACTGTAATACACTGCGATACACTACACTGCACTGCAATACACTGCAATACACTGAAATACACTACACTACACTGCAATACACTACACTACACTGCAATACACTACACTACACTGCAATGCTACGCTACATTGCACTGCAATACACTACACTACACTGCACTGCAATACACTACACTACACTGCAATACACTACACTACACTGCAATGCACTAAACTACATTGCACTGCAATGCACTACACTACACTACACTGCAATGCAATGCACTACACTACACTGCAATGCACTACACTACACTGCAATACACTACACTACACTGCACTCCACTGCAATACACTGCACTGCAATACACTGCACTGCAATACACTACATTACACTGCAATACACCACACTTCAATGCAATACACTACACTGCAATACACGACACTACACTGTAATACACTACACTACAATGCATTGCACTACACTGCAATACACTATATTACAATGCACTACACTAAGCTACACTACACTACACTGTAATACACTACACTACAATGCATTGCACTACACTGCAATACACTATATTACAATGCACTACACTAAGCTACACTACACTAGCCTACACTCCACCCCACCACACTACACCACATCACACCACACTACACTATCCCACAAACACTACACTACATAACACCATACCACACTACACTATACTACATTACCCTACACCACACTACATCGCACAACACTGCACTACACTATATAACACCACACCACACTATTCTACTCTACACTATACCACACCTCACCACATCACACCACACCACACTACACTACACTACACCACACGACACTAAAGTACACTACACCACACGACACTACACTACACTACACCACACCACGCCAAACCACACGACACTACACTACACTACACCACACCACCCCAAACCACACTACACTACATTGCACTACACCATACTACACTACACTACACTATACCACACCTCACCACATCACACCACACCACACAACACCACACTGCACAACACTACACTACAGTACACTTCACTACACTATACGACACCACACCACACCACACTACACCACACCATACTACACTACCTTACACTACACAACACAACACTACACTACACCACATCACACCACACTTCACTACACTACACAACACCACACTAACCACAACCACATTACACTGCACTACAAAAATACTATACTACACTATACTACACTACACAGCCACCACACACACCCTACACTACACAAACACTACACTACACTACACTAATTTACATTACACTACACTACACTACACCACACTACATCACGCAACACTACACTACACTACACCACATAACTACACTACACCACACTGCACTACAGTACACTACACTACACTACACCACACTACACTACACTATACTACATTACCACTATATCAGACTACACCTCACTACACCACACTACACTACACCACACCACACCACACTACACTACACTACACTACACTACACCACACCACACTACACCACAAGACATTACACTGCATTACACTACCCCCACATCAAACTACACTACACTACACTACACCACACTAAAATACATCACACCACACTACACCACACAACACCACACGACACTACACTGCACTACAACACAACACACTGCATACACTACACTACAATACACCACACTACACTACACCACACTACACTATACCGCACTACACTACAATACACTACAAACACTACAGTACACCACACTAAACTACACACACACACACCACACTTACACTACACCACACCACACTACAACTTACTACACTACACTATATTACACCACAATACACTACACTACACTACACCACACCACACCACACTACACCACAGCGCACTACACTTTACTTACACGACACTACACTACACCACACCACACTACACCATACTACACTACACTACACCACACTACACTACACAACACTACACTACACCACACTACACTAAAACTACAATACCCCACACTCAACCCCACTACACTACACTACACCACACCACGCCACACCACACTCCACTACACTACACTATACTACACTACACTACACCTCACTACACTACACTATACTACACTACACCACATCACACTACACTACACTATATTACAATACACTACACTATACTACATACACTACACCACCCCACACTTCACTACACCACACAACACTTCACTACACTATATTACACTACACTACACTACACTACACTACACTACACTACACTACACCACACCACACCACACCACACTCCACTCCACTATACTACACTAACAAAACCCCACACTACACTTCACTACACTACCCTACACTATACTACACTACACTACACTACAGTATACTACACTATAGTACACTGCACTACATACACTACATACAGTATACTACACTGCACTACACTACACTGCACTACATTACACTACAGGTTACTACACTGCCCTAAACTACACTACACTACACTACACTGTACTACCAACACTACACCACACTACACTACACTATACTACACTACACTATATCACACTACACTACACTACACCACACTATACTACACCACATCACACCACACTACACTATACTACACTACACTACACCACACTACACTACACTATACAAACACTACACTACACCTCACTACACTATACTACACTACACCACACCACACTACACTACATATACTACACTACACTACCATACACTACACTACACTACACCACACCACACTACACTACACCACACAACACTACACTACACTATATTACACTACACTGCACTACAGCACACTACACCACACTACACCACACCACACCACTTTACACTAAACTATATTATACTACACCACACCACACTACACTACACTATACTACACTACACCACATCACACTACACTACCACTATACTACACTACACTACACCACACCACACCACACCACACCACACCACACCACACTACACTACACTACACTATACTACACTACACCACAACACAACTACACTTCACTACACTAACTACACTTTACTACACTTACTACTGCACTACACTACACTACACTACAGTATACTACACTACACTACACTACACTACAGTATACTACACTACACTACACTAAACTACACTACACTACACTACCTACCACTACACTACACTATACTACACTACACTACACTACACTACCTACACTACACTACTCTATACTACCCTGCACTACACTACACTACAGGATACTACACTGCCATACACTACACTACACTACACTACACTGCACTACACTACACTACACTACAGTATACTACACTACACTACACTACACTACACTACACTAAACTACACTACACTACACTACACTACCTACACTACACTACACTACACTATACTACACTACACTGCACTGCACTGCACTGCACTACACTACACTACACTATACTACACTGCACTGCACAGCACTGCACTGCACTGCACTGCACTACACTACACTACAGTATCCTACACTACACTACACTACACTACAGTATACTCCACTACACTACACTACACTGCACTGCATTGCATTGCATTGCACTACACTACACTACACTACACTACACTACACTACACTACAGTATACTACACTACACTACACTGCACTGAACTGCACTACACTACACTACACTACACTACACTACATTACACTACACTACATTTACACTGCACTGCACTACACTACACTACATACACTACACTACACTACAGTAAACTACACTACACTACACTACGCTACACTACACTACACTACACTGCACTGCACTACACTACACTACACTACACTACACTGCACTGCACTGCACTGCACTGCACTGCACTACATCACACTACACTACACTACAGTATACTACACTACACTACACTACAGTATACTACACTACACTACACTACACTGCACTGCACTACACTACACTACCCTACACTACATTGCACTGCACTGCACTGCACTGCACTGCACTACACTACACTACACTACAGTATACTAATACTACACTACACTACACTGCACTGCACTGCAATGCACTACACTACACTACACTATACTACACTTCACTACACTCCACTCCTCTACATTGCACTGCACTGCACTGCACTGCACTACACTAGACTACACTACACTACACTGCACTGCACTATACTGCACTACACTACACTACACTTCACTACACTCCTTTCCACTCCACTACACTGCACTGCACTGAACTGCACTACACTACACTACACTACACTACACTACACTGCACTACAGTACACTCCACTCCACTCCACTGCACTGCACTGCACTGCACTACACTACACTACACTACACTGCACTACACTACACTACACTACACTATACTACACTACACTACACTACACTACACTGCACTACAGTACACTACACTACACTACACGCTGCAGCCATTATGCCTGCTGATTCATCATGACTTTCCACTTTACCATTCCTGTCAACACTTCCTGTAAACACTTCCTGTAAACCTTCCTGTGAATACTTCCTGTAAACCTTCCTGTAAACACTTCCTGTAAACCTTCCTGTAAACACTTCCTGTAATACTTCCTGTAAACACTTCCTGTAAACCTTGCTGTAAACACTTCCTGTAAACCTCCCTGTAAACACTTCCTGTAAACCTTCCTGTGAAGACTTCCTGTAAACCTTCCTGTGAAGACTTCCTGTAAACCTTCCTGTGAAAACTTCCTGTAAACCTTCCTGTGAAAACTTTCTGTAAACCTTCCTGTGTATACTTCCTATAAACCTTCCTGTGAAGATTTCCTGTAAACCTTTCGATAAACACTTCCTGTAAACCTTCCTGTAAACACTTCCTGTAAACCTTCCTGTAAACAATTGCTGTAAGTACTTCCTGTCAGCACTTCCTGTCAACACTTCCTGTCAGCACTTCCTGTCAACACTTCCTGTCAGCACTTCCTGTCAACACTTCCTGTCAGCACTTCCTGTCAGCACTTCCTGTACAGTGGCTGACAAACGAGGCATGTGCATGGCCCAACATTGAAAACTGCTGTGGGGGCAGGAAGGGGGGGGGGGAGGGTGAAGTTTGGGGGAGGAGGGTAAGGGAAGGGGATGATGATTGGGGTAGAGTGGGGGTAGAGGGTGGGGAGGGTATAATAGGTGTTATGTGGCAGACTCGTTATTGGTGTCTGGCATTATTGCTTCTAGCACAACTCTCGTCTGCCTTTACTGCAGGGGACAGCAGACACAGAGCATGTTGCACGTGCAGTGTGATGCTCTGTGAGCACGTGTGTGTGTGTGTGTGTGTGTGTGTGTGTGTGTGTGTGTGTGTGTGTGTGTTGGGGGGATGGGTATGTTCAGCTTGTCCAATTACAGGAAACAACAAGACAGCATCTGTAGCTGTTTGTATGGCATGCGTGTTGTTTATGTCCTTCTTTGACTGACAAAAAGCAGATGTAGGAATGCTGAATAATGGGTCTGCCAGGCAATGTAGGATGTTTTTTGGTTTAAGTGAACTCTGCCCATAATAATCATGTAGGTGCTCACCATTGACTTTCAGATGAACTTCCTTTTTTTCAATTTGCACGGCCACTGTGGCATATTTGTCTTTGTTTGAACTCTTGCACAATCACCTCACACCCCCACCTCCCATCTCCCGAAAAAACAACAACAACCTACAAATAAAGAAATAGGTAAACCAACCAAAGGAGAGAGAAAAAAGAAACAAACACAATAAAAAAGGAAGACAATGTGAAAAGCAAAAACTTCAGAAAATAAAAGAAACAGAGAAAAAGAAGGAAGAAAAACAGACAAACAAAAGAATGAAAGAAAATGGTGGACCAACCTACCTTTTTTTCTTTTCTTCGTTGTGCTGTTGTCAGTGTTGCCGTTCTTTGTTGTGCTGTTGTCAGTGTTGCCGTTCTTTGTTGTGCTGTTGTCAGTGTTGCCGTTCTTTGTTGTGCTGTTGTCAGTGTTGCCGTTCTTTGTTGTGCTGCTGTCAGTGTTGCCGTTCTTTTGTTGTGCTGTTGTCAGTGTTGCCGTTCTTTTGTTGTGCTGTTGTCAGTGTTGCCGTTCTTTGTTGTGCTGTTGTAAGTGTTGTATCATTGTTGTCTCACCCCTGAGCAGTATCACTCATCAACACCTGTGCTTTGTGTCATCAACACCTGTGCTTTGTGTCATCAACACCTGTGCTTTGTGTCATCAACACCTGTGCTTTGTGTCATCAACACCTGTGCTTTGTGTCATAAACAACTATGCTTTGTGTCATCAACACCTGTGCTTTGTGTCATCAACACCTGTGCTTTGTGTCATCAACACCTGTGCTTTGTGTCATCAACACTTGTGCTTTGTGTCATCGACACCCGTGTTTTGTGTCATCAACAACTGTGCTTTGTGTCACCAACACCTGTGCTTTGTGTCATCAACACCTGTGCTTTTTGTCATCAACACCTGTGTTTTGTGTCATAAACACCAGTGCTTTGTGTCATAAACACCTGTGTTTTGTGTCCCGACACCTTGTGTCAACAGCACCTCTGCCATGTGTCACCTAAAGGACTTCAACACTCATCCCATGAATACATATTTTAAAGAGATTTTCTGATGGGTGGGGAGGAAGGGGTGGGGGTTATATTTTGGGGGATTGATGAAGGGAACGACAGCCTCCAACAAGGAGTGTCGTGCCTTTATGGACATCTGAGAAAGAGTTTCCAGTAGGGAAGGTTTTAGATCTGGGTGCTTTCTACGTGGGTAAGCAGTCTTTTCTTCGGCAGGATGGTTGGAGCTAGTCGGTATTTGATGATCAGGGACTGAAAGAACAGTGAAGAGGTTGCATGTGGAAACTGAATGCTGAAAATCCGTGGTGGTCATTTCCAATGTAGGAAGTGGGGAGGAGGGTCCAAGAGCTCTGCCCTCTTCATTTTCCGTCAGCTGCATGAACCTGACTGCTGACTGCTGTGATGCAGGCTGTACCTGACTGCTGTGATGCAGGCTGTACCTGACTGCTGACTGCTGTGATGTAGTCTGTACCTGACTGCTGTGATGTAGTCTGTACCTGACTGCTGACTGCTGTGATGCAGGCTGTACCTGACTGCTGACTGCTGTGATGTAGTCTGTACCTGACTGCTGTGATGTAGTCTGTACCTGACTGCTGACTGCTGTGATGTAGTCTGTACCTGACTGCTGTGATGTAGTCTGTACCTGACTGCTGACTGCTGTGATGCAGTCTGTACCTGACTGCTGTGATGGAGTCTGTACCTGACTGCTGTGATGTAGTCTGTACCTGACTGCTGACTGCTGTGATGCAGTCTGTACCTGACTGCTGTGATGTAGTCTGTACCTGACTGCTGTGATGTCTGTACCTGACTGCTGTGATGTAGTCTGTACCTGACTGCTGTGATGCAGGCTGTACCTGACTGCTGACTGCTGTGATGTAGTCTGTACCTGACTGCTGACTGCTGTGATGCAGGCTGTACCTGACTGCTGACTGCTGTGATGTAGTCTGTACCTGACTGCTGTGATGTAGTCTGTACCTGACTGCTGTGATGGAGTCTGTACCTGACTGCTGTGATGCAGGCTGTACCTGACTGCTGACTGCTGTGATGTAGTCTGTACCTGACTGCTGACTGCTGTGATGCAGTCTGTACCTGACTGCTGTGATGTAGTCTGTACCTGACTGCTGTGATGTAGTCTGTACCTGACTGCTGTGATGCAGTCTGTACCTGACTGCTGTGATGCAGTCTGTACCTGACTGCTGTGATGTAGTCTGTACCTGACTGCTGTGATGCAGTCTGTACCTGACTGCTGTGATGCAGGCTGTACCTGACTGCTGTGATGTAGTCTGTACCTGACTGCTGACTGCTGTGATGCAGGCTGTACCTGACTGCTGTGATGTAGTCTGTACCTGACTGCTGTGATGTAGTCTGTACCTGACTGCTGTGATGCAGTCTGTACCTGACTGCTGTGATGCAGGCTGTACCTGACTGCTGTGATGCAGGCTGTACCTGACTGCTGTGATGCAGGCTGTACCTGACTGCTGTGATGTCTGTACCTGACTGCTGTGATGTAGTCTGTACCTGACTGCTGACTGCTGTGATGTCTGTACCTGACTGCTGTGATGCAGGCTGTACCTGACTGCTGTGATGCAGGCTGTACCTGACTGCTGTGATGTCTGTACCTGACTGCTGTGATGTAGTCTGTACCTGACTGCTGACTGCTGTGATGTCTGTACCTGACTGCTGTGATGCAGGCTGTACCTGACTGCTGTGATGTCTGTACCTGACTGCTGTGATGCAGGCTGTACCTGACTGCTGTGATGTCTGTACCTGACTGCTGTGATGCAGGCTGTACCTGACTGCTGTGATGTCTGTACCTGACTGCTGTGATGCAGGCTGTACCTGACTGCTGTGATGTCTGTACCTGACTGCTGTGATGCAGGCTGTACCTGACTGCTGTGATGTCTGTACCTGACTGCTGTGATGTAGTCTGTACCTGACTGCTGTGATGTAGTCTGTACCTGACTGCTGTGATGTAGTCTGTACCTGACTGCTGTGATGTAGTCTGTACCTGACTGCTGTGATGTAGTCTGTACCTGACTGCTGTGATGCAGTCTGTACCTGACTGCTGACTGCTGTGATGCAGGCTGTACCTGACTGCTGACTGCTGTGATGCAGGCTGTACCTGACTGCTGTGATGTAGTCTGTACCTGACTGCTGACTGCCGTGATGCAGGCTGTACCTGACTGCTGACTGTGATGCAGTCCGACTTTCTGCTTCTGCACAGCGCTCTGTCAGTGTCTGTGTTTGAGAGCCTACAACACAATCCTTGCTTTCTGTAGATGTCTGTTTATACCTACAACACAATCCTTGCTTTCTGTAGATGTTTGTTTATACCTACAACACAATCCTTGCTTTCTGTAGATGTATGTTCATACCTACAACACAATCCTTGCTTTCTGTAGATGTTTGTTTATACCTACAACACAATCCTTGCTTTCTGTAGATGTTTGTTTATACCTACAACACAATCCTTGCTTTCTGTAGATGTCTGTTTATACCTACAACACAATCCTTGCTTACAGTAGATGTTTGTTTATACCTACAACACAATCCTTGCTTTCTGTAGATGTCTGTTTATACCTACAACACAATCCTTGCTTTCTGTAGATGTTTGTTTATACCTACAACACAATCCTTGCTTTCTGTAGATGTATGTTCATACCTACAACACAATCCTTGCTTTCTGTAGATGTTTGTTTATACCTACAACACAATCCTTGCTTTCTGTAGATGTTTGTTTATACCTACAACACAATCCTTGCTTTCTGTAGATGTCTGTTTATACCTACAACACAATCCTTGCTTACAGTAGATGTTTGTTTATACCTACAACACAATCCTTGCTTTCTGTAGATGTCTGTTTATACCTACAACACAATCCTTGCTTTCTGTAGATGTTTGTTTATACCTACAACACAATCCTTGCTTTCTGTAGATGTATGTTTATACCTACAACACAATCCTTGCTTTCTGTAGATGTTGGTTTATACCTACAACACAATCTATGCTTTCAGTAGATGTTTGTTTATACCTACAACACAATCCTTGCTTTCAGTAGATGTTTGTTTATACCTACAACACAATCCTTGCTTTCTGTAGATGTTTGTTTATACCTACAACACAATCCTTGCTTTCAGTAGATGTATGTTTATACCTACAACACAATCCTTGCTTTCTGTAGATGTTTGTTTATACCTACAACACAATCCTTGCTTTCAGTAGATGTATTTTATACCTACAACACAATCCTTGCTTTCTGTAGATGTTTGTTTATACCTACAACACAATCCTTGCTTTCAGTAGATGTATGTTTATACCTACAACACAATCCTTGCTTTCAGTAGATGTATGTTTATACCTACAACACAATCCTTGCTTTCAGTAGATGTTTGTTTATACCTACAACACAATCCTTGGTTTCAGTAGATGTATGTTTATACCTACAACACAATCCTTGCTTTCTGTAGATGTATGTTTATACCTACAACACAATCCTTGCTTTCTGTAGATGTATGTTTATACCTACAACACAATCCTTGCTTTCTGTAGATGTTGGTTTATACCTACAACACAATCTATGCTTTCAGTAGATGTTTGTTTATACCTACAACACAATCCTTGCTTTCAGTAGATGTTTGTTTATACCTACAACACAATCCTTGCTTTCAGTAGATGTTTGTTTATACCTACAACACAATCCTTGCTTTCAGTAGATGTATGTTTATACCTACAACACAATCCTTGCTTTCTGTAGATGTTTGTTTATACCTACAACACAATCCTTGCTTTCAGTAGATGTATTTTATACCTACAACACAATCCTTGCTTTCTGTAGATGTTTGTTTATACCTACAACACAATCCTTGCTTTCAGTAGATGTATGTTTATACCTACAACACAATCCTTGCTTTCAGTAGATGTATGTTTATACCTACAACACAATCCTTGCTTTCAGTAGATGTTTGTTTATACCTACAACACAATCCTTGGTTTCAGTAGATGTATGTTTATACCTACAACACAATCATTGCTTTCAGTAGATGTATGTTTATACCTACAACACAATCCTTGCTTGCAGTAGATGTTTGTTTATACCTACAACACAATCCTTGCTTTCAGTAGATGTTTGTTTATACCTACAACACAATCCTTGCTTTCAGTAGATGTTTGTTTATACCTACAACACAATCCTTGCTTTCAGTAGATGTTTGTTTATACCTACAACACAATCCTTGCTTTCAGTAGATGTTTGTTTATACCTACAACACAATCCTTGCTTTCAGTAGATGTTGGATTATGGCTATTAATTCTGTTTGCGTGGCATCATCAGCACTTGTCGGCTTGTTGCGCGGAAAGGAGAAGTCTGTGCAGAAGTCGAGCCATGTTTTTTGCTCCATGTTTAGGTTTTTCTTTTTAGTTCAGAATGGACCTTCCCCTGTTGAGTTCTTAATGAGTGACTCCCTTTTCCTAATTGCACATGGGTCTTGTCAAAACTAAACACCATCTGGAGAGATAAGAATATCTCACTTATCTCCAAGATCAGACTAATGCGCTCCCTTGTCATATCCATATTTCTGTATGCCTGTGAATCATGGACCCTGACTGCAGATTTGGAGAGAAGAGTACAGGCAGTGGAGATGAGATGCTTTCGGAGACTCCTTGGCATCTCCTACAAAGACCACATAAGCAACGAAAGCGTGCATAACAGAATCCAACAAACCATTGGACCCTATGAGAACCTTCTAACGATCGTGAAAAAGCGTAAACTTAAGTGGTATGGGCATGTCACAAGATCCCAAGGAATTACAAAGACAGTTTTGCAAGGCACTGTCCAAGGAGGAAGAAGAAGAGGCAGACCAAGGAAGAGCTGGGAGGATAACATCAGTGAATGGACAGGCCTAGAACTCAACAAAACCCTGAGAAAGGCAGAACAGAGAGAGGAATGGAGGGAACTGGTTGCTGAGTCTTTGAGGGTGCCCCCACGGTCGTCAGACTACGGGACAGATAGATAGATAGACATGGGTCTTGTCAAGGCAAGCTGTCTGTGCTTGTAGGTCTTCTAGCTTAGAGCAAATACATGAGCTTGTTATAGTGTATGTATGTTGAAGCTTCTTTTTAATAGAAACTTTTTGTGTCTTCAACCAGTGATGAAATGCCATTTTGCAGATAGGTTTGGGAACTGATCAAAGTATGACACTGCTGTTGTGGACAAGAAAGCTGCTGAAGTTGGGACAGGGGACTGTTTGTGTATTGGCTGCGGGCTGTGTGACGTCACATCGTCTGCTTTGTGATCCCGTTCTTTTCCTGTCTGGTCTGTCTGCCTTTTAGAGAGAGAGAGTGAGATAGAGATAGATAGATAAATAGAGAGAGAGAGAGAGAGAGAAGAAAGAGAGAGAGAGATTGATAGATAGATAGATAAATAGAGGAGAGAGAGCGAGAGCGAGAGAGAGAGAGAGTGAGATAGAGATAGATAGATAAATAGAGGGAGAGAGAGAGAGAGAGAGAGAGAGAGAGAGAGAGAGCGAGAGAGAGTGAGATAGAGATAGATAGATAGATAGATAAATAGAGAGAGAGAGAGAGCGAGAGAGAGTGAGATAGAGATAGATAGATAGAGAGAGAGAGAGAGAGAGAGAGAGAGAGAGAGAGAGAGAGAGAGAGAGAGAGAGGAGAGAGAGAGAGAGAGAGAGTGATAATGACAAATTCTTTTATTTCGAGCATAATGAATAAGCACTCATGTGCTTTTTTACATCCAGTCCCCGCCCGTAGGGATACATCTTAATAATAACCCAACACTTCTACACTCTCACAGTAGAAACAAGGGGAAAGAGAGAGAGAGAGAGAGAGAGAGAGAGAGAGAGAGAGAGAGAGAGAGAGCGCAAGAACTGTGCAATAGTTAGTATTGAGCACAATGCTGAGTTGTTATACCCTAATCAATCTTTGTCATTATAATTTATCGTCATTAAAAGGAACATCTACATAATTATAGTAACTACGGTAAACATAGCTGTTACATCCAAAATAATGGGATAATGAAGTGAAGTATTCGCAAAAAATTGAATTACGATGGACACACACAATGGAATGGAGAATATGAAAAATAAACAAAGGCTTCATCGGGGAGCAAACGATAAACACGACAATTAGATTTATAAGCAGAATGTTCAAAAGGAGAGAGAGAGAGAGAGAGAGAGAGAGAGAGAGAGAGAGAGAGAGAGAGAGAGAGAGAATGACAATGACAAAAATTTAATGTGTTAGGTTTTTCAACCCCTTCACAAATGGGTAATTGGGGGAGGGGATCGAAATCGAAAAATACAACAACAAAATAGAACACTGTACAATATCAACGATTCTTGGCGAGCGGTAACCAGAACGCGGTATTGTTTATACATAATTGAACATGTGTGCAAATGTCACTGTAAAAGGTAGCAGATAACGGATATCGAAGTAGGATGGAGGAACTGTCACACACAGAGCGGCATTAGCGGTGTGGTTGTACTGCTGGCTGGTCACTGGGCGTGTCCGCAAGATTCCCGTCTTTGGCTGCTTTGTGTTTTTAAGTTTTTGTATTTGTGCCATCAACATCTGGCAATCCTCGGGGGAGACAGTGGTGGTGCTTCCGGATTCACTGATTGCATTTACACTTTCTGCATTGGTTTTGAATGGTTTCACTACCCCCCTGTTCTCCCTCACATCTTCTTCAGAGCTGTACTCTGTCAGTGTCACAGGCGCTATTGTTAGTGCGTCACTGCAGACAGACATGACATCTTCATTTTCAATATCGTTGTCCGTGTCAGAATCGTCATGCCAGTCTCTTAGCGTCAATTCGTGCGGCTGCACTGTCACTGACACTGGGTCGACACCACACAAGCTTGACGGAGACGAGAGGGCTGGCCGTGTTGCACGTGCAGGTTGAACAGCACAGCGAGGTGTGCCAGTGGGCGTGTCACCTATGACTGTGGCCAAAGTAGTTTTATTTTCTGCATTATAAAATAAACTAGGGGGTGTTGGCAAAAACAAATCTGAAGGGGAGACAGGATTTTCATGTTGCATTTTCATCAATCTGACCGTATGTGTCTCCACCCTCCTTTTGTCCCTGGCAATTTGCGCTGCCCCTTTCCTGCGGTACACAACACTGTCACTGCGGCTGTGTGTTGCTTGATGTTGGTGGGCTAGCGACAGGCGCAACACAATAACTGTTTGATTGTCTCTGCCGTCGATTTTAAAAGAAGTTAAGGCCATTTCCTGCAGAAAGGTGTTCAGAACCTTTTCTAAAGAAGAAGGTAGACCTGTTACTGGCATACTGGAGGCCTTTCTGGTAGAAAACACTAAATTTGTTCCACTCACTTTTGAAAACACGTCTTGCTGATAGCCAAGTAAGGGACGTCACGAGAGAGAGAGAGAGAGAGGTGGCGGAGTTAGGTAAAGGCAGATAATTACATAACGTTAACCACCAGGCCACCGGTCTCAACCGTTGATCAAGTCAAGTTGTTTCCAATCAGACGGAGAGTGGTTGATCACTACCAGCACAAACAGGCAAACAGACAGACAGAGAGAGGGAGACACAGAGAGAGACAGAGACAGAGAGAGGAGACAGAGAGAGAGAGACAGAGACAGAGAGAGAGAGACAGAGACAGAGAGAGGGAGACACAGAGAGAGACAGAGACAGAGAGAGGGAGACAGAGAGAGAGACACACAGAGAGAGACACAGAGAGAGACAGAGACAGAGACAGAGAGAGGGAGACAGGAGAGAGAGACACACACAGAGAGAGACACAGAGAGAGACAGAGACAGAGAGAGAGAGAGAGTGTTTAGGAAGACAACGTTCTGGCTGGTGTCCGAATCCCTCAACATGTCAGGTGATAGGTTTAAACGTCTGCTTCTTTCTCAAACCACAATATCCTTTAAGAGCACAGAACAGAACTCAGAGCAACAACGGTTCTAAAGCTCATCAGATAAGCTTTAAAACCAAGATCCACGATTACTGTGAACACAATAAATCATTATTGTGTTTTAAGTGATAAATTGTGGATGTTCGTTTCACAGAACCACCCAATTCGGTACCAGGTCCAAGCAAACTTAAAAAATGTTTCTGTGTTTCAAGCAAAACACCAAAACAACGACCAAAAAACACCAATGTATACTTTATTCAACTATTTGACTTTTGTAATTTTAGAACAAAAATAAATAAATAAAAGCTTGTCCATAGCAAGAAGTTTCTGTTAAGTCGTAAAAACGTGAGGCTTGTGTGCTGGGAAACATATTCATGCACCAGCCGCCATTGCGCAGTGGTTAACGCTTTGGGTTACGGACTGGAAGGTCGCGGGTTCAAGTACCATCAGAGTCATAGGGATTTTTCGGACTCCGGCCGGCTCCTACCCAGAGAGTGAGTGGACCACACAGTCGAGCTTCATCCACTTAACGGATGCGAGTTTGAGAGTGTTGCTTTAATTACCTGACCAACACTGCAGGTGTCTGTATCTCTCGGGCCGGTTGACACCGGGATATATTATGATAGTAAGCGTAGAGTACAACCCTGTCAAGTAGCATATGCACTTCCACAGCAGCGTCATTACGTCACCCCATCATCACGTTGTGATGGCTGCAACCTCGCGTGGGCAACTCACTCAGTCTGGCTCCGCGACTGAGCTAATACTGTCGTTAGCAGGGGGCTTAGTACTAAACACCACCAAAGTGACCTGGAAGTAGTGCAGGGCCCCTCTGGCTGGTGGCCCCACGGCGGCCTGATATTGGTGGGCTCCCTGTGGAATACCGATCCTGGAAATGCGACACAACGAATCTGGGTATGGCTGTGGAGTGGAGACTGGAATGAGCGGCGTGGGAACAGCAGGACAGGAACGTCACAGAATAATAATAATAATAATAATAATAATAATATATGGAATTTATAGAGCGCTATATCTTGCAATTACAAATCAGAGCGCTTTCATGCAATCCGCCTCTACACAAGCAACCAACAATGATTAACAACATTCTAACAAATTCAAATGTACACACACACCACACACACACACACACACACACAGGTTGTACATTTCAGCAGGGTGATGGAATTTTGGCTGTTAAAGGCAGGGACAGAAATGAAATGAAACAAGAGGGAAAAATCTCAGGTTTGAAATAGGTATGTTTTGAGGCTGGATTTAAAGCTGTCGTAAATAGGCTTTACACGAAGGGAGAGAGGGATTGATTCCAGATTGATGGACCAGAAATAGAGAAAGAGCGACGGCCAACAGTGGATTGGTTGAATCTAGGTATTCGTAAGCCCAGCGTATCTGCAGCAGAGCGGAGGGAACGAGAAGGAGTGTACAGAGATATGAGGGTGCTGTTTTGTGAAGCCATTTGTAACAGAGGGTACTGATCTTGTACTTTACTCTCTGTGGCACAGGCAACCAGTGGAGAGATTGCAGGAGAGGAGAAGATGAGGCAACAAAAAAAAGAGAAACATGATCATACCCTGAGACACACCATTGTACTTGAGTACATCAGAGAGAGAGAGAGAGAAAGAGAGAGAGAGAGAGAGAGAGAGAGAGAGAGAGAGAGAGAGAGAGAGAGAGAGAGAGAGACAGACAGACAGACAGACAGACAGACAATCACAGATTAATGTTTTGTTTTTCAGTTTAGTTGTATGAGACCAGCATTTTCAGCTTGTGCACGCACGCACACTGACGCCCACTCTCTCTCTCTCTCTGTCTCTCCTGTCTGTCTGTCTCTCTCTCTCTCTCTCTCTCTATCTCTCTCTCTCTTACCTACATACACACACACTCTCTCTCTCACTCTCTTTCTCACTCACACATACACACTCGCTCTCTCACTCTCTCTCTTTCTTTCTCTCTCTATCTCTCTCTTACACACACATACACACACACTCTCTCTCACACACACACACTCTCTCTCTCCTACACACACACACACTCTCTCTCTCTCTCTATCTCTCTCTTACACACACATACACACACACACTCTCACACACACACACTCTCTCTCTCCTACACACACAACACACTCTCTCTCTCCTACACACACACACACTCTCTCTCTCTCTCTCTCTCTCTCTCGTCTCTCTCTTTCTCTCTCCCATTGCCACAGTGGAAAGTGGCAAGAGGCTGATGGTCAAAGCCAATTAGTTTGAAAGCGGTGCAAATGTCTCCTCACGCCCAACCAGGCAGCCCCCCCCCCCCACACACACACACAGATCATCAACACCTCGCTTCTCTCTCTCTCTCTCTCTCTCTCTCCTTCTCTCTCTCTCTCTCTCTCTCTCTCTCTCTCTCTCTCTCTCCATGCCTCACTAGCCCTCGCCAAAACCCTCGTCAATTATGGATGGAAATCAAGTGCTAAAGGCCGGGCCGCCCACAGTAAAAATTAATGCTGCTGCTGTTGTTGTGCTGTGAAATGCTGAGTTGAGCGAGATTGTCTTCACTAAAAACAAGCTTTTAGCTTAACAACTTGCAGTCGCCAGTCAAGGGGAACTAATCCCCTGGAGTAGGGACTGGAGCTGTGTGTCTAAGGCGTGGTCATGAACAAGTGATACAGTTCACTCCTCCTCGTCCAGTAGGTGTCTGTCTACAGTCTGTCTGTCAGGGCCTGGCCTGCTGAGTGCACAGTCCCGGCATTTCCACACTGTGACTATGTTGTCACTTATTTCCACACTGTGACTTATGTTGTCACTTATTTCCACACTGTGACTTATGTTGTCACTTATTTCCACACTGTGACTATGTTGTCACTTATTTCCACACTGTGACTTAT
>CM054166.1:6518750-6558930 GCA_028751875.1 Rapana venosa
ATGTCAGCTTTAGGTTAATGCAATGTTAACACAACGCTGTATGTTATGTCAGCTTTAGGTTAATGCAATGTTAACACAGCACTGTATGTTATGTCAGCTTTAGGTTAATGCAATGTTAACACAACGCTGTATGTTATGCCAGCTTTAGGTTAATTTAATGTTAACACAGCACTGTATGTTATGTCAGCTTTAGGTTAATGCAATGTTAACACAACGCTGTATGTTATGTCAGCTTTAGGTTAATGCAATGTTAACACAGCACTGTATGTTATGTCAGCTTTAGGTTAATGCAATGTTAACACAACGCTGTATGTTATGTCCGCTTTAGGTTAATGCAATGTTAACACAGCACTGTATGTTATGTCAGCTTTAGGTTAAAGCAATGTTAACATAACACTGTATGCAAACATGTTGAACGACACTGTGCTTATTCACGGCATTAACATTTTAAAGATGTCATAAGAAGAGAACACGGGGTGGTGATGAAAACACTGCCAGACATCAAGCCAGAAACAGCCGGCCACTCATCCATCACCTGCATGATAGATTCAGTAATGTCCTCTGAATCAGATTTAATATGCAGACAACTTTTCATCCAACGTGGTATGTGGAACATTCCTTCCACTGCCATCACCCCCCGCCCCCGCCCCACATCTCTCTCTCTCTCTCTCTCTCTCTCTCTCTCTCTCTCTCTCTCTCTCTCTCTCTCTATATATATATATATATATATATATATATATATATATGGGGGGGGGCACCCATCCACGCTTAGACCCCCCCCCCCTCCCCGCCCACCTCGTTGAAAAGCTCTGTGTATATAAATATGCAAATGAGCTCGCTGCGGAGTTGTTGTTTTTCTGTTTACTTCTCCTTTACTTGCATTGATTTTTTTCCATTTTGTCTTTTTATTTGCCCCCCCCCCCCCCCCCCCCTTCACCCTTCTCTTTAGCTTATTTTCAGTTTCATTTTTGTTTTTCTTCCTTTCTATTTTCTTCATCTTTCTTTCTTTCTATTTTCTTCATCTTTCTTCCTTTCTATTTTCTTCATCTTTCTTTCTTTCTATTTTCTTCATCTTTCTTTCTTTCTATTTTCTTCATCTTTCTTCCTTTCTATTTCTTCATCTTTCTTCCTTTCTATTTTCTTCATCTTTCTTCCTTTCTATTTTCTTCATCTTTCTTCCTTTCTATTTTCTTCATCTTTCTTTCTTTCTATTTTCTTCATCTTTCTTTCTTTCTGATTTCCCTTCTCTTGTATAACTTTATTCCTTTCTTTCTTTCTTTCTATTTCTTTCTGTTTGTCGTTCCTTATTGCTACCTTAATTTTTGTCTTTTTTCTTTTCTTCTCTGTATCTTCTTTCTTTCTTTCTTTCTTTCTCGCCCGCTTTGTCCTGTTTTCAGCTTTCTTCTCTTGTCTTTTTCTCTTTCTGCCTCTTTCGGTATCTCTATGTGTTGTTCTCTTCTTTCATTATAATTATCACATAATGGTTCATCATGTTACAGATACCGTATTGTACTGTATTGCATGGTATTGTACAGTTCATTGTGTTGTATTGTATTGTATTCTTTGGCAATGTGTTGTGTAAGCTTCTCTATCGCACAGCATCCTATTCCATTGTGTTCCGTTGCTGTGCACTGTGATGTTTCATGCAGCCTCTGCCGCTGGCTTGTGTACTGTGATACTGTAGTGTATTGGAATGTATTGATCCCGTGTGTCTCTTTTCTATATTATTGCGCTATAAATGTATTAGTAGCACACATCATATTTTCTGGCGTATTGTGCTCCACTGCACTGTTTTAATTTCCTGACTGTAAATAGCATTTCACTTCATATCTGTCACATTTTAATTTTCTGAGCATTGTGCGTTCAGCACTAGACTAGAAACGTTCATGACACCACCTCTGTGACAGTGCCGGGCAGTGACGAAACAAAGCCATGTGTGACGTAGCATTCATCCTATTGACGTATTGCTCAGCGCAGGATTAAAAAACAATCATGTGAGGCAGTGTTAAAATGGCGCCTGGCTTTTTTCCTGGAGAGATTTTCTTTCCAAAAGAGAAGAAAGGCAGGGAAGAGAAGCGTAATAACCGTCATTTCCTGTTTGTCTCCCATGTGGGAAGCCATTGTTTCTGCGACACAGTGTGACCAGGCTGGCCGTGTATCAGGGTTGGCATAAACACGCTTCCCTGTGACCCCCTTGTACTGGATGCAGATTCCATCAAGTGCTGTAATGCCAGCCAATCTCCACAATCATATTGATCACTATGAAAAACACTCGCTCTTATTTCCAAACCACAATGGAGTCAACATAGAGCAAAGCATAAAAGAAGACTATGAAGATTAAAGGTGATTACAAGCAATTGTATTGATTCGTAATGGACGCCAGTGCAACAAGGGATAGTTCGTGACTGCCTTCACAAAAACACTCCATCTCCCTTTTTCTGTCTGTCTCTCTTTCACACACACACACACACACACACACACACACACACACACACACACACACACAGTTTGTGTTCAGTCAAATAAGTCTACATGACTTAAATGGCAATAAAATATTCTGAATCTGAATGAATCTGAATCACATACACACACACATGTTAAAATGTCTGTAGGAACGGATGACAAAGTTTACAAAACTGCATGCGCACGGGAACTAGATGTGAAAAGGTACCCGTGTGTTTCTTCCACTATCCTCGAAATGAAAGAATTTAAATATTTATACATCTGCCTGATAGGCCATGAGCGCAATGGTACACCCATGACATCCTGGTCACAAAGCGCAAACGCAGGCAACTAGAGCGGCAGTGGCGAAAAGCAAAAACGGAAATTAATCAGCAGCTCCTCCGAAAACAAGTAAACAAAGTCAAGTCTTTAATTCTTTCAGAAAAAAACAAAGTATTACTCTTCTCAAGCTCTTGATGCCACGTCAATGAAATCTCTCTTTTCTCTCACATCTAATCTTCTTGGATCTGTGAAGGCAAGCCCTCTGCCTTCCATCTACAACCACTCTGAACTTCCTTCTATATTTTCTGCATTCTTTTTTGAAAAAGTCTATAACATTCGCTCCAAACTGGATCAGACTCCTTTCCAGCCTGCACTTCCTGATCCCCAATTCTCTGGCACTCCTCTCCTTTTCTTTCATCCAACATGTGAAAAAGAAATCATGACAATTCTGAAAGAAATGACTATAAAATCATGTGATCTTCATCCCATACCTGCTTCTCTTTTCACACAGAGCCTACCACAACTTATACCCACTATCACGAAAATAGTGAACTCATCTCTTGTTTCAGGAAATGTTCCATCAGCTCTCAAAACTGCTATAGTCACACCTCTACTCAAAAAGCATGACCTTGACCCTAACATTCTGAAGAATTATAGACCTGTTTCCAATCTACCTTTTATTTCTAAAGTCCTTGAAAAAGTAGTTCTCAAACAGCTCAACAACCACCTTCTCTCCAACAATCTTCTTCCTGAGTTTCAGTCTGCCTATCGCGTCAACCACAACACTGAAACCACCCTAGTACACACTTTAAACACGCTTCTACTTGCTTCTGACTCAGGGAAAATCTCCCTTCTCACTCTACTCGACTTATCGGCAGCCTTCGACACTATAGACCATTCAATTCTTCTCTCCCGTCTTCAAAAAACGTTCCGGTGTTACCGGCACAGCCCTCACCTGGTTTAATTCATACCTTACTGACCAATTACAGACAGTTGCAATAAACAAGATTCAATCAACACCTGCCAAACTGAAATGCGGAGTCCCACAGGGATCAGGTCTAGGCCCTGTTCTGTTCACTCTTTACATTGCCCCACTGTCACATATACTAAAACGTCATCAAATGAACCATCATTTTTACGCAGATGACTCTCAGATTCAAAGCAGTGTTACTCCTGAAAATCTGCCTTCTCTCCTGGCAAATATGGCCCACTGCTTTGAAGATATTCAAAACTGGATGACACAGAACAAATTACAGCTAAATGCAGATAAAACCGAAGCCATGCTCGTAGGGACAAAACACAAACTCTCTTCCATCACGACAGCTTCAATAGAACTCGGCAATGCATCAGTCCCTCTATCCACTGCTGTGAGGTATCTAGGTGTTGTTATCGACAACACACTCTCTATGCAAAAATTCATCACCCAGACCTGTCAGTCGTGCTACTATCAGTTACGGCGTATTAGTGCAATTCGAAAGTACCTGTCCACCAATGCAACAGCCAAACTTGTCACTTCTCTCATTCTTTCACGTCTGGACTATTGCAATTTTCTCGACTAGTTCTCAGAAAGAAAAAAATCGGAGCACATTACTCCTCTCTTGCGATCTCTCCACTGGCTGCCTGTGCCACAGAGAGTAGATTATAAGATCAGTACCCTCTGTTACAAATGTCTCCACAAAACTGCACCCTCCTACCTCTGTGAATGTCTTAACCTGTACACTCCTTCACGTTCCCTCCGCTCTGCTGCAGATACCTTGTGCCTACGAATACCTAGATTCAACCAATCTACCGTTGGCCGCCGCTCTTTCTCTATTTGGGGTCAATCGACCTGGAATGAGCTCCCTCTCTCTCTTCGCCAGAAGCCTAGCTATGACACTTTTAAATCCAGCATCAAGACATATTTATTTCGAACCTAAGATTTCCCCCCTCCTGTTTCATATCAGAACTATCCCACCCATGTCCTATCACCCTGCTAAAGTATATGACCTGTGTGTGTGTGTGTGTGTGTGTGTGTGTGCTTTTGAAAAAACATTTGACTATTGCAATTTTATTTCATAGATTTGGTCTGCAGCGTACCATGTTTGTAATATCTGTTTGAACTATCGATTATTTGTCATTGGTTGTATGACTGTGTAAGATTAGGTTGAATGCATGCGCTTTGATTTGTCTTTGCAAGATATAGCGCTATATAAGTTCCATTTATTATTATTATTACTATTATTATTATTATTATTATTATTATTATCATCTTGCGCACACGTTAAACCCGTTCCGCTTTTCGGAAGAGTAGGCCATTATGTGCTGGTGGGAACGGATGACAATTACAAAGCTGCATTCACACGAGGACTGGATGTAAAATAAAAAAAAGCACACGAGTGCTTATTCCATTATCCTCGAAATAAAGAACAAATAAATAACTAAGGGTGGTTGCTGAGAGCAACCTAGTTGAGTTTCTCACGGTTTGTTTCTGTAGATGAGTGTGACACACAATGTGTTGGGATTCAAGCTTCAGATGTTGTTAAAGGAGGAGCATTGCCAAAGTCAAGGAGTAGCACTTCACCTTCACCTATCCCTTAGTCCTGTAGACCGTGGGGGCACCACTGAAGATTTTTGAATCCAGCTTCCTCCACTCCTCGCCGTTTTCAGCTAGCAAGTCGTTCCACTCAAGGCCAGTCCACTCTCTGATGGTGTCTTCCCATCCTTTTCTCTGTCTGCCTCTTCTTCGTCTCCCTCCTTGTACTTGTCCAGGTGTTCGTGTGACGTGCCCGAACCACTTTAGCTTGCGGTGTTTTTTTCCACTGAAGTCAGGAGCTCTTCATATGGCGGGATGGCGTTTTCATTTCTTGGTTTTCCATTCCTTGCTTGTAATGTGATCTCTATTTGAGATAGTACCTGCCATTATACCTTGTATAATTGTACCTGCCTCTTATTCTCGTTTCTTTTTGTTGTTGCCAGATTGAGGGAGTTAGATAACTGAAGGGGTCAGATGGTGTTGATTTTAAACTTCAGGTGGTTTGTTATTGCAGTTGCTGTAGGTTATAAAATGTGACAGCCCTGATATGCCTTCGTGATCGGTGGAGCTATAAACATATGAAATGATTTTCCCCATCATCCAAACACCACCAACAACAACAAAGGAAAGAACAGCGCACCTCCTGGCTATTGTGTGACGCATGGTTCATACCCACACCGTACAGCATTCCTAGCAACAAGGCTTCACACCTTGAGGGGAGTGGCAGGGGGCAGTGTCAAAGAAGATGATAACCAAGAGATTAACGCAATGGTGTATAGAACTTTTTATTGGAATTCCTACGTTGCTTTTGTTGTATATGAGGATTGATAATTTACTCAATTGAATGCTTTTACGTATGCAAGGATGCACACGCACACACATCCCCTAGCAAACAGGCACGAGCACACACAAACGTGCATAAAATGTGTAAGCGTTTGGAGTTGTTTTTGCAAGATATAGCGCTATATAAATTTCTATTATTATTATTATTATTATTATTATTATTATTATTATTATTATTATACCAAGGAGTTTGCGAAAGCAACTCATCTCCACTGTATGTATTCATCTTTCAATGTTTGTTGTTATGGTCCACGTTGAACACTCGTACAAAAATGTTGACATAGCCATCAGTCTGATCTTGAAGCTGATGGGGATTCTTTTGTTTTTTCGAACAGAGGACTTTCAGTTTGGTCATTGC
This sequence comes from Rapana venosa, assembly GCA_028751875.1. NCBI lineage: Eukaryota > Metazoa > Mollusca > Gastropoda > Neogastropoda > Muricidae > Rapana > Rapana venosa. Next base: position 6,525,188 of record CM054166.1, read on the forward strand.
AGCTGTGGTCTGGGCTATCCTGGAGGGAAGTCAGGTTTTGATTCTTCGTCCGATACTATAGCTCCCAGATGATTATCTTAAGCTATGGGTGGTCTCCATTTTGTTGCCATCTATAATTATGTCAGTGCTGATGCCATTGACACTATTTGCCATCAGCTGGGTTTTCTCTGCACTGATCTGCATGGCATATGCCGAAGAGGCTTCATCAAGGTGATTTATCAATTTTATCAGCAATTTAAATGTCGATTTGTGGCGTATGTGTCGTGACCAATAGATAGAGCTATGTGGGTTGTGTGTGTGTATATGTGTGTATATGTGTGTGTGTGTGTTGGTTTTGGATTTCAGAGATGGCGGGCCACTAACATGGTTGTTATATTGAGTGTGTGTCGCAGGAGCTGTGCATAACCTATCTACAGGTAGTTTATATAGGAATTGTAAAAGTGCAGGCTTTTAGCCTAGGGCCTACCTATATCGTTTTATTGAGCCAAGAAGCTAGCCCCCCGTTGATGGAAATCGTCCTGTACTGAGCGTGTGACGTGTTTTGCAAGTGACGCCAGATGTGGCCTTTGTCCAGTTTTTATTCCAGAAACACTTTTCATCAGATCTCTAGATCTAACCAAAACATTGACCGAGGTAAATACAGAGCTGGACTCTGACTTTTAAAATCAAATGTTGTCTATGCATGCTTCAAGCAGAGAAAGACGGATTTCAAAAACATAGCCTGTTGTTAAAGTGCCAGAACAAAGGGTCTATCTTCAGATCTAGCTTACAACCAGGACTATGGTGGAGTTGTGTGTGTGTGTGCGTGAGTGTGTGTGTGTGTGTGGAGGGCCCCTGTTGGGCACTTCAGTGGAAACTACAGGTGGGCCATAAAATTGTAGTTACATGTGCAAAGGTAAAGCATTGTCCTGTTGACACACATATTACACTGAGCCACATTGCAACTGCAATTGGGGCTGTTTTTTGTTTTAAAACTAATATCATGAAGCATATTTTGTAAAGTAATGACAACATTTGCACAGCAATAGTGTTTGTAAAAGAAAGTGAATTTAGAGAAACAAGTTTGGAAGAAGACGTTACCCAGGTCTCATGGTACATGCTTTCAGCAGACTCTGCACTGCTGTCTGTCACTCCTCACTTTGTGTGTGTGTGTGTGTGTGCTTGCTGTCAACGCCCTGTTTCGCTGTGGACTGCTGAGTGGGGATGTGGGAGACAATCCGGGACACTGCACACACGAAACTAACGACACAGCTGAACAAGCAAGCTGCCAGCGTGATTCAACACCAACATCCTTTCTCTTATGATGTAGCCACAGAACTGTTGAAGGCAATATTTGCACCCCCAGCCCCCTATAACAAAAATCCTGACAGCTGATATCAGGAAGGACGGGTATGTCAATGCAGCACCCTGAGCTGCACCAGGTCATGGCCCTCTGTCGACACATCAGCCAGGGCTGGCTGTGATGGCGGCCTAGAGGAAAAACCAGTCCTATGATGAAGAAGGGTTGCAAAAGACGAAGAGCTGTCAAACACTTGTAAGATGTTTTAGAAGACTCGGGGAATGGCAAAATTGACGAAAGAAAATCATTCAATATGTTAAAAAAAGTGGACAAAATATCTACGGTGAGATATAGTAAAAGAAACAGTCAAGATATATATATATATATATATCTCGATTTACCGTATCTCTACGTTACCACTGTCACAAGCTATCACCCTCACGTGTGCTGTATAGATTCTACCTACCACTTCCAAGGCTTTTCAACAACCAGCCAAGGAAACAGAGTGTCGTACAATTCGCCAGGTGTGTCCAGATTTAGCAACACAAGGCAGGGACAGGACTCTGATCGCATGGGAGGTAATCCAGTGACATCCACCACCGCTGAGCTGTACCGCGTCCCGAGGTGCAATAGCGGGCTGGCTGACAGACCAGCATGGTCATTGGATGCTCCAGCCAGTAGCCCCCAGTTCTTTTGTCACATGCACGGTATAGCAATGCCCCCCCCCCCCCCCCCCTTACCGGCTCTTCTCATGTGAGGATCCTGCTGGCAGCGGCCAATTTGCAGCAGAGTGGAGGAGATGTTTGATGTGCACCAAGTCTACAACTGCTCTGTTGGGGCAGCACAGTCAGAAGAGGAGGAGTGCGGCCTCACAACGAACTGTGTTCCCCCCTTCCTTCCCTGCCTCTCTCCTGCCTCTCGCACTGTCACAGAAATGACGGGAATCAATCAACGATTCGAAATTGATGTGGTCACCATCAGACAGGTCAACAGAGAGCTATGGATTATTTTGAAATCAACTTGAATCTGGGGCACTGCTATTTCTATGGCGTGTTCAATTCTGTAGAAGATGGTCATCAACAAGAAGAACTAACAATTGAAGAAAGGGAGGGAGGAAGAAATAGACGAACCCCCTTTTAATGAGCTTTAATGTAACACTGAAGTTATCAACAGCATTGTCATTTGAATGCAGGAAAAAGTCGTGGTGCAGATAAAATAATAGGTGAGAGGAGTGAAGCACGTCCAACACAGCAATTGTTGACCTGGGGGAGAGAGAGAGAGAGAGAGAGAGAGAGAGAGAGAGAGAGAGAGAGAGAGAGAGAGAGAGAGAGAGAGAACAGTTTTATTGGCATCAGCGTTTTACACCCTACAGCCTTATCACCTTTGAAAGTAAGATATCTCTCTCTCTCTCTCTCTCTCTCTCTCTCTCTCTCTCTCTCTCTCTCTTTAGTTATTTTCTTCTTCTATTTTTTACTTCTTTTTTAATATGATGTAAAAACAAGTTGCTCATACAAACAGTATTGACATAGATCTGGTGATTTTCATGTTTCTTTCCAGTACATTTCCTCAGTTTGCTTTTTAAATGCAATTGTCATACTATTTCTATTGCCTTCTTGATTGAATAATATGGATTTAATTCAACTGATTGAATTTTCTGTTTCCAGCTCTGTCTCTGTTTCTGCCTGCCTGCCTGCCTGCCTGCCTGCCCGCCTGCCTGTCTGTCTGTCTGTCTGTCTGTCTCTCTGAGCAGCCTGCCTGCATTAAAATCCCCAAACATTCAACGTACCTTACAATTTGTGCTGAACAAAGTTTCCAGGCAAGCACTTATTGCCAGAACTGTGTTCTGTACAGATGATCTACGTCAGTCACTAGGTTACTTACTGTAGTGCCTTTCATTGAAATGACGTTTCGTCTGTGCCGCTTTAAACCTGAAAATCAAAAGATGATTAAAAACTACAGGCCTAGATCTAGCGTTGATACCTAATGGATGCCAATGCCACAAGGGATAGATCTACTTTCTGATTGTCTATTCAAATCTCTCTCTCTCTCTCTTTCTCTCTCTCTCGCTGTGTCTGACAGTCATTCTATTTCTGCTGTTAACAATTTCTTTAAGTATGGTGTGAAGACATAGCTAATATAGATCTATCCCTGGTATGGGACTATTACTAGCAGAGCGATATTCGTGTTTCTCTTTCCCTTTGTTTCTTGCTGTGGAGGCTGGATTCTAACAGGCAGCTATTGGGCTTATTCCATTTCCCTTCTGGAAAAAGGTGATTTAAATTCAGGAAATTCATTAAAATTTTAGCTCTCTCTCTTCCTCTCTCTCTCTCTCTCTCTCTCTCTCTCTCTCTCTCTCTCTCTCTCTCTCTCTCTCACACACACACACACACACACACACACACACACAAACACAAAAAGTTCACCTGTATGCACTGAAAAGGTGTCTTGGAGTTTCCTTGCAAACACCCAATGATTTATTTTATGGAGAGACAAACAGATACCCTATATATTTACGTTCTATAGTGACTTCTATTCACTATTGGATAAAAATAGTTCAAATGGAGCCACACAGATTGCCACATAAGGCTTTACAACATGCTAGCAGAATTAGATGCCAGAGGAAAAAAACAACTGGGTTTTCACGTGTACGAATGACATTGTACGAGTATGGTTTTGGCTTTGTATGGATGAATCAGGGTGTAGGTGATATAATGGTTTCATTGGTGTGTTTCGACAACGTATTATTGATTGTGGTTGGCAGAGATGGAGTGTTCATATGGAAGACAACAGTAGATTTTATGTGTGTAATATGTTAAATTCCTCGCATTGCATTCCAGAGTATCTATCAGTACAATTGAAAAGAACAATTACAAAATTCATTTGAAAAGAACAATTACAAAATTTAGAATTGGCATTTCTGATATTTTTGTGCATCGTTTTCGCTATAGAAGAGTACCTGACTAACTTGATTTGCCCATTATGCCTTGAGTCACAAGAAAATGAAGTACATTTTGTTCTGACTTGTCCTGGATTAAGTTGTGTCAGAAAACAATTTATTCCATGTAAGTTTTACTCGCAACCTCGTCTGTTTCAGCTGATGTTGCTTCTGACTACAACAATAAGGCATTTAGCATTGTACTTCAGAAAGCATTTAAGATAAGAAACACAGTGTTAACATGAGTAGCAAATATTATACTGTTGCATTTTATGTTATATATTATTATGTTTATCCCCCTTCTAAGGGGCTGTGGCCTTTATGAATAAACGTCTGCGTCTCTCTCTCTCTCTCTCTCTCTCTCTGTGATGTAGAATCAGTCGCTTCCAATTGTGTCTCCGACTTTTAAAAAGGTGGGCTGATTGGTTGGTTTGGTTGTTGAAATGCGTGACTGTGGGAGTGTGGATGGCAATAGTGTGAATGTTCCCTTATGTATGAGAGAAAATTTGATGCCTATAGATATGTAATTAGTCAATTTGCATTGACTGGTTGGTTCATTACATAATTGACTGATAATGTGAGTAGTTGATTGCATGTATAACTAGGTGATTAAGTTTATTGTCAGCTGAATGCGTGTGCGAGTGTATGAGTGTGTTTGTGTATGTGCATGCGTGTGCACACACAAGTGGGCAAGACTATGTGCAGAAAGGCAGTGTCGGTCAATTGTGAAAACGATGAGGGATGAATAACACTGTGTGACAGTTTTTTTCTATTAGGCTTAATATTAGTTCTCTGTGCTTCTGATGATTCATGTAGATCTGTGCTGATTGTTTGATTCAGCTGGTGAAACACCAGTGTGATTATGAAAAATTAAAAGGTACAGGTGTCCCATAACCTATGTGGTCGTAGGGGAGCGAGGCGTCAGGGACCTCACTTCTCAAGGGACCAGATTATTGAGGGCGGCGCCCATCTCCTCTCCCTCGCTGCTTTACCTTCCCTGACCCTAAAGAGGACACGTACCCATTTACAGCTGGGTGAACTGGGGGACTGTACTGAAACCAAAGGCGCGCAAACGGTCACCCATCCAAGTGGTAACGACACTCGATGCTGCTTAACCTTGGCTGGGGAAAGCGAGTGCTCCGACCACTGAGCTATCCCGTCCCCCTGCTGTGAATAGAAACCTGTAATTTGTATCTGGCTTTATGTCTGTGCTAAACAGTAGATACTATATTTGGTTGAGTGGGTGATCATTTGTACATCCATACATTAGTGATTGATTAAGTGATTGGTTATTAAGGTTGTTAGGGTCTTTTTTTTCCATTTTCATATCACTTTCAGTGACGGCAGATTTCGCTGGGTGAAATTCTGGCTGCTCTCCCTGGGAAGAGGGCGTTGCCACAAGAGCAGCGCCACCCTTTTTTGTTGTTCTTTTCGTCTTCAGCTGTATTTGTTTCCCTATCAGAGTGGCTTGTTTTTACACAACTTTGCCAGGGACAACTCTATTGTTGCCGTGGGTTCTTTTACGTGCACTAAATATTGATTTTTCAAGCAAGGATAGGTGGAAAGTTTGCAGCACTCACTGTGATAGACTCAGACATAGATACACTGACGAATAGTTTCAATACAGCAGTGACTGAAACAGCAAGCGAGCTTCTTGGCAAACACCAACCAGTCAAAAAACCATGGGTCACACCTAACATCCTACAACTATGCGACAAGCGTAGAGAGTTGAAGAAAAAGAAAAATGAAACAAAAGAAAGAGCAGAACAATATAGGGCAGTCAACAAAAGAATCAGGAAGTCCATAACGGAGGCAAAAGAGAAATGGATCGGTGAACAGTGCCAAGACATTGAAGAGAACATCAAGAAAAACAATAGCAAGAAAGCATATCAGCTGGTGAAAGACCTGACTAGCACAAAACAGGGAAAAGGTTTAACAATCCAAGACAAAAATGGGAAGTGTCTCACTGACGACCAGGATATTCTGAACAGATGGACAGAATACTGCTAATAATAACTATAGAACCGCAGGAGATACAGAAGTCCTTAATGTACCCGCAAGCAAAGACACAGACAGTCACCCTATCCTCCCAGAAGAAGTGGAAACAGCAGTCAGATTGCTGAAAAAGGGGAAGTCAGCAGGGGCTGACAACATTCCAGCTGTGATCAGCGCCCTACTAAGAATCTGCAACAAAGATCTGGCAGACAGGAAAATGGCCAACACCATGGACACAGTCACTCATCATCACCCTCCCCAAGAAAGGAAATCTACAACAATGCCATAATTACCGCACAATCAGCCTCATATGCCACCCAAGCAAGGTCATGCTGCAGATAATATTGAATAGACTGAAGCCACAAGCAGAGACCACCATTGCTGAGGAACAAGCAGGTTTCAGAGCAGGGCGCAACACAACCGAACAGATATTCAACCTCAGAATACTATGTGAGCGGTACCTTCAACATCAACAAGACCTTTACCATGTATTTATCGATTTTAAGAAGGCATTTGACAGGGTGTGGCATGCAGCTTTGTGGGCAACCATGTGTGACCGTGCCGAGGGGCAAGGATAGAAGCAGGGTAGGGAAATAGTGGAACACAGCAACCAGGCAAAAGAAGACTCAGTGGAAGACAGCAGCTTTGGTTGTCACCTCTTTATTCAGCTATCCAGTACATGTGTGGGTGAATGGTGTCTCTCTCTCCCCCTCTCTAAAAGCGTCTCTCTGCCCTCCTTGGCCTGTAACCTAGCCTGTCACGTTCTCTCCTCTCTCTCTCTCTCTGCCCTGTAGCCTATGGCATTCTCTCCTCCCCCTCTAGCCTCCCGCCTCCTGAACCACCCCTCTATATATCCCTGCCACGTGAACTGCAAAGACAGCGCCACCACACTGCCAGCGTTTTGGCCGATTTGGCCCAAGGTGAAGGAGATTTTGTGTTTTCTCATGCAGCTTCAGTGGTGATTATCTTGCTGTCCGCGTAACGAAACTAGACATATTATATATCAAAATAAACTAGAAAGTATAAGCATTAAGATGCATTATTGCATTTTGCACAAAAATCATTTGGCTGCAAACTATTAGCGATTAAAGCCTCCAACTAGATACACTTTTAACAGCTGCACACTATAACTTTCGGTAATAAAACATTAAAACTTCAACAAAACTAAATACTTTATGACTAGAAAAAGAAGGATATGCACCACAGTTTGTATACCTATACATATTATAAACCACAGATGTCTGTGAGAGGAGATATTCATAATTAACCAGTCCTGTGAAAACACAGTTTCTGGTCTGCTTGCACCCAAGCAAGCTTCTTAAAGCTGTTCATCAGATCTAAAATATAACGATTTCAAATACTACAAATTATCCATACTAACATCTTCCAATCTTATATTTATTCATAACAAAACCCAAAACATACCATACATTTATATTTTTATGTCTGCATTTGGTAGAATTTAGTTTGACAATTCAAACTTGTTTACAACAACTTTTAGGACTGGCACATTGTGTACAACTTACGCCTTACAATCTACTACTACTTACTATGAGCTGTTTTATTGATCTAAATAGAGTTTATTCCACATGTTCTTCAATGGCACAATAATTATGATTTATTAAAGATTCCTTAAATAAAAATTAGAACTGATTTTCTAGCAGTTAATATTTGAATACATACAGTACCTATACCAATAGACATAAAATATTGATTTACAACAAAATAAAGAACTCTCATTGTGGTTGAAATAATCAAGTCAAGATCAATACTTCAACAGTCATATCCATGAATATGAGCAAACAATATGACTTAATAAAGTTATTATTGATTTTCTTTGCTAGATCAGACCAGCGCTCACATTTAAGGGAGATAACTCGGCCGTATTATTGAATGACTAAAAGAATTATTTAGAGAACATTCAGAATATTGGAAAATAAACTTATTTAGATAATATACTAAATATAAAAATATAAATATATCCTAAGCATAATAATGACAGTTTACATAGAGAGTTGAGAAAACTGAATATACATTGACCACAAGGCTAGTAGTATCAGTTTGGCTCTTTGGATCTAAGTTAAGTGTAGCCTGTGTCCCACCCGGCTACACATGAATTTGTACAGCATCAATGCAAACCTGATCAGAGTCATCAAACAGCTATACAGCGAGGCCACCAGTGCAGTGTACTACAACAACAACATTGGAGAATGGTTTCGAACAACAGTTGGAGTAAGGCAGGGCTGTCTACTCTCACCCACTCTTTTCAACATCTTCCTTGAGAGAATCATGGCTGATGCACTGGAACATCATGAAGGATCAGTCAGCATTGGTGGCAGAAGATCACAAACCTTCGCTTCACAGGTGACATTGATGGAATAGCAGGATCAGAAAAAGAGTTTGCCAGCCTAACAGAACACCTGAAAAAGGCCTCCAAAACATACGGCATGGAAATCAGTGCAGAGAAGACAAAACTGATGACTAATAACACCAACCGCATTAGCACTGATATCAGGGTTAATGACCAGAAGCTGGAAACAGTTCAAAGCTTCAAGTACCTGGGAGCCATTGTATCATACCTGGGATCCAAGCCAGAAGTAGTATGCAGGACTGCACAGACAATAACAGCACTGTCAAAACTAAAGACCATCTGGAGAGATAAATATATCTCACTTATCTCCAAGATCAGACTAATGCGCTCCCTTGTCATATCCATATTTCTGTATGCCCTGTGAATCATGGCCCCTTGACTGCAGATTTGGAGAGAAGAGTACGGGCGGTGGAGATGAGATGCTTTCGGAGACTCCTTGGCATCATCTCCTACAAAGACCACATAAGCAACGAAAGCGTGCATACCAGAATCCAGCAAACCATTGGACCCTATGAGAACCTTCTAACGATCGTGAAAAAGCGTAAACTTAAATGGTATGGGCATGTCACAAGATCCAAAGGACTTGCAAAGACAGTTTTACAAGGCACTGTCCAAGGAGGAAGAAGAAGAGGCAGACCAAGGAACTGGGAGGATAACATCAGCGAATGGACAGGCCTAGAACTCAACAAAACTCTGAGAAAGGCAGAACAGAGAGAGGAATGGAGGGAACTGGTTGTTGAGTCTTTGAGGGTGCCCCCACGGTCGTCAGACTACGGGACAGATAGATAGATAGTACACGCGGGACCTGGGTTTATCTTCACTGCAGATGCTCTGTGGGTGTTCCTGTTTTCCCTGGCCTCCAGCCGCTTACCCAGCCAGCTCTCCACTGGGGGCACGCGTTGGCCTAGTGGTCACCCATGCCTTTCAGCGCCGCACATCGCGCTCGTGATCTGCCGACCCGGGTTCGAATCTCATTCAAGGAGATTTTTCACCTGGAGTTAACATCAAGTGCCGACTCCACTGCTTCCAAAAGTTCTTAGGACCAGACTATAAACCGAGGCCTCGTATAGGAACGCACGCTGAACATCTTGCGCACATGTTAAAACATGTTTGGCTTGTCGTAAGAGTAGGTCATTGTGTGCCGGTGGGAACGGATGAAAAGATTTACAAAGCTGCATACACACGGGGACTGGATATACTTATCCAGGAGTACTTATTCCATTATCCTCGAAATATAATAATGATAAATAATAATAATAATAATAATAACCCATTGGAGTTCTTTCCCAAGCTGTCTACGGGCTTTGAAGCACATACCGAACATTAGCCCGGTCTGTTATTGGTTTTTGTTCAGCTTTCACTAAGTTTCACTCAAGCAGTAATTCATATCATTCAACTGGAAATGTGTCTCGAGTTTTTGTCAATCTAGTTGATGCCTATGACGTATCCTTAAAATGACGTTTCTTTTAGGCAACTTTGACAAGTTGTTTTTGGGGGGTAGGGGGGGGGGGGATGTATTATAAAAAGACGTTTTGATAAAGCCCACTGCGCTTAAAAAAAGCGGATACAATAAATTCCACATTTTCCTTTCCTATTCGTTTTCCATCTTTGAACCAGCTCGTGTGTGCGTGCCTGGCTTTGATTCTTTCTTTGCCGGTGTCAGAATCGCCATCAACACTTCCTGTCTATGCCAAGCCCCTGTCATCAGATCCACATTCCATTGATAATGGCTTCACCCCCCTCACCACATGCATTTTTCTGAACATGAACACTGGTTTTTATGTCTACAGCGTAATGTAAAGCATACAGCAAGGATGTGAAGATCACACGATGACACCAAGTGACACTATTGACCCCTAATGGAGGCCAGGCCCTCAGGGCATTGAGTGTTCATGGCTGCCTTTTCAACACCTCTCTCCCTCTCTCCCTTGCTCTCCCTCCCTCTCCCCCCTCTCCCCCCCCCCCTCTCTCTCCTGCAAAGCTGACAGATCTATGCTGTGTGCTCTTTGTGTGTAGACTGATGTTATGCTGTCACTTCTGACTGTTGTTATGCTGTCACTTCTGACTGTTGTTATGCTGTCACTTCTGACTGTTGTCATGCTGTTGTTATGCTGTCACTTCTGACTGTTGTCATGCTGTCACTTCTGACTGTCGTTATGCTGTCACTTCTGACTGTTGTCATGCTGTCACTTCTGACTGTTGTCATGCTGTCACTTCTGACTGTTGTTATGCTGTCACTTCTGACTGTTGTTATGCTGTCACTTCTGACTGTTGTTATGCTGTCACTTCTGACTGTTGTTATGCTGTCACTTCTGACTGTTGTCATGCTGTCACTTCTGACTGTTGTCATGCTGTCACTTCTGACTGTTGTTATGCTGTCACTTCTGACTGTTGTTATGCTGTCACTTCTGACTGTTGTTATGCTGTCACTTCTGACTGTTGTTATGCTGTCACTTCTGACTGTTGTTATGCTGTCACTTCTGACTGTTGTCATGCTGTTGTCATGCTGTTGTTATGCTGTCACTTCTGACTGTTGTTATGCTGTTGTTATGCTGTCACTTCTGACTGTTGTTATGCTGTCACTTCTGACTGTTGTTATGCTGTCACTTCTGACTGTTGTTATGCTGTTGTTATGCTGTCACTTCTGACTGTTGTTATGCTGTCACTTCTGACTGTTGTTATGCTGTTGTTATGCTGTCACTTCTGACTGTTGTTATGCTGTCACTTCTGACTGTTGTTATGCTGTCACTTCTGACTGTTGTCATGCTGTCACTTCTGACTGTTGTCATGCTGTCACTTCTGACTGTTGTTATGCTGTCACTTCTGTCACTTCTTTTCTCCCCACACTGCTGCAATGCCTTCACTTCCTCTTTTCCATTTCCTTCTTTTTTAAATCAAACTTGCGCGCGCGCGCGCGTGTGTGTGTGTGTAGGTTTTTGTTGTTGATGTGTGTGTGTGTGGTGTTGCTGTGTGTTGTGTGTGTGTGAGTGTGTGCGTATGTGTGTGCGCGCACGCGCGCGCGCGTTTGAGTGTGTGGGCGTGTACGTGCGCCCACGCGTACGTGTATGTGTCTCTGTGTGTGTGTGTGTGTGCGCGAGTGTGTGTGTGCACGTGCATGCGTGCGCGCGCGTGTTTGTGTGTTTGTTTATCCATTTTAAAATAATTTGAAGCAGAATGGAATAAGCACTCGCCTGCTTTTCTACGTCCATGTGTACATATCTGTTATCTGCACACACTGGCCTACTCTGCACCCCAGAACAGGTCTTCACCTGTACGCAAGGTGCTCTGCGAGCGTTTGCACAGGGGACCTCGGGTTATAGTCTCACTGGAAGGACTTTCAGAGGACGAGAGTCAGAGTGTGAACAGTCCTGACGCTAAGTTGTAACTGGTAGCTGACGTCACAGAGTGGCCCTGGTGTGTTGGGGGCTAGCGGGGGTGCTCACTATGGCAGCATTGTAGGAGTGCATTCTTTAGTGTCTGTCTGTCACATGGTCTCTCTCATCACTGCACATTTCAGCTCTGTGGGCAAGAAATGACAAAGGAAGCTTTCTTGATTAAACATTTTAATATACGGACAGGAAAGCTCAGTAGTCGGAGCACTCGCTTTTCCCCAGCCAAGGTTAAGCAGCATCCAGCGTGGTTACCACTTGGATGGGTGACCGTTTGCGCGCCTTGGCTTTAGTACAGTTCCCCAGTTCACCCAGCTGCAAATGAGTACCTGCTCTCTTTAGGGTCAGGGAAGATAAAGCAGCGAGGGAGAGGAGATGGACGCCGCCCTCAATATGCTGGCCCCTAGATTCTCTTCATGCTGTACGCTCCTGTGTTAACTGTCCTCAGCTACAAAGAATTTCTGAGTGCGTATATGTGACGGGAGGTTATTAGATTACCTCCCATGCGATCAGAGCCACGTATGTTACTATTTTGGGACACACCTGCAAATTGTGCAGCGCTATGTTTCATTGGCTGGTAGTCCTTGCCTACACTTTTTCCGTTATGGTATGATGTGTAAATAATACTCCCCTCTTGTAAATACAAGGCCACATCTTCCTTGTGCTGTCGTAGCTGTGACGTAGTACAGTGTTGTGGTAAATCTAGTAACTCCACTGTGTTGCATGAATGTACACACATATAGAAAGATGTGTGTAGCTCATATGATTCTTGTTTATTTTACACTTTATACATGGAAGGACTGTTAAACATGGTGTCGGGGTAGTTGTTTGCAACGATTTGCAAATGTTTGTGGGACTATTTCTAGGACAAAGACATTTGCAGTGATTTGTTTAAGGTTAAGCAAGTGATAACCATCATGTTTTGCCACCATGGTTACTTTCAAGAGAGACAATAAGCGAGCAGCAACCTTCCCTTTACAGCCTGATGTTGACATAGGAAGGGATAGGTTCAGAAACTGACTACAGTGACATATGGAGGGATAGGTTCAGTGACATATGGAGGGACAGCTTCAGACACTGACTACAGTGACATATGGAGGGACAGCTTCAGACACTGACTACAGTGACATATGGAGGGACAGCTTCAGGCACTGACTACAGTGACATATGGAGGGACAGCTTCAGACACTGACTACAGTGACATATGGAGGGACAGCTTCAGAAACTACAGTGAGGACACAATCATCAACACTGGCTTTTTGCTGGAAAATTCGTGATTGTGACTCGGATGTTTCGAAGAACTGCAGGCTACCCTAGGTGATCCAAACATGTTTGAAACAATCTTACTTTGTCATCTGTATATTCTCCCATCACTTCAGGCACAGACGTTATGACAACAGACTTCCCTCGACTGTTTAAGCTCATCAACTCTGGCCTCGAGCTGCATTATCTGGCGGTCTTTAGTCTCTATGGTCTCGAGGAGGTCTCTTAAAGTTGTGCACAAACCTGACATCTCCTTTCCAATACTTAACAGCAACTGCCCAGTAAAAGCAATCTGTACGCATATGAATGGAAAGGTGACTGACGATGATCCACAGGTCCCCCCCCCCCCATCATGCGGGAAAACAGCCGTGTGTGGGTGACACCAGGTGTGTACCGATCCTTGTCAATTCCCCACCTACAGACACAAGAAGACCATGGTGATGGGAGAAGGAAAGGCATTGGCAGGCATTGACTTGAGGACAGGGGCTCCTGGTGCTGACTGGCCTGCACGGCCTCAGGCTGCCAGGGTCAGTCAGATGCACCAATCAGATCTCACCAGGGAGCGGTCACAAATTGCATGGATGGGTAGAGTCAAGTCAAGTCAAGTCAAAATTTTATTTCCAGATGGTACATTGAATAAGCAATGCATTTGCTTTTTTTCATCAAGCCATCTATCTAAGAACAAATTTCGTAATGATTATACTAAGACATTACATTATTGCATCATTTACCGTTAAATTAAACCAGTAAAAAAGAGGAAAAAATCGATAAGGATATCATTGAAAATACAAATTACCACATATACATATACATGCACACACATACTCATGCACGCCTGAGCGCGTGCGCGCTCACGTCCCACAAAACATTTAAATAAAAATGTTTTAAGAATTAAAAAAAGAAAATCATAAACGTCAGGACAAACAAATTTACTTCACCTACGTTACTCCATTTTTTCACGTTTTAACTTTAGATAATAAAAGGTACAAGAATAAAACGTTAGAAAATACTAGGCTTTTCGTCATTACTGACAATATTACCTTCAAGACCTCCTCCTCTCCTCCTCCACCCAGCAAAACTGTGCTTTTTGCGTTCATTACTTTTAAAATAGCGCTTTTAAAAAATGACATATTCCCCACAATAGTACAAAGCAAGATAAGGCAAATAAGATTATAATAATGATTATCATAATAGAGATACAATTATAACAACAACGCCCATCACCATGAGACAACAATATAACAAATGATCCCCATCACCATGAGACAACAACATAACCATGATAACAGAAAAGCATTGGAAAGGATGGGGGTGGGGGAGGAGTATCAAGGGGGAAGGGGAAATACACCTTCAATCAAATTAATAGTTTAAAAAAAAGAAAAAAAAAGACAAATATTCAAACAAGTAGAACCCCTATACGATACATAATTCAAAAGCCCATAATCCACTGACTATCAAACTAAAAAAAATATCATACTAAAACAGATCGCTTATAATATACTAATAACTCATCTCTAAAATTTCAATAAAACAACATCCATGATAAAATCTATTGAATTAGACAAGACAAAGGGCATAAGGAGGAGGGGAAAGGAAAGGAAAGGAGAGGAGGAGAGGAGAGAGAGAGAGAGAGAGGAGAGAGAGAGAGAGAGAGAGAGAGAGAGAGAGAGAGAGAGAGAGAGAGAGAGAGAGAGAGAAGGGCACACTATCAAGCTATCAGGTCTACCCACAAAAGATTTTTAAAAATTTCCTCCTTTCCTCTTGTTTCAACATTGCAGATTATTTACAAACTTGCATAGATTACTCTTACTCTTTGCAAATTAGTGTGCCTCTTTCCCGCCTCCCCCTCCCCCCACACATATACAGTGGTGTGACTGAAAAATTTCTAGTCTCAGTAAGACATACTTGAATTTTTGTTGTAAGGAATACCATTAGTGCTGGTAAATGTAAGTAAAGGTTGATTTTGCCGTTTAATCATGGTTGATTTGCCTTATTAGTCAATTCCTAGGCATTCACGCATTTGATGGCTTTTTAGCTGTGTCTTGAACTGATTTTTGTTTTTGATACATTTTAAGCGTTTTGGGGGCTTGTTTCCATAAGTCACTACCTGAGTACAAGAAGCTTGTTTTGTAAAGATTTTTTCTTGGTCTCGGAAATGTGTAAGATGATTATGTCTTGTTCATTGAAATTTGAAGCTATTGGTGATCTTTGGAGGGGCCCTTTCCATTGACAACTTCTGACAAATAGAGCTCTATTTAGATAAAGTCTGTTTTTGAAGGTTAGGATAAATTTTTTCCTTATAATCGTTGATGGTTTGGAGCTTGATTTTAGTAGAACAATTTCAGGGGCTCTTTTATATAATCTATGATCAATTTAAAATTTTAGCAACTGCAGCTGTCCCAAAGAGATGAAGCATAGTCAACTATAGGCAAAATATGGCCGCAAAAAAAGAGTTTGCGAGAGTGGTTATTCAGCAAATGTTTTATTTTTGAAAAACTGAATACTTGTAAAAAGACGTTTTCCTAGCGCCATTACATGTCAGTCCAAGTAAGATTTTTGTCAATAATTAAAACCCCGAATTCTGTGGGAGTCAACTTCTCAATTACTCTTTTACCCATCACAGAGGTTGGAATTTCTTTCATTTTTGTCTCTTTGTCTTCTAGTACATACATACACTTAGTTTTTCGCGTATTTAGGGGCATATGTTTAGCTGAGTCCAAGAAACCAATCTGTCAATAATTGTGTTGAAATTTGATTGCAAGTCTGTGGGGTCAGAGCACTACAATAGAGGGATGTGTCATCAGCAAACATTTCACAGCTAAAATTCTAGAAATTGGGGTAAGTTTATTTACATAGATTGAAAATAAAATGGACCCAATATTGACCCTTTTGGTACTCCATGTTTGATAGTACTAGTTCTGATGTTTGATTATTTTCAGTTACTAGCTGTTGCCTATTCGACAAAAAGCTTTTCAAAAGATTTAAACATTTCTGGTTAGTTATACAAGTGAAGTTTTCGCAATAATAAGGAATGATTGATTACATCAAATGCTTTTTCAAAGTCAAAAAAAAGAAGGCCTGTATATTATATTCATTGATATTATGTAGGAGACTGTCTGTAATTGTGTAAAGAGTTGTGTGACAGGAATATTTTTTACGAAAACCTGACTGATCTTCATTTAATAGATTGTTGTTTACAAAGTAGGAATATACGATTTTTGGATATGTTTTTTAAAAGGGTTTAGATAAGACAAACAGAATTGAAATTGGTGTGTAATTTGAAGGACAAGCATATCACCTGATTTGTGGACTGGTATGATTTTTGCCTTTTTAAATATGACAGGAAAGTTGTTTTTCTCTATGCACAAGTTTTACAAGTATGTCAGTGTTCCAGCATAACTTTACCACAAAGCTTAATTATTCTTCCATCTAGATTGTCTAAACCAAGTGTTCGGAACTTTTTTGAAGAGACAAGGGTTTCCAAGACGTTTGTGATTGTCATTGGCAGTAGTTTGAATGGAATTTTATTTCTTTTGATTTGATATATTGTTCTAATAATGGAGATCATTTTCATTTGACTTGTCATTTGATATTACTTTGTCGGGAAGTTTGAGAAGTGTTGTTCAATTCATCAGCTGATATATCTTTAACTGTCTGTTGACTTTTATATATGGTTAATTACATAATTTATTGATGGCTTTCCATACTTGGGGGGAGTCGGTAGTTGTATTAACAATTTTGAATGTAATCACGTTTTGATTTGCGTTTAGTGAAGTTACTTTGTTTCTTTGTGCCCTGAAATCTCATTTGAACCATGTGTTTTCAAAAAAGTCTCTTGGGTGTATTTTGGGTTCTATGTCTTTTGTTATCCAAGTGGTTTGATTTTTTCTTGACCCCTCTTTTTTTTATGAAAGGGGGCGTTTTGTCGTATACTGAAGTAAATGTCCTTTAAACCAAAATTCAGCAGCTTCAATCAGGGGCTCTGATTTGGTATATGTCATGTAATGGCGAGTTTGTCCCAAATCTGAAAGAAATCTTGCTCGTTAAATTTCTTAAATTTCCTGTAAAAAATAGTTTTATGCCCTACTTTAGGTATTTTGATACGATTTTTAAACCAATAAAGCACACTGGATTATGATCACTGCATCCACATGAGGGGGCACATACTTCTGTTATGTGTTTTTTGTGGTATGTAATATACTATTAATGTTCTAGTTATTTGTTATCCGAGTTGGTCTATCTATTAGTTGATCTAGGCCAAACATAAATGTTGTGGCTCCATTTTGGTTTAGGTTTTAATAAGTCATGTTAAAATCCCCAAGAATAATTGTTTCAAAATTTTTTTAAAAGTATTACCTCGTCCATAAGGAGTTTTAATTTTTTTAAACCATCTATGGTTTCTGAAGGATTTTTGTATATAAATCCTATTAATAAATTTGGGCTATTGTGTTTAAATTTTTTTTTCAATCCACATGGATTCAATGTCATACACCTCAAGGTTTATAATTCTTTTACAACTGAGCGAGGAGGGTATATATGTAAGTAACCCGGGGACTTGGGTTTGTGAGGATCTTCCACGGAAGATTTGATACCCTGGAATATTCATGTGTGCATCTTAAAATTTGGAAAAAAGTCGGGATTCAGCTAGACAAAACAAATGAAACTGATTTTCCACTGTTGTATAGTATGGTTGCAATGTCCCTCTTTTTTGTTTGTTGCACTGTTGATATTCAGGTAGCCTACTCGGAGGGCCCCGTTTTGTTGGCCACTTGTGAAGTTAGAGACATAAATAGTCAGGATTGATTGGCTAATTTATGTATATATTTTCTTGTCTATACGTTTAAGTAAACTATCAAAATAGAAGACCCGTTTTTGTAGGTTTTCTATTCAATAATCAAACAGGAAATATAATATAAAATGAAGGAACACCCAATATAAAAAAAACAATACTAAAAATCAATTACAAAAGCTGCTCTGGATCTGCAAAAAATCGATCTGTTAAATCAACACAGTATATAAATCCAGTCCCCTTTTTATTTCATACACTAAATTTGGGGATCAAAGTAACCCACACGTACATTAAAGTGTAGAAATTTTGATAGAGAAATCCTACAAACTTCTTCTTTTTTTTCTAAGTCAATAACTATCACTTAAAACAATACACGTATTCATATAAAGCTCTAAAACAAGGAAGATACAGTCACAAGCAGTAGATACAATAATAAAATATAGAATTTCTTGGAAAATCTATAGCAAAATTTGTCTCTAAAACAACTGTTCTGATGCTAGAGTCTCTGGGTTTTAGCAATAACTGCTAATCACAACAGTCATTGTTTTAATCAAGCAGACTGCTTGTAAAACCAGCAATAAAGCTGCTAGTCCCCAAAGTCACTTCTGTCAGTCAAGCAGACTGCATTAAAAATCCAGCAATATAAACTGTTAGACACAAAAGTCAATTGCTTCCCTTTAGGCAGAACGATTTATAATCCACACAGCAGCCGACATTAATCAACATCAATTAATTACTGGGAAAAAGAAGAAAGAAAAAAATGAAAAGGAAAAAAGGAGAGGTGAAAAAAGTATGAGAGGGAGAGGGGAAATTGTTGGGGAGGAATTGAAGCAAAAATTTATAATCTTGTGATCAATATACCTTCAGCAGAAGGCATACACACACACACAAAACACACACACACACACACACGTACACACACACTACACACACACACACACACACACACACACACACACACACACACACACACACACACACACACCCCACATTACACACACACACACTTGCAGAACGTACATGTGCACGCAGGGATGCGCACGCGCGCACCATACAACATTCTTCATTCACTTTATATACCCAAAATCCTTCGGATGATACTATAAATCAAGGCCCGTGTGCCAACACACGCAGAACATCTTGTGCATATGTCAAGTCCTGTTTCGCTTTTCGAAAGAGTAGGTCACTGGTTTTCCGGGGGGAACAGATGGCAAAATCCACAAAAAACCCCCTACACACGGAAACGGATGTGAAAAAAACAACAACAACACCACATGAGTGCTTTTCCCATTATCCTCGATAAAAAAACAAAAAAAAATAAAATAAAGATAAATGAAACCCCACCCACATGTTCATGCACACACTTCATCACACACATTAAAACGCACATGCACTCACAGACACATGCACCCTACATTATTTTTTCAAATATCTAAGTAGCTCAGAAAGCACATTGACTATGGTTGTGTGTTGGAGGGGAGTGCTGATGTCTCCCTAACACACTGGCGACTTCTGAAATTGGGGTTCCGGGCTGGAGGGGGGGAAAATGTTGTCATGGAATAGTGTTGTATTGTCGTTGGTCACAAGGTGGGGTGGGGGTGTCGTCTTTTGTTGTAGGCGGCAGGTTGTTTATGTCTCACACCTTTCGCTGCCTGGGCGTAGCTGACTGTGTTGTAGGGGTGGTTAGTCTGGTTAGTCTCCGGCTTCATGACTGGCGGCATGGTTTGATGGTTTCCGGGGAAACGAATGTTGAGGGCAAGCGTTCTGTTACCCTGGGGGCTGGGATGTAGAGCATCTAGGTACAGAGACTTTTTAGGTGCTCCAGCCCTGGTGATGAAGGAGGGGGTGTTGAAGAAGATTGGTGATTCTTGGGTATATGATGGTGTCTTTTGTGTCCAAAAAGGGAGAAAAAAACCTTACGTGTTACTACAAAAAGAGAAATCAGGGTTTGGGGATGAATTGATGGGCACAACTTTTGGTTGACAGAGCACTAGGGCTGCAGGGCAGCTCTTTCTTACCTGGCCATACTGGTGCAACCTTGGTGTTGCTTTTTGACGTCGTCTTGTGTTATTTTTCTGTTATTTTAGAAGTCATCCGGTAGTTTTCTTTGATGGGTCACAATAAGCTATAGATCAGTTTCTATAGAGGATATTAGCTATTAATGTTTTGAAACATAACAGAAAACAGAGGAGCAGGACAGAGAGCGAGAGAGAGAGAAGAGAGAGAAGAGAGAGAGAGAGAGAGAGAGACTAGTGTGTGTGTGTGTGTGTGTGTGTGTGTGTTTTGTGTGTGTGTGTGTGTGTGTGTGTGTGTGTGTTTTGGTCTTCTCTGATCCGTTAATCAGTTTCTTAAACAGGATTTTTTTTCCAGGCATGAGAATGGCATGATGAATATATATCTATATATCATACATATTCATGTTGTTCATATTCATGTTCTCCGTGCCATATCTTTTTCCTTGGTCGACAAAATCTATGCTACTTTGTAATACTCAGCCCTCAATACCTTTATTATTGCTTTGTGGTAATGAAACTGCAAACTGTATGTTACTTTCCTATATCCAGCCTGCAACAATACCTCCAGCATTGTCTTGCTGTCCCTTGGTCTACAAAATCTGTTACTTTGCAATCTTCTGGATCCTTGCTCTGCAAAATGCTGCTAATGCGGTGTGTGTGTGTGTGTGTGTGTGTGTGGTGTGTGTGTGTGTGTGTGTGTGTGTGTTGTGGACGCTCCTGCATACGAATCTGGGTAAACATGTATTTATTGTTACTTGTTCAATATCCTACTATGTAAACGCTCAATGCGTTTATTACTGATTTGTTTCTTCTTGGTATGGAAAATGCTGTACATATGCCTCTGTGCTTTGAAGGCTGTATTTTTTCCCTTTGTCCAGCTGGGCGTCATAGTAAGACTTCCTCTCATGAGCTAACCTAGACGGTAATAATGGCAACACTCAAGATGTATAGCATGGCTTGTGGTGTGGGCACACTGCCCTTGCCTTTGTGGCAATCCTAGTTCTTTTCTTCCATGACAGTAACGTCATGTTTTTTCAAGTTTGAAACACGTTTTCCTACGTTCTTGTTGAATTTTCTATATGTTTTTATGTTCTTTTTGATGCTTCTGTATTTTTCTCCGTTATTCGCTGTTCCAGCTATTTTTACATAAATACTCAGTGTCTTTTTCAACATTGTGACTTTTGCTTTAGAACACGAGGGAAGGACATTATTTTTTCGTTCCTGCTAGCCCTGGCCGTTTTACATTTTTGGTACAAATAGGCACCGTCACACAGATGGGTGTAGATTTAAGCAGGTACCGGGCCCTAACTTGGCTGCTATTATGGGAAAGCGCTGTTGGCAACATTTGTGTTATCTTTTGTAGATAGATTTAATATCGTAACGTTCATTGCTTTGTCATGCCTGCAGTATCCCTATAACCTAATGTTGTCTGTAATGATCTATTTTATTGCTACAAGTTACTATCCCGAGAAAGCAGTTAATCCCCAAGGACATATAGTTGATAACACTTACAGCTCTGTCTTTTCTGCAGGCACTGATTAAAATAAAAGCGATGCAATGAAATTAAGATATTGTCAGGTGACATAGAAACTGTGTAAAGAAAGACTCTGCACTGGGCACAACAGGCTAGATCACCACATGTCCACAAAGTTGAAACTCTTCCTTCTTGCCTGTGGTTAAAAGAAAACCTGACTGGGCGAGCACATCCTTCAGAGGTACACGCTATACAGCAGCGACCTGAGAAAGATTGTGTGTGTGTGTCTTCGATCTGTTTACTTAAAGTGAGGAAGAGTGTGTGTGTGTGTCTTCGATCTGTTTACTTAAAGTGAGAAAGATTGTGTGGCCGACGGAGATAATCCTGCAAACCAAACTGTACTCCCCACGAGAGGAGCTGGAAAGGACATGCCATTGTTCCCCCAGACACATCAAGACATCATGGAAAAGTGAACAAGAGAAGAGAAGAAGAGGACATCCTGGACATCTCAACACACCAGGGGCAGATGTGTGATGGTTATTGACACATCACATCACCATGGGGTTCCCTCCCCTTTGAGCAAATGCACGTGAGTGGGACACTATAGCCGAGTGGTTAAGGGCGTTCAACTTCAATCCCACGGTCCATGAAGTCGTGGGTTCCAATCTCGGCAGCATCTGGTGAATTAAGAGTGGAGATTTTTACTATCTCCCAGGTCAACTTCAAGTGCAGACCTACCAGTGCCTTTATTCCCACCATGTATATACACATTGGGTTAAGCAGCATCGAGCGTAGTTAGCACTTGGATGGGTGACCGTTTGCGCGCCTTGGCTTCAGTACAGTTCCCCAGTTCACCCAGCTGGGTACGTGTCCTCTTTAGGGTCAGGGAAGGTAAAGCAGCGAGGGAGAGGAGACACTACACAACTGCAGCTACATCACTACACAACTGCAGCTACATCACTACACAACTGCAGACAAAACACTACAGAACTGCAGCTACATCACTACACAACTGCAGCTACATCACTACACAACTGCAGCTACATCACTACACAACTGCAGCTACATCACTACACAACTGAAGCGGCGTCAACACTTCATTTGCTTAAACAAACCAGCAAACAGCTAATTCTTGCAACAACTTTACAGACGTAAAACTCACGTAAATTATCCAATCGCAAAACACAACTGTAGAAGACATGTGTTCACTAGACATTGCAAGCAGAGCTGATCAAACACCGGCGGACAACAGTGAATTTGCAACAAGAATTTGCAACAAGATCTGGCAGACAGAATGTCAGAAATATTGAACCATCAGCCTCATAAGCCATGCCAGTAAAGTAATGTTAAAAGTAATCTTGAACAGACTTAAGCCACGGGCAGAAGAGATCATCGCCGAAGAACAGGCAGGCTTCCGCCCAACCAGAAGTACCACAGAACAAATATTCAACCTGCAAGTTCTGTATTAAAAATACAGCCAGCACCAACAGAAACTGTACCACGTCTTCATAGTCTTCAAAAAGGCGTTCAACCGTGTGTGGCACGACGCATCATGGGCCACAATGAAGAAGTACAACATGGGACAAAATATCATGCAGTCATCAAAGACTTATAAGCAAAAGCCACCAGCACAGTGCTTGTCCAAGGCACAGTTGGAGAATGGTTCCATACCTCAGTGGGAGTCCGTCAAGGCTGTCTCCTATCGCCGACACTGTTCAATGTCTTCCTGATGCCTTAGAAAATCACACTGGCACAGTCAGTATTGGAGGTCGGACAATGACCAACCTCAGGTTTGCGATGACAGAAAGCACTTATGAAGTCTGTAGGTGCTAAGAACACGATTATGATTTTCCCGTGTCAATTCCTGCCTTCATACAGAACACACAACACCACAACAGCCTGGGTCTAACTCTTACACAAAATCAGTGAGTGATGCCTGCCTGCAGGTATTGTTGTTATTTTTGTAGAACATCTTCAAACCAATGAGTAAACTCCTCACTTTTGCCTTGTCTCTTAGCCTCTTGACTGGGCATGGCAGCATGGTACACCTAGTACACCTCAAGCAGTCTGTACACCCTCACAACCACACACACACACACACACACACACACACACACACACACACACACACAGAGTACCATTTGGAAATAAAAGTTTGACTTTCTCATCTCTCTCCTCTCTCTCTCTCATCTTCTCTCTCTCTCTCTCACCACACACACACACACACACACCACACACACACACAACACACACACACACCTCCCCAACAAGAAGCATAGGGTAAAGATCTCATAATTATACAAGCCTACAAAAATGCTGCAGACAAACCGGTTCATGTTAAAACAGTCAAGAAAGAAATGTCGTTTAATTAAGAGAAACCAAAGCTGACCTTTAAATTTACGTGTGGAGACAACAAACCGCCCCTTTAAGACACCAGGTCCTAGCAAGACACTTCAGACTTCAGACAGTTTCATCATTAAGGCCATACATAGCCCATATGAAAGGGGGCAAAAGTGTGGTGTGAACAGAACGACATGTAAAAGAAAAACTATTACCAGTTCCATGATTTGGTAACATAGGAAAATTCATGACAATAGTGTTTCTCGTAACTGGAAAGCTTTATATAAGTACAACGCTAAATTACGCACAATAGTTCGTTATTTGATGTCATTAATAAAGAAAACCGAAATAAGCAAGGCGTCCTATAGAACTTTGGTGGGATAAACTTTACTCTCAGATTATAAAAGAAAGGGCAGATCAAAACAAAGTGAACTTCATCTCAGTTGACTCTTTGCACAGTGGACACAACAAATCAGCTTCATTCGTACGTCGGTAGCTATAGACATGAACATTAATATCAGATATACCAAACCGGAATCTGGTTAGAATAAATCGTAAATGTCTGTCCATAGTAATTGACAGATATTTCTTCAAAATATGTATCGAGCTATGAATTCTGTATATGTCAAATCTACTACTAGACTGAATATGAGTTTCCCAACTTTGCCATCTGCAGTCTACTAGCCGTTGGCGAAGAGTTTGTACACATATTTTTTCCTCACTTAACCCCTGAAATATCCATGCATACCCCAGCCCCAGTTCACATGTGCATATGCGGACGCTAGTTACCCAGTTTTACCCACTGCATCTAAATTATATAACATATTATAGGCCTTACGTGGTAGTCTAATCGTTACTCATTTTTAACAATTTAAAACCAATAACGGATACATTTAACCATATAATTAATATAGATGGGATACCTATTTGTTTCGCCATAAACTAAGTCATTTGGAGTTCTCATTTTTTACACCCAAAATTTCTTTAAACCAAATAAATGAACAGATTCACACTGTACAGCAGCACTGTTGTCTAAACCCCATAACTCAGAGCCATATTGTACAATGGGCTGTATCTGAGAATCAAATATTTTAAGAAAAAGTTGAAAAGAATTATTATTTATCGACGATAGCTTTCTCACAATAAGAAACAATACATTCTTTGCTCTGCTACAAAGGTCTTTAAAGACAGGCAGCAACAAAACTCAAACGAGTAGAAAAAATAATACCCAGATATCTATAAGCATTCATAACAGACATTGCAACTCCATCATACACCCATTTCTCTCTGGCTGCCAAAACCCACCCTTTCTGAAAACAATAATATTACTTTTGTTCATATTGACTTTTCACTGTAGTCCATTTGCTGCATTCTTTAAATTATTAAGTTGACATTGCAATCCAACAACAGTTTCTGATAGCAAAACTATATCATCAGCCAACAGTAAAATAAACAATTCTTCGAAATCAACTGTAAATTTTGCACGGTGTTTTCCCCTTTTTTCAATTAGTTGTATTGCCATTCATTTATAAATAATGAAAACAAATGGGACTAAAAACGTCACCCTTTTACCCCTTTGCAGTTTAAAAATCATAAGCTTGTTCCAGATCTGACTCGTTTTTTGACAACATCATACATACTTCTTATACACTTAAAAAAATTTTCCTTTAATTCTATGTTTAATCAAAACAGGCCACAAAAAAATTTTTCAAATTAATAGAGTCAAACGCCTAGCAAGAGAGAGAGAGAGAGAGAGAGAGAGAGAGAGAGAGAGAGAGAGAGACAAGAAAGACAGACAGACAAGACAGACAGAAAGACAGACAGACAGAGCAGCGGGTTGTGTGGTTATTTGTGAAGGGGGGGGGGGTTAGTGTTGCAGAAAGGGAACAAGACAGCGCTAACAACACAACACCATCCAAGCTGCATAAATGCAAAGTAGCCAGTAGATCCATTGTGTCCCCTCATTTCAATGCAGTTCACGTTAACCCTCCCCCCCCCCCCTGACTCCCCCTCCACTCCACTCCCATCCATGCCTCATCTTTTCCCCTCACGTCCTTCTGTTTTAAACACCCCCCCCCCCCCCCCACTCTCTCTCCCCCCATCTCTCTCCCCCCCCCCCCCTCTCTCCCTCTTCCCCTCTTATCTCTATCTCCCTTCGTCTCTGTCTCTGTCTCTCTGTCTCTTTCTGTGTCTCTTTCTCTCTCTTTGTCTCTCTCTCAGCATAAAAGGGCGTTAACCTTAAAGGTTTCCTCCCCCACATGCGACAGGTTGTACTGGGTTACATGGATACCAGTAGCAGTAACAGAGAACTTCTCTGACTGACCTGACGTAGATATATTTTCCAATAGGAAAAACCCAAAACATATGGAGACTTGGAGAGGAGATTGGCGCCACCAAGGAATATCCTAAGCCCACAGAAAAAACATGAAAGACAAATGCAAAGCCAAAATGATACCGGATCGGTCGAGGCCCGGGTTACCAACGACCGCGCTTTCCATTGATCAACACCAGGGTGGAAGT
This sequence comes from Rapana venosa, assembly GCA_028751875.1. NCBI lineage: Eukaryota > Metazoa > Mollusca > Gastropoda > Neogastropoda > Muricidae > Rapana > Rapana venosa. Next base: position 6,551,558 of record CM054166.1, read on the forward strand.
GACAAGTCAGCTACTGGAGTTAAAACATTACTAAAGCTCCCTAGAGAACAAATCACCATTGGTACATGGAACGTCCGTACACTCTACCAGTGCGGAAAAATCAAAGAACTAGAGCATGAGCTTAGCCGCTATAAATGGGACATTATTGGACTAGGAGAAGTGAGATGGACAGGATTTGGTGAGACATTGACTGAAGAAGGCAACAAGATCTGGTACAGTGGCCAAGAGAAACATCACCAACATGGAGTGGCATTTATTGTCAGAAAGGAAGTAGTGGGGTGCATTATCAGCTGTACACCGGCTTCCAGCAGGATTATCAGCATCCGGGTGTCGGCCAAGCCCAAGAACATCACCATCATACAAATCTATGCACCATCATCTAATGCAGATGAAGAAGTAGAAGAATTTTATGAAGATCTTGAAGAGACCATTATGAAAATACCCAAGAAGGACATCATCATCATCCAAGGGGATTTTAACGCCAAAGTAGGTCCTGACTCTTACAACCAATGGCCGGAACAGTTGGTCAGTTTGGAACTGGGAACCAACGACAGGGGACTACGTCTGCTGGAGTTTGCCTGCACCCACAGACTTACCATTGCCAATACCCTCTATCCCCACAAGCAGTCAAGGAGGACAACCTGGCATGCGCCAAACGGCAAGAGCCATAACCAAATAGATTTTATCTTAACACCACGGCGCTTTAAATCCAGCATCAACAGAGCCAGAACAAGAACCTACCCTGGAGCTGACATAGGCAGCGACCACGACCTTGTGCTGCTGGTATTCAAAATGAAGCTGAAGAAAAACAAACAGCCTGCAAACCCACGTATCAAATTTGACGTGGAGATCTTCCAAGCTAAGCTTGGGGGACGTTTTGCGGCATTAACCCTCCTGGACAATGACATCAATGACCTCACCAACAACTTTAATGAGACAGTCCGAGAAACAGCAGAGGAGGTACTCGGTCGTCAGAGGAATAAACACCAGCCATGGACTACCAATGACATCTTGGACCTCTGCGATACAAGAAGAGCACTGAAACCAACCAGGTCTTCCAACCCTAAAGAATACCGGGAGGCCAACAATCTCGTGAAGAAGTCAATGTTAAAGGCCAGAGAGAAGTGGATCAGTGATCAATGTGATGAGATCGAAAAAAGCATGAAAGTGGGCAACAGTAAAAAGGCATACGACACCCTGAAGAAACTCACAAAACCACTTCAAACCAAATCATCAGTCATTGAAGACAGCTCCGGAAACCTCCTCACAGAAAGCTCAGCTGCCATTGAACAGGTGTCTGAATATTGTCAAGAACTGTACAACTACCCAATACAACCTGACAAGAGCATAATAGAAGAGAAAGCAGCAACATCAAGAGCACCCTCGCCATTACCTATTCTGAAGGAAGAAGTGGAAGAAGCCATCCGCAGCTTACCAGTAGGAAAGTCCCCAGGAGCAGACAATATACCAGCAGAGCTGCTCAAGCATGGTGGCGAAACAGTCATCACATAATGTTACAGCTATCTGTCAGAAGATTTGGGAGACAAAACAGTGGCCAACAGAATGGACACAATCACTCATCATACCCCTGCCCAAGAAGGGGAATTTACGCCAATGCCAAAACTATAGAACAATCAGCCTCATCAGCCACGCCAGCAAGATCATGCTCAAAGTTATTTTGAATCGACTCAAGAAGGAGGCAGAGAACACCTTGCAGAGGAACAAGCTGGGTTCAGGGCAGGCAGGAGCACAATCGAACAGATTTTTAACTGCCACATCCTGATGGAAAAACATCTTCAACATCAGAGAGACCTGTTCCACAACTTCATCGACTTCAAGAAGGCTTTCGACAGAGTATGGTACGAAGGCCTGTGGCAGGTCCTCAGAATGTTTGGCATTGGAGAAGGACTAGTGCAAACCATTCAAGCACTATACAACACCACAAGCAGTGCAGTCCTTCTGAACAATCAGGTCGGAGACTACTTCAAAACCACAGTTGGGGTCCGACAAGGATGCCTGTTATCTCCAGTCCTGTTTAATCTGTTCTTGGAAAACATTATGACGAGACCCTCCATGACTTCCACTCTAACCATCTCCATTGGCGGCAGACCCTCAACAACTTGCGGTTTGCCGATGACATTGACCTCATGGCGGAAGTAACACAGAGCTGCAAGATCTTACGACCAGACTTGAGAACAGAGCTGGAGCATATGGGATGGAGGTGAGCTCGGAGAAAAGTAAAGTACTTGTGAAACAGCACGAGCAACGCCACTGCTAAAATTTACATGAACGGCCAACAACTGAGGAGGTAGAACGCTTTTAAATACCTTGGCGCTACACTCACAAAGGACGGCGATCGACGACAGAAATCAAAGTCAGAATAGCCATGGCAACATCTTCCATGACAAAACTCACCACCATATGGAAAAGTAAAGAGATCAGTTTCCCAATCAAACTAAAGCTCTACAAAGCCCTAATTCAGACGATCCTGCTGTACGAAGTGAAACCTGGACATTGACTGCTGAAACAGCTAAGCGAATCCAGTCATTCGAAACAAAATGCCATAGAAAACTACTGGGCATATCCTGGAGAGAACGAAAGACCAATGAATTTGTCAAGAGTCAAATAACACGGCTGGCAGGTCCACAGGAACCCTCTCACCATCGTCAAGAAAAAAAGCTGACATGGTTCGGCCACGTCACCCGCCACAACACTCTGCCCAAAACAGTACTGCAGGGAACACTCGAAGGTGGCAGAAGGAGGGGAAGACAGAACAAGTCATGGATGGACAACATCAGAGAATGGACCAGGATGAATGACTCGGCACTACTGCGCAGAGCCGAGGACCGAGATGGATGGAGGAGGCTTACCACGGCATCGTCTTTCGTGTCTCCCCCACGACCGCCAAGGTCACGGGTCTGATGATGATGATGATGAACCTTAAAGGCAGCATTTTCGAACCATCCATCTCTTTGATTTAGGAAAATTCTCTTCTGTCTGTCTGTCTGTCTGTTCACTGCTCAGTAGTCAGCTGGGTTCTTTTCCAGCCTGTGGACCTGCTAATTCTGCTGTAGTGTTGTTGTTGTTGTTGTTGTTGTTGTAGGTCTGTGGTCTGGCCTGGCTAACAGGTCTTCTCTCTAAAGTTCTTCTGTGTGTGTGTTCAGACCTGCAAACCTGTAACAGCTGTCTCTGTGGTGTAACAGCTGTCTCTGTGGTGTAACAGCTGTCTCTGTGGTGTAACAGCTGTCTCTGTGGTGTAACAGCTGTTTCTGTGGTGTAACAGCTGTCTCTGTGGTGTGTTCAGACCTACAAACCTGTAACAGCTCGTGTGTGTGTGTGTGGTGTGTGTGTGTGTGTGTGTGTGTGTGTGTGTGTGTTGTTCAGACCTGCAAACCTGTAACGTCTGTGTGTGTGTGTGTGTGTGTGTGTGTGTGTGTGTGTGTGTGTGTGGTGTGTGTGTGTGTTGTTCGTGTTCAGACCTGCAAACCTGTAACGGCTGTGTGTGTGTGTGATGTGTGTGTGTGTGTGTGTGGTGTGTGTGTGTGTGTGTGTGTGTGTGTGGTCAGACCTGCAAACCTGTAACGGCTGTGTGTGTGTGTGTGTGTGTGTGTGTGTGTGTGTGTGTGTGTGTGTGAGTGTGTGTTGTGTGTGTGTGTGTGTGTTGTTCAGACCTGCAAACCTGTAACGGCTGTGTGTGTGTGTGTGTGTGTGTGTGTTCAGACCTGCAAACCTGTAACGGCTGTGGTGTGTGTGTGTGTGTGTGTGTGTGTGTGTGTGTGTGTGTGTGTGTGTGTGTGTGTGTGTGTGTGGTGTGTGTGTGTGTGTGTGTGGTGTGTGTGGTGTGTTCGTGTTCAGAACCTGCAAACCTGTAACGGCTGTCTCTGTTGTGAAGAAACTTTGTTCTATATAATTCTTCCATGGTTTTCAAGTCCTCGTATTGTATTGTGTTGTATTGTATTGTGTTGTATTGCAATCTGTTGTATTGTAATGTGTTATATTGTATTGTGTTGTACTGTGATGTATTGTTTTGTGTTGTGTTGTATTGTATTGTATTGTGTTGTATTGCATTGTGTTGTATTGTGTTGTATTGTACTGTGTTGTATTGTATTGTCTTGTATTGTGTTGTATTGTATTGTGTTGTATTGTATTGTGTTGTATTGTAATGTCTTGTATTGTGTTGTATTGTATTGTGTTGTATTGTAATGTCTTGTATTGTATTGTGTTGTATTGTATTGTGTTGTAATTGTATTGTGCTATATTGTATTGTGGGTGTTTGTATTGTGTTGTATTGTATTGTGTTATATTGTATTGTGTTGTATGTATTGTGTTGTATTGCATTGTATTGTATTGTGTTATATTGTATTGTATTGTGTTGTATTGTATTGTGTTATATTGTATTGTGTTATATTGTATTGTGTTGTATTGTATTGTATTGTGTTATATTGTATTGTGGTGTATTGTATTGTGGTGTGTTGTATTGTGTTGTATTGTATTGTGTTGTAATTGTATTGTACTATATTGTATTGTATTGTATTGTATTGCATTGTGTTGTCTTGTCTTGTGTTGTGTTGTATTGTGTTGCATTGTGTTGTATTGTGTTGTCTTGTGTTGTCTTGTGTTGTATTGTATTATATTGTGTTGAATACCGCTCTAAGTCACGGTATTTTTCTCTACATAAAATTCGAGATGCTCTTCCCGGGGACAGCGTGTTGCTCCAAGAGCAGCAGCACCATTTTTGTCATGTCATGTCTGCATAAATCGTGGTTTTGATGTCCTGTCACAGTGGTGGCTTTTTTCTACAGATGTTTGCCAGTGACAACTCTCTTGTTGCTGGGGATTCTTTAATGTGCAGGAAATGAGTACTGCACATTTGGTCTCATCTGAAAGACTAGTACCCAGACCAGCACTCACAGTCTGGTGGATAGAGGAACAGTCTCAGGCACAAACGGGGATGGCACCCCCCACATGTCAAAGCCTGCCTGTCTGCTGTGCAGGCAGGTTGTAGACCACCCTCCACCAGTCATGGCGCCTGCACGGCGTGGGATGGAGAAGGACCTCAGCCTCTCCTAGCGACGGCCCCTGGCTAGCACAGACTGGCGCCATGGAGGGCAGGGCACACCTGCTGCACCTCCCACACCAGGTTTGTTCACCTGTGTGGTAGCGCTTCTCGGAAAGCAGAGGACTGCGGAGAGTGGAGGAAGCTGGTTGAAAAATCTTCATTCGTGCCTCCACGGTCCACGGGACTAAAGGACAGGTGAAGGTGAAGCTTCTTGGCCTTATTAAGCTTCTTACTGGCATAGGAGAGAACAAGCTGTGTGTTGGTGGCTGTCTGTCAGAGAACAAGCTGTGTGTTGGTGGCTGTAGATCAGAGAACAAGTTGTGTGTTGATGGATGTCTGTCAGAGAACAAGCTGTGTGTTGGTGGCTGTAGATCAGAGAACAAGCTGTGTGTTGGTGGCTGTAGATCAGAGAACAAGCTGTGTGTTGGTGGCTGTCTGTCAGAGAACAAGCTGTGTGTTGGTGGCTGTAGATCAGAGAACAAGCTGTGTGTTGGTGGCTGTAGATCAGAGAACAAGCTGTGTGTTGGTGGCTGTAGATCAGAGAACAAGCTGTGTGTTGGTGGCTGTAGATCAGAGAACAAGCTGTGTGTTGATGGCTGTCTGTCAGAGAACAAGCTGTGTGAGTGTCGTGTTTTTCTCTGGCAGTTTCCTATCAGCTGACTGCGCCACCATCAGCTGACTGCGCCACCATCAGCTGACTGCGCCACCATCAGCTGACTGCGCCACCATCAGCTGACTGTGCCACCATCAGCCAGCTTCCTCAGCAGGTCTGCAGGGCCAGTAACTGACATGGTGGTGACTAAATAATTACAACAACAACAACAACCACCAGCAAACCCATTCTGCCGCTAAAGAAAGCACTCCCCTTTTTTTCATCCAACTATGTAACACCAGAAGGGGGGGAGAGGGGAAGAGAGAGAGAGAGAAGGGGGTAGAGAGAGAGAGAGAGAGGAGAGAAGAGAGGAGAGAGAAAAAAGAGAAGAAAGAGGGAAGGGGAGAGAGAGAGAGAGAGAGAGAGGGAGAGAAGGGAGAGAGAGAGGGGAAGGGGGAGAGAGAGGAGAGGGGGGAAAAGAGAGAAAGAGAGGGGAAAAGGGAGAGAGAGAGAAGAGGGAGAGAGGGGAGAAGGGAGAAAGGGAGAAAGAGAGAAGAGGGAAGAAGAGAGAGAGAGAGGAAGAGAGGAAAAAGGGGAGAGGGAGGAGAGAAGGGAAAAAGAGGGAAAAAGGGGAAAAGGGGAGGGGGGAGAAAAGAGAGAGAGAGGAGAGGGAGAGAGAGAGGAAAGAGAAGAGGGGAGAGAAGAGGGAGAGAGGGAGGGAGAGAGAGAGAGAAAAAGAGAGAGGGAAGGGGAAGAAGGGAGGAAGAAGGGGAAGAGGGGGAAAGGAGAGAGGGGAGAGAGAGAGAGGGGGAGAGAGAGAGAGAAGAAGAGAAGGGAGGAGAAAGGGGGAAAGGGGGAAGAGGAAGAGAGGGAAAAAGAGGGGAGGGAGGGGGAGAGAGGGAGAGAGAGGGGGAGAGAGGGGAGAAGGGGAGGGGGGAGAAGGGGAGAGGGGGGGAGGGGAGAGAGGGGGGAGAGAGGGGGTAAAAAAAAGGGGGGGGAAAAGGCCCCCCCCCACACACACCCCACACACACAAACACTTCCCCCCTCTCTCTTCTCCTCCCCTCTTCCGCACAACACACAACAACCACACCACACCACACACCCCACACCACACACACCACACACACACACCCCTCTCAAAGGAGAAAAAAAAAGAAAAAAAAACAATTTTCGCTTATTTTACCACTTTCTGAAAAAAAAAAAATCTTCAATTCAATCCTTCACAAACACAACACACACACACACACACACACACACACCACACACCAACACACACACAACACACACACACACACAACATCAAACCCCCGCACAGACCGTCACCCCCCACACACACACCAAAACAACCACACAATACACACAAACTCCTCTCCCCTCCCTCTCCCCAGAAAAGTCTGGATTTCTGACCCAAATCGGTGTTCCCTAGGGGCTTATTCGGCCTTTCTATTTTTCCCTTTGCTCTACTGTGTTCATTTCAAAAAGTTGTGTCAACTCTTCTAAGACGTTCTTATACCCTCATTCCGACTTGGGAAAAACCATTGCTCTCTTTGGAAAACTAATCAATAAACAAAATGGGCTGAAATTTCCTTCAATATTGAAAGAGCTGAAGCGGGGGGCCTTCCCGGGCACCACCCATGACAGCCAGCAGTTAACCAACCCAATGCCCCTCTTGGCGTTCCCGTCCCCGCTCGATTTTGGGTTTTCAGCCCGTTATCCCGGGG
>CM054166.1:6559430-6564430 GCA_028751875.1 Rapana venosa
CCCCCCCTTGGCTTCAGTACAGTTCCCCAGTTCACCCAGCTGGGTACGTGTCCTCTTTAGGTCAGGAAGGTAAAGCAGCGAGGGAGAGGAGACACTACACAACTGCAGCTACATCACTACACAACTGCAGCTACATCACTACACAACTGCAGACAAAACACTACAGAACTGCAGCTACATCACTACACAACTGCAGCTACATCACTACACAACTGCAGCTACATCACTACACAACTGCAGCTACATCACTACACAACTGAAGCGGCGTCAACACTTCATTTTGCTTAAACAAACCAGCAAACAGCTAATTCTTGCAACAACTTTACAGACGTAAAACTCACGTAATTATCCAATCGGCAAAACACAACTGTAGAAGAAATGTGTTCACTAGACATTGCAAGCAGAGCTGATCAAACACCGGCGGACAACAGTGAATTTGCAACAAGAATTTGCAACAAGATCTGGCAGACAGAATGTCAGAAATATTGAACCATCAGCCTCATAAGCCATGCCAGTAAAGTAATGTTAAAAGTAATCTTGAACAGACTTAAGCCACGGGCAGAAGAGATCATCGCCGAAGAACAGGCAGGCTTCCGCCCAACCAGAAGTACCACAGAACAAATATTCAACCTGCAAGTTCTGTATTAAAAATACAGCCAGCACCAACAGAAACTGTACCACGTCTTCATAGTCTTCAAAAAGGCGTTCAACCGTGTGTGGCACGACGCATCATGGGCCACAATGAAGAAGTACAACATGGGACAAAATATCATGCAGTCATCAAAGACTTATAAGCAAAAGCCACCAGCACAGTGCTTGTCCAAGGCACAGTTGGAGAATGGTTCCATACCTCCGTGGGAGTCCGTCAAGGCTGTCTCCTATCGCCGACACTGTTCAATGTCTTCCTGATGCCTTAGAAAATCACACTGGCACAGTCAGTATTGGAGGTCGGACAATGACCAACCTCAGGTTTGCGATGACAGAAAGCACTTATGAAGTCTGTAGGTGCTAAGAACACGATTATGATTTTCCCGTGTCAATTCCTGCCTTCATACAGAACACACAACACCACAACAGCCTGGGTCTAACTCTTACACAAAATCAGTGAGTGATGCCTGCCTGCAGGTATTGTTACGTTATTTTGTAGAACATCTTCAAACCAATGAGGTACACTCCTCACTTTTGCCTTGTCTCTTAGCCTCTTGACTGGGCATGGCAGCATGGTACACCTAGTACACCTCAAGCAGTCTGTACACCCTCACACACACACACACACACACACACACACACACACACACACACACACACACAGAGTACCATTTGGAAATAAAAGTTTGACTTTCTCTCTCTCTCTCTCTCTCTCTCTCTCTCTCTCTCTCTCTCTCACACACACACACACAACACACACACACACACACAACACACAACACACACACCTCCCAACAAGAAGCATAGGGTAAAGATCTCCATAATTATACAAGCCTACAAAATGCTGCAGACAAACCGGTTCATGTTAAAACAGTCAAGAAAAAAATGTCGTTTAATTAAGAGAAACCAAAGCTGACCTTTAAATTTACGTGTGGAGACAACAAACCGCCTTCAAGACACCAGGTCCTAGCAAGACACTTCAGACTTCAGACAGTTTCATCATTAAGGCCATACATAGCCCCATATGAAAGGGGGCAAAAGTGTGGTGTGAACAGAACGACATGTAAAAGAAAAACATTACCAGTTCCAATGATATGGTAACATAGGAAAATTCATGACAATAGTGTTTCTCGTAACTGGAAGCTTTATATAATACAACGCTAAATTACGCACAATATGTTCGTTATTTGATGTCATTAATAAAGAAAACCGAAATAAGCAGGCGTCCTATAGAACTTTGGTGGGATAAACTTTACTCTCAGATTATAAAAGAAAGGCAGATCAAAACAAAGTGAACTTCATCTCAGTTGACTCTTTGCACAGTGGACACAACAAATCAGCTTCATTCGTACGTCGGTAGCTATAGACATGAACATTAATATCAGATATACCAAACCGGAATCTGGTTAGAATAAATCGTAAATGTCTGTCCATAGTAATTGACAGATATTTCTTCAAAATATTATCGAGCTATGAATTCTGTATATGTCAAATCTACTACTAGACTGAATATGAGTTTCCCAACTTTGCCATCTGCAGTCTACTAGCCGTTGGCGAAGAGTTTGTACACATATTTTTTCCTCACTTAACCCCTGAAATATCCATGCATACCCCAGCCCCAGTTCACATGTGCATATGCGGACGCTAGTTACCCAGTTTTACCCACTGCATCTAAATTATATAACATATTATAGGCCTTACGTGGTAGTCTATCGTTACTCATTTTTAACAATTTAAACCAATAACGGATACATTTAACCATAGAATTAATATAGTGGATACCTATTTGTTTCGCCATAAACTAAGTCATTTGGAGTTCTCATTTTTACACCCCAAAATTTTTCTTAAACCAAATAAATGAACAGATTCACACTGTACAGCAGCACTGTTGTCTAAACCCCATAACTCAAGCCATATTGACAATGGGCTGTATCTGAGAATCAAATATTTTAAGAAAAAGTTGAAAAAAATTATATTTATCGACGATAGCTTTCTCACAATAAGAAACAATACATTCTTTGCTCTGCTACAAAGGTCTTTAAAGACAGGCCCGCAACAAAACTCAAACGAGTAGAAAAATAATACCCAGATATCTATAAGCATCATAACAGACATTGCAACTCCATCATACACCCATTTCTCTCTGGCTGCCAAAAACCCACCCTTTCTGAAACAATAATATTACTTTTGTCAATTGACTTTTCACTGTAGTCCATTTGCTGCATTCTTTAAATTATTAAGTTGACATTGCAATCCAACAACCGTTTCTGATAGCAAAACTATATCATCACCAACAGTAAAAAAAAACAATTCTTCGAAATCAACTGAAAAACTTGCACCCGGGGCTTCCTTTTTAATTTGTTTATTGCCCAAATTCATTTAAAGGGGGGGGGTTTTTTTTTTAAAAAAAATTTTTTTTTTTTTTTGGGGGGGGGGGGGGGAAAAAAAGGGGGGGGGTTTTTTTTTTTTTTAAAAAATTTTTTTTTTTTTGGGGCTTTGGGGGGGGTTTTTGGGGTTTTTTGGGGGTTTTAAATTTTTTTTGTTTTTTTTTAAAAAATTTTTTTAAAAAAAAAATTTTTTTTTTGGGGGGGGGGGAAAAAAAATTTTTTTTTTTTTTTTTTTTTTCCCCCCCCCCCCCCCTTTTTTTTTTAAAAAAAATTTTTTTTTTTTTAAATTTGGGGTTTTTTTTTTTTTTTTTAAAAAAAGGGTTTTTTTTTTTTTTTTTTTTTTTTGGGGGGGGTTTTTTGGGGGTTTAAAAAAAAAAATTTTTTTTTTTTTTTTTTTTTTTTTTGGGGGGGGGGGGGGGGTTTTTTTTTTCCCCCCCTTTTTTTTTAAAAAATTTTTTTTTTTTTTTTTTTTTTTTTTTTAAAAAAAGGGGGGTTGGGGGGGGGTTTTTTAAATTTTTTTTTTTTAAAAAAATTTTTTAAAAGGGGTTTTGGGGGGGGGGGGGTTTTTTTTTGGGGGGGGGGAAAAATTTTTTTTTTTTTTTGGGGGGGGGTTTTTTTTTTTTTTTTTTTGGGGGGAAATTTAAAATTTTTAAATTTTTTTTTTTTTTTGGGGTTTTTTTTTTTTTCCCCCCCCCCCCCCCCCCAAAAAGGGGAAAGGGGGGGAAAAAAAGGGGGGGGGGGAAAAAAAGGGGGGGGGGAAAGGGGGCCTTTTTTTTTTGGGTTTTTAAAAAGGGGGGGGTTTTTTAAAAAAAAGGGGGGGGAAAAAAAGGGGGGGGGTTTTTTTGGGGGGGGGTTTTTTTGTTTTTTTTGAAAAACCCCCCCCCCCCCCCCCCCCCCCCCCCCCCTTTTTTTTTTTTGGGGTTTTTTTTTTGGGGGGGGGGGGGTTTTTTTTTTTTTTTTTTTTTTTTTTTTTTTCCCCCTTTTTTGGGTTTGGGTTTTTTTGGGGGGGGTTTTTTTTTTTTTTTTTTTTTTTTTTTGGGGGGGTTTGGGGGTTGGGGGGGGGGTTTTTTTTTTTTTTTTTTTTAAAAAAAAAGGGGGGAGGGGGGGGGGGGAAAAATTTTTTAAAAAAAAAAAGGGGGGAAAAAAGGGGGAAAGGGTTTTGGGGGGAGGGGGGGGGGTTTTTTTTTTGGGGGGGGGTTTAAAAAGGGGGGTTTTTTTTTTAAAAAAAGGGGGGGGTTTTGGGGGGAATTAAAAATTTTTAAAAAAAGGGGGGGGGGTTTTTTTTGGGGTTTTGGGGGGGGGGTTTTTTTGGGGGGGGTTTTTTTTTTTTGGGGGGTTTTGGGGTTGGGTTTTTTAAAAAAAAATTTTTTTTGGGGGAAAAAATTTTTTTTTGGGGCCCCTTTTTGGGGGGAAACCCCCCCCCCCCCCCCCCCCCCCCCCCCCCCCCCCTTTTAAAAGGGGGAAAAAAAGGGGTTTTTTTTTTTGGGGGGGGGGTTTCCCGGGGGTTTTTTTGGGGTTTGGGGGGGGGGGGGGAAAAAAATGGGGGGGGGGGGGGGGGGGGGGGGGCCCGGGGGAAATTTGGGGCCCCAAATTTTGGGAATTTTTTAAAATTTGGGGGGGGGGGGGGGGGTTTTTTTTTGGGTTTTTTTTAAATTTTTTTTTTTTAAAAAAAAAAAGGGGGGTTTTTTGGGGGGGGGGTTTTTGGGGGGGGGGAAAAAAAAAAAGGGGGGGGGCCCCCCTTTTTTTTGGGGAAAAAAGGGGGGGGGGGGTTTTTGGGGGGTTTAAAGGGGGGGGAAAAAAGGGGGGGGGTTTTTTGGGGTAAAAAAGGGGGGGGGTTTTTGGGGGGGGGGGGGGGGGGGTTTTTTTTTTTGGGGGGTTTTAAAAATTTTTAAAAATTTTTTTTTGGGGGGGGTTTTTTTTTGGGGGGTTTTTTTTTGGGGGGGGGTTTTAAAAAGGGGGGGGGGG
>CM054166.1:6569430-6591930 GCA_028751875.1 Rapana venosa
AAAAACCCCCCCGGTTCCCCCCCCGGGGATTTCCCTCCCCCCCCTTTTTTTTTTCCCCCCCTTTTCCCCCCCCGGGGCCCCCCCCCCCAAAAAATTTTTTTAAACCCCCCCCCCCTTTTCCCCCCCCCCCCCCTTTTTTCCCCCCCTGATGTACCGGGCCCCCCCTCCCCCCAATTTTCCTCCCCCCCCCCCCCCCCCCTTTTTTTTTTTCCCCGGGCCCCCAACCCCCTTTGGGGCCCCCCCTTTGGGGGTTTTTTTTTTTAAAAACCCCCCCCCGGGGGTTTTCCCCCCTTTTTCCCCCCCCCAACCCCCCCCCCCTTTTGGGGGGGTTTCCCCCAATTTTTAACCCCCCTTGCCCCCCCAAACCCCCCCCCCCCCCGGGGGGGGGTGGGGAAAATTTTTTCCCTTTTTTTCCTGCCCCCCCCTTTCTTTAAATTTTTTCCTCACCCCCCACCCCCCCTTACCCTCCCCCCCCCCCCCCCCCCCACCCCCCTTTTTTCCCCCAAATTTTCCCCCCCCCCCCCCCCCCCCCCCAAAAAACCAAATTTCCCTTCCCCCGGGAACCCCCCCCCAAAACCCCCCCCCCCCCCAAACCCCCCCCCAAATTTTTTTCCCCCCCCCCCACCCCCCCCCCCCCCCCTTTCCCCCCCCCCCTTTTTTTCCCCCCCCTTTCCCCCACCCTTTTTCCCCCCACCCCCCCCCCCCCTTTTCCCCCCTCACCCCCCCTCCCCCCCCCCCCTCACCCCCCCACCCTCACCCCCCCCCCCCCCCCCCCCCCCTTCACCCCCCCCCCCCCCCCCCCCCCCAAACCCCCCCCCCCCCCAAAATTTTCACCCCCCCCCCCCCCCCCCCAAAAACCCCCCTTTTTTTTTTTTTTTAAAAACCCCCCAAAAAAAAAAAAAAACCCCTCCCCATTTTTTTTTTTAAAAAATTTTTTAAAAACCCCCTTTTTTTTTTCCCCCCCTTTTTTTTTTTTCCCCCCCCTTTCCCCCCCCAAAAAAAAAAAAAAAAAATTTTTTTTTAAAAAAAAAAAATTTTTTTTTTTTCCCCCCCCCCCCCCCCCCTTTTTTCCCCTCCCCCCATCAAAAAAAAATTTTTTCCCCCCGGGGGGGGGGCCCCCCCCGGGGGGGGTTTAAAAAAAAAGGGGGGGGGTTTTTTTTTTTTTTGGGGAAAAGGGGGGGGGTTTTTTTTTTTTTTTTTTTTTTTGGGAAAATTTTAAAAACCCCGGGGGGGGGGGGGGCCCCCCCCAAAAGGGAAAATTTTAAGGGGGGGGGGGGGGGGGGAAAAAAAATTTTTTTTTTCCCCCCCTTTTTTTTTTTTTTTTTGGGGGGGGGGGTTTTTTTTTTTTTTTTTTTTTTTTTTAAATTTTTTTTTCCCCCCCCAAAAACCCCCCTTTAATTTTTTTTCCTTTTTTTTTAAAAAAAAAAACCCCCCCCTTTTTAAAACCCTTTGGGGGGGGGTTTTTTTTCCCCCCCCCCTTTTTAAGGGCCCCCCCCCAAAAAAGGGGGGGGGGGGGGGGCCCCAAAAAAACCCCCCCCCCAAAACCCCTTTTCCCCCGGGGGGGGGGTTTTTTGGGGCCCCCCCAAAAAAAACCCCCCCCCCCCCCAAAAAGGGGGTTTTTCCCCCCCCCCCCCGGGGAAAAACCCCCCGGACCCCCAAAAAAAAAAACCCCCTTTTTTTTTCCCCCCCCCCAAAAAAAATTTTGGTTTTCCCCCCGGGGGGGGGGGTTTTTTTTTTTTTTTTTTTGGGGGGGTTTTTTTTTTTTTTTTTGGGGGGAAAAAAACCCCCCCAAATTTTTTTAAAAAAAAAAAAAAAAATTTTTTTTTTTTTTTTTTTTTTTTTTTTTTTTTTTTAATTTTTTTTTTAGTTTTGGGGGTCTTTTGTGTCAAAAGGAGAAAAAAACCTTACGTGTTACTACAAAAAGAGAAATCAGGGTTTGGGGATGAATTGATGGGCACAACTTTTGGTTGACAGAGCACTAGGGCTGCAGGGCAGCTCTTTCTTACCTGGCCATACTGGTGCAACCTTGGTGTTGCTTTTTGACGTCGTCTTGTGTTATTTTTCTGTTATTTTAGAAGTCATCCGGTAGTTTTCTTTGATGGGTCACAATAAGCTATAGATCAGTTTCTATAGAGGATATTAGCTATTAATGTTTTGAAACATAACAGAAAACAGAGGAGCAGACAGAGAGCGAGAGAGAGAGAGAGAGAGAGAGGAGAGAGAGAGAGAGAGAGAGAGACTGTGTGTGTGTGTGTGTGTGTGTGTGTGTGTGTGTGTGTGTGTGTGTGTGTTTGTGTGTGTGTTGGTCTTCTCTGATCCGTTTAATCAGTTTCTTAAACAGGTTTTTTTTTTTCCAGGCATGATAATGGCATGATGAATATATATCTATATATCATACATATTCATGTTGTTCATATCATGTTCTCCGTGCCATATCTTTTTCCTTGGTCGACAAAATCTATGCTACTTTTGTAATACTCAGCCCTCAATACCTTATTATTGCTTTGTGGTAATGAAACTGCAACTGTATGTTACTTTCCTATATCCAGCCTGCAACAATACCTCCAGCATTGTCTTGCTGTCCTTGTCTACAAAATCTGTTACTTGCAATCTTCTGGATCCTTGCTCTGCAAAATGCTGCTAATGCGGTGTGTGTGGTGTGTGTGTTGTGTGTGTGTGTGTGTGTGTGTGTGTGTGTGTGTGTGTGTGGACGCTCCTGCATACGAATCTGGGTAAACATGTATTTATTGTTACTTGTTCAATATCCTACTATGTAAACGCTGAATGCGTTTATTACTGATTTGTTTCTTCTTGGTATGGAAAATGCTGTACATATGCCTCTGTGCTTTGAAGGCTGTATTTTTTCCCTTTGTCCAGCTGGGCGTCATAGTAAGACTTCCTCTCATGAGCTAACCTAGACGGTAATAATGGCAACACTCAAGATGTATAGCATGGCTTGTGGTGTGGGCACACTGCCCTTGCCTTTGTGGCAATCCTAGTTCTTTTCTTCCATGACAGTAACGTCATGTTTTTTCAAGTTTGAAACACGTTTTCCTACGTTCTTGTTGAATTTTCTTATATGTTTTTATGTTCTTTTTTGATGCTTCTGTATTTTTTCTCCGTTATTCGCTGTTCCAGCTATTTTTACATAAATACTCAGTGTCTTTTCAACATTGTGACTTTTGCTTTAGAACACGAGGGAAGGACATATTTTTTCGTTCCTGCTAGCCTGGCCGTTTTACATTTTTGGTACAAATAGGCACCGTCACACAGATGGGTGTAGATTTAAGCAGGTACCGGGCCCTAACTTGGCTGCTATTATGGGAAAGCGCTGTTGGCAACATTTGTGTTATCTTTTGTAGATAGATTTAATATCGTAACGTTCATTGCTTTGTCATGCCTGCAGTATCCCTATAACCTAATGTTGTCTGTAATGATCTATTTTATTGCTACAAGTTACTATCCCGAGAAAGCAGTTAATCCCCAAGGACATATAGTTGATAACACTTACAGCTCTGTCTTTTCTGCAGGCACTGATTAAAATAAAAGCGATGCATGAAATTAAGAATATTGTCAGGTGACATAGAAACTTGTGTAAAGAAAGACTCTGCACTGGGCACAACAGGCTAGATCACCACATGTCCACAAAGTTGAAACTCCTTCCTTCTTGCCTGTGGTAAAGAAAACCTGACTGGCGAGCACATCCTTCAGAGGTACACGCTATACAGCAGCGACCTGAGAAAGATTGTGTGTGTGTGTCTTCGATCTGTTTACTTAAAGTGAGGAAGAGTGTGTGTGTGTGTCTTCGATCTGTTTACTTAAAGTGAGAAAGATTGTGTGGCCGACGGAGATAATCCTGCAAACCAAACTGTACTCCCCACGAGAGGAGCTGGAAAGGACATGCCATTTTTCCCCCAGACACATCAAGAAAATCGGGAAAAAAGGAACAAAGAAAGAAAAGAGACACCCCTGGACACCAAAAACACCGGGCAATGTGTAGGGTTTTTTGACAAAACCCATCACCAGGGGGTTTCCCCCCCCTTTTTTTAAAAAGAAAATGCACTTTATAACACTATAGCCGAGGGGTTTTAAGGCTTTTTCAATTTAAACCCCACTCCATGAAGTCTTTTTTTCCCAACTCGGCAGCATCGGGGAAATTTAAAAAGGGGAAATTTTTTATTTATCTCCCATAAACCTTCAAGTGCAGACCGCCAGTCCCTTTTTTTTCCCACCATGTATATACACTTTGGGGTTAAGCAGAAATCGAGCTAGTTACATTTGGGTTTGGGTGCCCTTTTTTCCCGCCCCTTTCCCCCCCCCTTTCAGTACATTTCCCCCATTCACCAGCGGGGTACGTGCCTCTTTGGGCAGGAAAGGGGTAAGCGCGGGAAGGAAAAAACACACAACGAAAGCTACACCCACTAACCCCAATTTCAGCTACATCACTACACAACTGAGCCCAAAAAAACACAAAAATGAGTTTAAAACACTCCCAACAACTGCGCTACATCACTACCCAACTGCAGCTAATCACAACACAACTGCAGCTCCCATCCCTACACAACAAAGCGGCCTCAACCATTCATTTTGCTTAAAAAAACCAGCAAACACTAATTCTTAACAACTTTACAGACGAAAAACCACGTAATTATCCAATCGAAAAACCCACAACGAAAGAAGAAATTGTTCACTAGACATTCCAACAAGCTATCAAACACCGGCGGACAACAGTGAATTTGCAACAAGAATTTTGCAACAAGATCTGGCAGACAGAATGTCAGAAATATTGAACCATCAGCCTCATAAGCCATGCCAGTAAAGTAATGTTAAAAGTAATCTTGAACAGACTTAAGCACGGGCAGAAGAGATCATCGCCGAAGAACAGCAGCTTCCGCCCAACCAGAAGTACCACAGAACAATATTCAACCTGCAAGTTCTGTATTAAAAATACAGCCAGCACCAACAGAAACTGTACCACGTCTTCATAGTCTTCAAAAAGGCGTTCAACCGTGTGTGGCACGAGCATCATGGGCCACAATGAAGAAGTACAACATGGACAAAATATCATGCAGTCATCAAAGACTTATAAGCAAAAGCCACCACACAGTGCTTGTCCAGGCACAGTTGGAGAATGGTTCCATACCTCAGTGGAGTCCGTCAAGGCTGTCTCCTATCGCCGACACTGTTCAATGTCTTCCTGATGCCTTAAAAAATCACACTGGCACAGTCAGTATTGGAGTCGGACAATGACCAACCTCAGGTTTGCGATGACAGAAAGCACTTATGAAGTCTGTAGGTGCTAAGAACACGATTATGATTTTCCCGTGTCAATTCCTGCCTCATACAGAACACACAACACCACAACACCTGGGTCTAACTCTTACACAAAATCAGTGAGTGATGCCTGCCTGCAGGTATTGTTACGTTATTTTGTAGAACATCTTCAAACCAATGAGTACACTCCTCACTTTTGCCTTGTCCTCTTAGCCTCTTGACTGGGCATGGCAGCATGGTACACCTAGTACACCTCAAGCAGTCTGTACACCCTCACACAACCACACACACACACACACACACACACACACACACACACACACACACACAGGTACCATTTGGAAATAAAAGTTGACTTTCTCTCTCTCTCTCTCTCTCTCTCTCATCTCTCTCTCTCTCTCTCTCTCACACACACACACACACACACACACACACACACACACAACACACACACACACCTCCCCAACAAGAAGCATAGGGTAAAGATCTCCATAATTATACAAGCCTACAAAAATGCTGCAGACAAACCGGTTCATGTTAAAACAGTCAAGAAAGAAATGTCGTTTAATTAAGAGAAACCAAAGCTGACCTTTAAATTTACGTGTGGAGACAACAAACCGCCTTCAAGACACCAGGTCCTAGCAAGACACTTCAGACTTCAGACAGTTTCATCATTAAGGCCATACATAGCCCCATATGAAAGGGGGCAAAAGTGTGGTGTGAACAGAACGACATGTAAAAGAAAACTATTACCAGTTCCAATGATATGGTAACATAGGAAAATTCATGACAATAGTGTTTCTCGTAACTGGAAAGCTTTATATAAGTACAACGCTAAATTACGCACAATATGTTCGTTATTTGATGTCATTAATAAAGAAAACCGAAATAAGCAAGGCGTCCTATAGAACTTTGGTGGGATAAACTTTACTCTCAGATTATAAAAGAAAGGGCAGATCAAAACAAAGTGAACTTCATCTCAGTTGACTCTTTGCACAGTGGACACAACAAATCAGCTTCATTCGTACGTCGGTAGCTATAGACATGAACATTAATATCAGATATACCAAACCGGAATCTGGTTAGAATAAATCGTAAATGTCTGTCCATAGTAATTGACAGATATTTCTTCAAAATATGTATCGAGCTATGAATTCTGTATATGTCAAATCTACTACTAGACTGAATATGAGTTTCCCAACTTTGCCATCTGCAGTCTACTAGCCGTTGGCGAAGAGTTTGTACACATATTTTTTCCTCACTTAACCCCTGAAATATCCATGCATACCCCAGCCCCAGTTCACATGTGCATATGCGGACGCTAGTTACCCAGTTTTACCCACTGCATCTAAATTATATAACATATTATAGGCCTTACGTGGTAGTCTATCGTTACTCATTTTTAACAATTTAAACCAATAACGGATACATTTAACCATATAATTAATATAGATGGGATACCTATTTGTTTCGCCATAAACTAAGTCATTTGGAGTTCTCATTTTTACACCCCAAAATTTCTTTAAACCAAATAAATGAACAGATTCACACTGTACAGCAGCACTGTTGTCTAAACCCCATAACTCAGAGCCATATTGTACAATGGGCTGTATCTGAGAATCAAATATTTTAAGAAAAAGTTGAAAAGAATTATTATTTATCGACGATAGCTTTCTCACAATAAGAAACAATACATTCTTTGCTCTGCTACAAAGGTCTTTAAAGACAGGCAGCAACAAAACTCAACGAGTAGAAAAAATAATACCCAGATATCTATAAGCATTCATAACAGACATTGCAACTCCATCATACACCCATTTCTCTCTGGTGCCAAAAACCCACCCTTTCTGAAAACAATAAATTACTTTTGTTCATATTGACTTTTCACTGTAGTCCATTTGCTGCATTCTTTAAATTATAAGTTGACATTGCAATCCAACAACCGTTTCTGATAGCAAAACTATATCATCAGCCAACAGTAAAATAAAACAATTCTTCGAATCAACTGTAAAATCTTGCACGGTGTCTTCCTTTCAATTAGTTGTATTGCCAATTCATTTATAAATAATGAAAACAATCGGACTACAAACGTCACACCTGTTTTACTCCTCTTGTGCATTTATATAATCAGTAAGCTTGTTTCCAGATCTGACTCGTGTTTTGACAACATCATACATACTTCTTATACACTAAACAATTTTCCTTTAATTCTATGTTTAATCAAAACAGCCACAATAAATTTCTATTAATAGAGTCAAACGCCTAGCAAGAGAGAGAGAGAGAGAGAGAGAGAGAGGAGAGAGAGAGAGAGAGAGACAGAGAGAGAGACAGACAGACAGAGACAGACAGAAAGACAGACAGACAGAGCAGCTGGTTGTGTTGGTTATTGTGAAGGGGGGGGGGGTGTAGTGTTGCAGCAAGGAACAAGACAGCGCTAACAACACAACACCATCTCAAGCTGCAGTGATGCAAAGTAGCCAGTAGATCCATTGTGTCCCCTCATTTCAATGCAGTTCACGTTAACCCTCCCCCCCCCCCTGACTCCCCCTCCACTCCACTCCCACCATGCCTCATGCTTTTCCCGTCACGTCCTTCTGTTTTAAACACCGCCCCCCCCCCCTCCCATCTCTCTCTCCCCCCATCTCTCTCCCCCCCCCCCCCTCTCTCCCTCTTTCCCCTCTTATCTCTAATCCCTTCGTCTCTGTCTCTGTCTCTCTTTTTTTTCGTGTCTCTTTCTTTCTCTTTGTCTCTTTTCCACAAAAAAGGGCGTTAAACCTTTAAAAGGGGTTTCCTCCCCCACATGCAAGGGTTTGTACGGGGTTTACAGGATACCTTTTAGCAAGAAAACAAAATTTCCCTTCTGACTGACCTGAGGGTTAATATTTTTTTTCCAAAATAAAAAAAACCCAAAAAAACATAGGGGAGACTTGGAAGGGTTGGCCCACCAAAATATCCAAACCCAAAAAAAAAAAAAAAACCCAAATGCAAACCAAAAATGATCCCGGATACCGGGTCAAAGGCCCCCGGGGTTACCAGGGACCGCGCTTTCCATTTTTAAAACCCAAAGGGGGAAGTGAAAATTTAAACTATGGAGTTAAAAAATTACAAAGCTTTTTTAAGAACAAATCACCAGGGGTACATGGAACGTCCGACACTCTCCCATGGGAAAAATTTTAAAAGGAACCCTTAAAAGGAGTTTTAAGCCGTTTTTAAAGGGGACATTTTTGGACTAAGAATAAGATGGACAATTTTGGGGAATTGACTAAAAAAAAAGGGGCAAAAGATCGGGTACAGGGGCCCAAAGGGGAAAAACCACCCACATATTTGGCATTTATTGTCAAAAGGGAATAGTTTTCAATCAGCTTTCCCCCGGGTTTTTCCAGCAGGATTACAGCACCCCGGGTGTGGGCCAACCCCCAAAAACATCCCATCTTTCAAATCTATGCACCTTTCATTTTAAGGCGTTGGAAAAAGGGTTTTTTTTTATAAAGACTTAAAGAGACCTTATGAAAATACCCAAAAGCCCATTTCCCAATCATCCGGGGTTTTAACGAAAAAGAAATTTCCTTTCTCTTAAAACCCAAGGGGCCCGGGAAAACATTTGGGGTCATTTGGAAACGGGGGGGAGCCCAACGACAGGGGCCCTACGCCCTGCGGGATTTTGCCCCCGCACCCCAACCCCTTAAACCCAATTAGCCCAAAACCCTCTTCCCCAAACCCAAAAAGGAGAAAAAACCTGGAATTTCCCAAACCGCAAACCATACCCAAAAAAAAATTTTACCCCCCTTAAACACCCACGCCGGCCTTTTTAAAATATTTTTTAAAAAAAAAAAGGAATACCCAGCAAAAAATTTTAGAGGGAACCCAACTTTTTGGGGCTTTTTTCAAAATTGGAACAAAGAAAAACCCCAAAAAACCTTTTGGGAAACCCAGAATAAAGTGGAGGGATCTTCCCCAAAGGGGTTAACCCCGGGGCTTTTGGGCCTTAAACCCTCCTGCTTTTCAAAAATGACCAAACCCCCCAACCCCTTAATAAAACCCACCCCCAAAAAACCCCCGGGAAAAGAAGGTGGCCAAGGGGAAAAAACAGCTTTGGATAACCAAAAAACTTAAAATTTGGAAAAAGAAAAATTTTTAAAAAAACCATCCCCAACCCCTAAGAAACCACCAAAACCTTTTAAAAATCAATTTAAAACCCCCCCAGGAAAATTACATAATAAATTGGGTTTGTTTTTCGAAAAAAGGGAGAAATCCCAATTAAAAAGGCTAAAGAAAGAAAAACTAAACAAAACCCCCCTTCCCTTTCATTTTCAAGGAAGAAGTGGGAAAACCCCCCAAAGAAACCAGTAGGAAATTCCCCAATTTTTCAAAAACAAAAATCCCCAACAACCGCCAAGCATTGGGGAAAAAACCATCACAAGAAGCAAATCGCCAAATTTCTGAAAAAAGTGGAACCCAAAATGGCACTTACCAATAAAATCCCCCCAAAATTTTTTAACCCAAGCCCAAAAGGGGGGGAAACATTCACCTTTTTACCACCCCTTAATCGTCAAAGTTTTTGGGGGAAAAAAAAAGTAAAGGGAAAGGGCAAAACACTAAAAAAACCCCCCCAAAAAGGGGAAAAAAACCCCCAAAAGCCAAAAATAATAGAACAACAAAGCCCCCCAAAAAAGGGCCTCCCAAAGTTTTTTTAACGACCAAAAAAAGGGGGAAGAACACCTTGCAGGGGAACAAGGGTTTAAGGGCCAGGGGGAGCAAATCGAAAAATTTTTTAAACTGCCACACCCCCCTAGGGAAAAAAACTTTCAAAAACCTTCAGAAACCTGCCCCCAAAATTTCATCACTTCAAGGGGTTTTTTCGACAAGTAGGGTACAAACCTGTCGGGTCCTCAAATGTTTGGCTTTGGGAGAAGGGACTATCAAACCATTAAAACCCCTTTTTAAAACCCCAAAAACATGCGCCCTTTCTGAACAATAAAGGTCAGACTACTTCAAAACCACATTGGGGCCCGACAAGGATGCCTGTTATTTTTCCAGCCCCTTTTTTAATCTGTTTTTGGGAAAAAACTTTGAGCGAGACCCCCCCAGGACTTCCCTTTTTCCATTCCTTGGGCCCAAAACCCCCCCAACAACTTGGGGTTTTTCCCGATGACGACCCAGGGGGAAGTAAACACAAGCGAAAGATCTTACACCAACGGGAGAACAAGCGGGACATATGGGTTTGGAGGGGGCTGGGAGAAAAATAAAAAGAAATTGTAACAGCACGAAAAAACCCCACTGCAAAAAATTTCCATGAACCCCAACAACGGAGGGGTAGACGTTTTTAAAAAATTTGGGCGCTTTACACTCAAAAGGGGGGCGACCCAAACGACAAAATCAAATAAAAAATACCCAATGGCAACATTTTCCCAGGAAAAAAAACCCCCCCATATGGAAAAGAAAAAGGGAATCAGTTTCCCAATAAAACCCAAAAGTTCTACAAACCCCCTTTTTTTCGGGAACGATCCGGCGGAAAACAATTTAAAAACCGGGACTTTGACGGCGGGAAACAGCAAAGCAATCCAGTCATTCGAAACAAAAACCCAAATAAAAAAACTACGGGGCTATCCTGGGCAAACGATAACAATAATTTGCCCAAGAGTAAAAATTTAACCCCCCCCCTGGGAAGGTAAAGGGAAAACCCTTTTCCTCCCATCTAAGAAAAAAACTGACAGGGTTCGGCCCGTAACCCGCCAAAACACTCTGCCCCCAAAAACGTACTGAAAGGGAACCCGAAGGGGGAAAAGGGGGGGAAGGACAGAAAAGCAGGAGGGACAAAAATCAAAAAGGGGGGCCCGGGATAATGACCGGCATTTTAATGCGCAGACCGGGGCCCGAGAGGGTTGGGGGAAAGGTTTTCCGGGGCACGTCTTTCGGTCCCCCCCCCCGCCCCAAAGGTCCGGGTCTATGGTTTAAGATAAACCCTTTAAAAGGGAAGCTTTTTCGAACCTTCCTTTTTCTTTGATTTGGGGAAAATTCTCTTCTTTTCTGTTTTTCTTTCTTTCAGGGCTCTTGTCAGCGGGGTTTTTTTCCCACCTGTACCTTTTTTTTCTCTTAGTGTTTTTTTTGTTGTTTGTTTTGTTTCGGTGGTCGGGCCTGGCTAACTTTTCCTTCTCTCAAAATTTCTTATTTGTGGGTTTTCCCGACCTGAAAACCTTTTAAAGCTTTTTCTGTGGGGGTAACAGTTTGTCTCTGTGGGTTTTTTTGGGGGTTAAACCCTTTTCCTCTGTGGTTAACAGCTTTTCGGGGGTGTTTTTTTAACATTTTTGGGTGGTTTAACCCTTTTTCCCTTTTTTCATCCACAATTTGTTTGTGTGTGTTTTTGGGGGGGGTTTTTTTTGGTTTTTTTGGTTGTGTGTGTGTGTGTGTGGGGGTTTTTCAGACCTGCAAACCGTAACGTCTTGTTGTGTTTGTGTGTTTTTGTGTGTGTGTTTGTGGGGTGTTTTGGGGTGTTTTTTTGGGGTTAAACCCTGCAAACCTGAAGGGCTGTGTTGTTGTGGTGTGTTGTTTTTTTGTGTTTTTTGTGTGTGTGTGGTTTTTTTGGTTGTTTTTTTTCAGCCCGCAAACCGAAAACGGCTGTGTTTTGTGTGTTTTTTGTGTGTTTTGTTTTGTGTGTGTTGTGTGTTTTGTGTTTTGTGGGGTTTTTTGTTTTTTCAACCTCCCAAACCCCTTGTAAACCCTGGGGTGTGTGTTTTGGTTTTTGGGGGGTTTTCAACCTCAAACCTGAAAGGGCTTGTTTGTTGTGGGGTGTTGTGGGGTTTTTGGGGGTTTTTTTTGGGGGGGTGTGTGTGTTGTGGGGTTGTGGTTGTTGTGTGTGTGTGTGTGTGTGGGGTTGTTTTTTGTGTTCCAACCTCAAACCTGTAACGGCTGTCTCTGTTTTTGAAGAAATTTTGTTCAAAAATTCTTCCAGGGTTTTCAAGCCTAGTTTTGTTTGTTTTGTATTTATTTTTGTATTCCCAATCGTTGATTGAAAGGGTTTTAATTGATTGTGTTTTCGGGTGTGTTTGTTTTTTGTTGTTTTTTTTGTTTTGTATTGTGTTTATTCATTGTTTTTGATTGTTTGTTTTAGTACTGTTTGTTTTTGTATTGTTTTGGGATTTTTGTATTGTATTGTTTGTTTTGGTTTTTTGGGGTTTGTATTTTTAATGTCTTGTATTGTTTGTTTTGTATTGTTTGTTTTTTTTGTTTTTGTCTTGTATGTTTTTGTGTTTGTAATTGTATTGTGTTGAAATTTTATTGTCTTTTATTGTTTGTTTTGTTTTTTTTGTATTTTTTGTTTATTTAAATTGGGGTTTTTTTGAAATTTGTTGTTTTGAAATTGGGTTTTGTTTTTGGGCATTGTATTGTATTGTGTTATATTGTATTGTATTTTGTTTTGTATTGGGGTTATTTTTTTTGTGTTTTTATTGAAATTGTTTTTGTATTGAAATTGTTTTGTTTTTTATTGTATTTGTTTTTTATTGTTTTTGGTTTTTTATGGTTGAAATTGTATTGTGTTGTATTGTATTTGTCTATATTTTTAAATTGTATTGTTTTGCATTGTTTGTTTTTTTCTTGTTTGTTTTTTTTTTTGGGTTCATTTTTTGGTATTGGGGGTTGCCCTTTTTGGTTTTGGGGTTGAATTGTATTATTTTGTTTTGAATCCCGCTCTAATAAAGGGTTTTTTTTTCTCTACTTTAAAATTTTCGGGATCCTTTTGGGGGGAAGCGGTTCCCCAAAGACAGCGGGAAACCCCATTTTTTTTTTTTTGTCATGTGGGCTTTTAATCCTTTGGTTTTGAGGTCCTGTCAAAAAGGGGTGGTTTTTTTCTAAAATTTGTTTGCCTTTAAACACTCTTTTGGTTGCTGGGGTTCTTTAAGTGCAAAAATGGTACGGGCACTTTTTGGTCTCAATCTAAAAGACTACCCAGCCAGCATTTCACTTCGGGGGAAAAGGGGAAAAACATCTCGGGGCACAAACGGGGTTGGAAACCCCCACATTTCAAGCCTTTTGCCGGTTTTCCCTGTTGAAAGGCGGGTTTTTTAACCCACCCCCCACCGTCAGGCGCCCACCGGGGGGAGGGGAAAGGACCCTCCCCTTTCTCCAAGCAAAGGGCCCCGGGCTACACCCTGACCCCCCTTGGGGGGCGGGCCCCCTTTGCTGCCCTCCCACCCCAAAGGGGGTTCCCCTTTGTTGGTACCCGCTTCTGGGAAAGAAGGGGACTGCGGGGGAGTGGGGGAACGGGTTGAAAATTTTCTTTCGTGCCTCCACGGTTCCCAGGGGCTAAAGGACAGGTGAAGGGTTAACTTCTTGGCCTTTTTAACTTTTTTACGGGCCATAAAGAACAAGCTGTTTTGGGGGGCCCTTCTGTCAAGAACAACTGTGTTTTGGTGGCTGTAGACAGAGAACAAGTTTTTTGTGGGGATGGATTCGGTCAAGAACAAGCTTTTTTTGTGTTTTGGGTTTTGTAATCAGAGAAATAAGGGCGTGTGTTGGTGGCTTTTTTAGATCGGGAAAAACAAGCGGGTTTTGGGGGGGTTCTTTTTTAAGAAAAAAATTTTTTGGGTTGGGGGCTGAGATCAGAAAAAAACTGGTGTTTGCTTTTGATCAAAACAAGCTTGTGTTGGTGGTGTAGATCAAGAAAAAAATGTGTTTGGTGGCGTAGTTCAAGAAAAAGCTGTTTTTGATGGCTGCCCTGTAGAAAAAAAAGGGCCGTGGTGAAGTTCCGTGTTTTTCTTTTGCATTTTTCCTATCATTGACAGCCCCACCATCCCTCCCTGCGCCACCACAGTCCCTGCGCCCCACAGTGACTGCCCACCTCACTGATTTCCACCATCACCGTTCCCGCGGGTCTGCGGGGCCAAAACTGCCCATGGGGACAAAAATTAATTACAACAAAAAACCCCAAAAACACCAGAAAAACCCTTTCTGCCGCAAAAAGAAACGCCCCCCTTTCTTTAATCTCACACTATTAACCCAAAGAGGGAGAGAAAGAAGAGAGAGGGGGAAAAGGGGAGGGGAGAAAGGAGAGAGAAGAAAAATAGAAGAAGAGAGGGGGAAGAGAGGGGGAAGAGAAGGAAGAGAAGAGGGGAAGGGGAAAAAAGGGGGGAGAGGGAGAAAAGAGAAAAGAGGGGGGGAAGAGAGAGAGGGGGGGGAAAAGGGGGGGGAAGAAAGAAAAGAGAAGAGGGGAGAGAAAGGGGAGGGGGGGAAAGGGGAGAGGGGATAGAAAGAAAAGGGGGAAAGGGGGGAAAAGAGAAAAAAGAAAGGGGGAAGAGGGGAAGAAAGAAAAGGGGAGAGAGAGAGAGAGAGAGGAGGGGAGATAGAGAGGAAAAGAGAAAGGAGGGGGGAGAGAAGAAAAGAGAAAAGGGAAAGAAGAGAGAGGGAGAAAAGAAAAAGAAGAGGAGGGGGGAAAAGAGAAAAGGGGGAAAAAAAGAAGAGAAAATGAGAGGGAAAGAGAAGGAAAAGGGGGAGAAGAAAAGGGAGGGGGGAAAAAGAAAAAAGAGAAGAGGGGGAAGGGGGAGGGGGAGAGGAAAAAACAGAGATGGGGGGAGAGAGGAAAGAAAGGGAGGAAGAGAGAGAGGGAGGAAAGGGGGAAGGGGGGAGAGAGGAGAGAGAAAAAGGGGGAAGGGGGAAAGAGAAGAAGGGAGAGGGAAGAGAAGGGGGGAGGTAGAAAAGGGGAATGAAAAAAGAAAAGAAGGGGAAGAGGGGGGCGAGAGGGAGAGGAGGGGGAGGGAGGTGGGGGGAGGGGGGGGAAGAGATGTCTATCCCACACACACACCACCAAAAAACACCACCCCACACACACACACTTCTCTCTCTCTCCCCTCTCCCCTCTGTACACACACCCCACACACCCAAACAAAACACACACAAAAACACACACCACCCCAAAACAAACACACAACCCACTCCCCTCTAAATTGTAAAGTTTTAAAAAAGAAAATTTAAAAAGAAAATTGTCTGCTTATTTTACCATTTTCTAAAAAATAAAACAAGATAAATTTTAAATTTTAAATTTTCTCGTCACAAACCCACACACCCAAAACACCAAACACCCACACACCACACAAACACACCAAAAAAACCAAAACACACAAAACCCACACACACTCACCCCCAACCCACAGAGGGGGTCACCAAAAAACCCACCCCAAACACAAAACACAAACCACACACACCACACAAAACAAACAAACTCTCTCTCCCCTCCCCTTCCCCCAAAAAGTTTTTGGATTTCTGCCCCAAAATCGGTGTTCCCTGGGGGTCTGTATTCGGGCCTTTCTTATTTTCCCTTTGAATTTTATCCCTTTTCTTTACAAAAAGTCGTGTAAAACTCTTTGCAAAGCCCCCTTCTTTTACCTCTCATTCCGACTTGGAACAACTCACTTGCTCTCTTTGAGAAATGCTAATCAATAAACAAAGTGGACTGAAAGTTCCTGTCAATATTGAAAGAAGCTGAAGACGGGAATCTTCCGGACACACCCAGTGAGCAGCCAGCAGTTAACCACACCGCTAATGCCGCTCTGTGGCAGTTCCTCGGTCCCCGCTCCGATATTGGTTATCAGCCTGTTATCACCGGTGACATCCACACACATGTAGAACAATACCACGCTTTGGTTACCGCTCTCAAAGAATCGTTGATATTGTACAGTGTTCAATTTTGCTGTTGTCTCTTTCGATTTTGGTCCCCTCCCCCAGCTAATCGTTTGTGAATGGATTGGAAAACAATCGTCATTGTCTGCCTCACCGATGTCCTCTACCTCACTGATGTCCGCTACCTCACTGATGTCCGCTACCTCACTAATAAACTCTACCTCACTGATGTCCTCTACCTCACCGATGTCCTCTACCTCACTGATGTCCTCTACCTCACTGATGTCCTCTACCTCACTGATGTCATCTACATCACTGATGTCATCTACCTCACCGATGTCCTCTACCTCACTGATGTCCTCTACCTCAATGATATCATCTACCTCACTGATGTCATCTACCTCACTGATGTCCGCTACCTCACTAATATACTATACCTCACTGATGTCCTCTACCTCACTGATGTCATCTACCTCACTGATGTCCGCTACCTCACTAATATATTCTGCCTCACTGATGTCCTCTACCTCACTGATGTCCTCTACCTCACCGATGTCCGCTATCTCACTGATGTACTCTGCCTCACTGATGTCCTCTACCTCACCGATGTCCGCTACCTCACTAATATACTCTACCTCACTGATGTACTCTATTTCACCGGTGTCCGCTACCTCACTGATGTACTCTACATCACTGATGTACTCTACCTCACTGATGTACTCTGCCTCACTGATGTCCTCTACCTCACCGATTTGCGCTACCTCACCGATGTCCGCTACCTCACTGATGTGCGTTACCTCACTGGTGTACTCTACCTCACTGATGTCCGCTACCTCAACGGTGTACTCTACCCCACTGATGTACTCTACCTCACTGATGCCCGCTATCTCATTGGTGTACTCTACCTCACTGATGCCCGCTATCTCATTGGTGTACTCTACCTCACTGATGCCCGCTATCTCATTGGTGTACTCTACCTCACTGATGCACGCTGCCTCACTGATGTACACTACCACACCGATATCCGCTACCTCACCGGTGTACTCTACCTCGGTGATGTATACCTCACTGATGTACTCTACCTCATGGGTGTACTCTACCTCACTGATGTACTCTACCTCACCAATGACCGCTACCCCACTGGTGTACTCTACCTCACCGGTGTAATCTACCTCACTGATGTCTTCTACCTCACCGATGTCCGCTACCTCACAAATATACTCTACCTCACTGATGTCCTCTACCTCACTGATGTCATCTACCTCACTGATGTCCTCTACCTCACCGATGTCCGCTACCTCACTATGTACTCTATCTCACTGATGGCCTCTACCTCACTGATGTCATCTACCTCACTGATGTCCTCTACCTCACCGATGTCCGCTACCTCACTGATGTACTGATGTGATCTACCTCACTGATGTCCTCTACCTCACTGATGTACTGATGTCCTCTACATCAATGATGTCCTCTACCTCAATGATGTCCTCTACCTCTGCCAATGTACTGCACCTTACTGATGTACTCTACCTCACTGGTGCACGCTACCTCACTGATGTCCCCTACCTCCCTGATGTACTCTGCCTCCCTGATGTACTCTGCCTCCCTGATGTACTCTGCCTCCCTGATGTACTCTGCCTCCCTGATGTACTCTGCCTCCCTGATGTACTCTGCCTCCCTGATGTACTCTGCCTCACTGATGTCCCCTACCTCACTGATGTCCCTACCTCACTGATACGATGTACTCTGCCTCATTGATGTCCTCTACCTCACGTATTTACTCTGCCTCCCTGATGTACTCTGCCTCACTGATGTCCCCTACCTCACTGATGACCCCTACCTCACTAATGTCCCATACCTCACTGATGTCCCCTACCTTACTGATGCACTCTGCCTCCCTGATAAACTCTGCCTCACTGATGTACTCTGCATCACTGATGCCCGCTACCTCACTGATGTGCTCTGCCTCACTGATGTCCTTTACCTCACTGATGTACTCTACCTCACTGATGTACTCAACCCCACGGATGTACTCTACCTCACCGATATCTGCTACCTCACTGGTGTACTCCAGCTCACGGATGTACTCTACCTCACCGATATCTGCTACCTCACTGGTGTACTCTACCTCACGGATGTACTCTACCTCACTGGTGTATTCTACCTCACGGATGTACTCTACCTCACCGATATCTGCTACCTCACTGGTGTACTGATGTCATCTACCTCACTGGTGTACTCTACCTCACTGACTCACACCCATCACATCTGGCAATGAGGGCAGGTGCTGGATGAGCAGTGTGCATGTACTGCTGTGTTCAATACCTGACCTCACCTCACCACAGCATACTTCATCACACCTTACCTCACCTCACCTCACCTCATTACACCTCACCTCACATCACCTCATCACACCTCACCCCAATTCACCTCACCTCATCACACATCACCTCACCTCATCACACCTCACCTCACCCATCACACCTCACCTCATCACACCTCACCACCTCACCTCATCTCACTCACCTCACTACAGACATCTCACCTCACCTCACCACAGCACATCTCACCTCACCTCATCACACCTCACCTCATCACACATCACCCATCTCACCTCATCTCACCTCATCACACCTTCACCTCACCTCATCCCACCTCACCTCATCACACCTCACTCACTCACCACTCACCTCACCTCACCTCACCTCACCACAGCACATCTAAACCTAAACCTCATCTCATCACACATCACCTCACCTCATTCGCACCTTACCCTCACACACTCACCTCATCACACCTCACCTCTCACACCTCACCTCCCCCAACACCTCACCTCCCCTCATCATACCTCACCGTATCACACCTCACCTCACCTCATCTCACCTCATCACACCTCATCACACCTCACCTCACCTCACCTCACCACATTTCACCTCATCTCACCTCATCACTCTCCCACTTCAGAAGATTTCTTTCTTTTCATGGATACAGTTTTGTTGTGTGACTAGTTCATCAAGGCTGAAGGCAATCTCAATATAACATTTCAAAGCCTTGACACTTCGTTTTTCTTATTCTTTTATTTCGAGAATAATGGAATAAGCACTCATGTACTTTTTTACGTTCAGTCCCCCGTGTGTATGCAGTTTGACAATTTTGTCATCCGTTCCCGCCGGCACACAATGGCCTACTCTTCCGAAAAAATGGAACAGATTTTAACGAGTGCACAAGATGTTCTGCGCGCGTTTGCACACTGGATACCGGTTTATAGTCTCATCGAAGGACTTTTGCTGACGTCCCTAACTGACACAGCTGTTGCCTGCACCAGTGCAGTTCTATGCCAGTTTTTCTGCCGTCAGCGCCTGGGCTTTATCACAGTTCTTGATTAAACCATTGACGCTGGGAAAAATAGCAAACAAGGTGAGAGGCTGTATGACCAGTGGCTTTCCCACTCATGGAATTCCACTTTACAGCTTAGTCTTTAGTGATCGACTATGACTCTCTGACTAGGAGGCTTGACTTACACAGTCCTTATGTGCTGCAGCCCTGGGGGCTGGTTGGCCTTTGGAGAACATCTCCAACGCTGACTGTCCTTATGCCCCACGTGGCCGAGAGAGTGGGGATGTACTGTGGGCGAGGCATCTCCACTATAATCAAATTTCTGCCCAGTTTCCGAAACAGCAGCTGCCTCCTCTGCTGTTTTGGAGGTCATTGTCGAACACGACGGACAAAGATACAAACATACCTGCCAGTTTTCACTGCTCAGCTCTGCAGCCAAAAGTCCCTTGGCAGCTGTCAGTGGCAGACCGCCGTGAAGCCTCCCGGCAGAGGAGACACAGCCCACCTTGCTGATTGGTCAGTGGAGGGGAGCTAACCCAGCCAGCCAAGACATCCTCCTCCTAAAGCCAGGGCTGACGACAGCACTGACAGCTAGTCAGCCCTGTTAAAGGGGTGTTTGTTTGTTGTTTGTTTGTTGTTTGTTGTTGTTTGTTTGTTTGTTGTTTGATTGTTGTTTGTTTGTTTACACTGGGTGATCTTGATGACGTCCTCTGGAGTGGTCGCATCTGTAACTACAATCCACACATCTTCAGGTAAGGTTGCTGTTTATTGTTGTTGTCGCTTTTACAACAACAACAACAACAACAACTACTACTACTACTACTACTACTACTACTACTACTACTACTACTACTACTACTATTACTATTATTATTATTATTATTATTATCATCATTATTATTATTATTATTATTATTATTATTATTATTATTATTATTATTATTGTTGTTGTTGTTGTTGTTGTTGTTGTTGTTTGTTGTTGTTTGTTGTTGTTTGTTGGGCGCTAGCTCTTCAGCTTAATTTTTCGGAGGTCACCAAGAGTAAGCGTTGTGTTTCTCACAGTCACTGGGGACATGACAAGGACAACACACGTGACCACAAGGTGCCGGCATGGCTGCCGTCAAGCCACTCGTCATAGAGGCTGCCATATTCCGACTTCAGAGGACTTTCTTTCTCTCTCTCTCTCTCTCTCTCACTCCTCTCCTCATCTCTCTCTCTCTCTCTCCTCTCTCTCTCTCTCTCTCTCTCTCTCTCTCTCTCCATCTCTCTCTCCTCTCTCTCTGATTTAAGGTTACAGGTTGTGTGTGTGCTTTTGAAAAACATTTGACTATTGAAATTTATTTCATAGATTTTGTCTGCAGCGCACAATGTTTGTAATATCTGTTTGTTTAAACTATTGATTATCTATCATTGATTGCATGACTGTGTAAGATTAGGTTGAATGCATGCGCTTTGATTTTTCTTTGCAAGATATAGCGCTATATGAGTTCCATTTATTATTATTATTATTATTATTATTATTATTATTATTATAGTAATAATATATGGAATTTATATAGCGCTGAATCTTGTAAAAAAACAAACAAATCGAAGCGCTTGCACTCAAATCATTTACACGCATGCAACTACCTTTGATTACATGGCAACTAACAATATTGATGAAGGCAATGAAAACGCTTTAGGTGTACATTTTTGGTTTTGTTTTTGTTTGTTTGTTGTTGGGTTTGTTTGTAGGTTTTCTTTGTTTGTTTGTTGTTGTTGTTGTTGGGGTTGTTGTTTTTGTATTTTTTTTTTTTTGGGGGGGGGGGTTGTGATCGTTCCTCGGATAGAGCCTGTGGTACTCAGAATCATTCCTGCTTTTGAGAGCCTTCCCACCCGCCAGCCTTGAGAACAGCGTGGTCACTATGGCACCACCGTGACTGGCTAATGAGCAATACATGCTGACCATCACCATTCTGTCACCAGCCTATGGTAGTTGTCAACCCAGGATTTGAGAGACTGTAAAAGACTGCAGCAAAGACTACAGGTGAAAGGAATGTGTCTAGTAAGAAGAGGAGAAAATTCCAAAAAGAAGAAGAAGGAGGAGGAGAATCCAAAGAAGAAGAAAAGAGGGGAAAATCAAAGAAAAAGAAGAAAAGAAGAAGAAGAAGAAGAGAAGAAGGAGGAGGAAGAGGAGGGGGAGGTGAAGGAGAAGAAACCAAAGAAAAAGAAGAGAATGGGAGAAGGAGGAGGATAAAAGAAAGAAGAAGATAAACGAGGAGGAGGAGGAGGAGGAGGAGGAGGAGGAGGAGGAGGAGGAGGAGGAGCAGAAGCAGAAGCAGAAGCAGAAGCAGAAGAAGAAGAAGAAGAAGAAGAAGAAAAAGAAGAAGAAGAAGAAGAAGCGTTTAAGATAGCATCAGGAGTGTTGTGTAAGGATTCCAGGGAGTTGGTTAGCCATGAACACAAGTCGCCATCTTCTTTTTGTTATCTTTCCTTCTCACCTGTTTACCATCCTCAGTCAGTTTGGACTAATTAACAGTCAGTCCTGCTGCTAATTGCTCGCTCGTCTGCCTGCCTGTCTGTTTTTTTAAAAAAATTATTTTATTCTTTTATATCGAGGATAATGGAATAAGAACTCATGGTTTTTTTACATCCAGTCCCCGTGTGTATGCGGTTTTGTAAATTGTCATCTGTTCCCACCGGCACACAATGGCCTACTCTTATGAAAAGCGGAACAGGATTTTAACCATGTGCGCAAGATGTTCTGCGTGCGTTCGCACACGGGGCCTCGGTTTATCGTCTCACCCGGACTTTTGGGGAGAGTGGAGTCTGCACTGATTTAAATATCCCCTTGAACGGGAATCGAACCCGGGTCGTCAGATTGCGAGCGCCATGTTCTAACCACTAGGCTATCCCGTCCTCTGTCTGTCCGTCTGTCTGATTGTCTTTCAGTCTGTCTTTCTGTCTGTTTGTCTGTGTATCTGTTTTGTCTGTCTGTCTGTCTCTGTCTGTCTGCCTGCTGTCTTCTGTTTGTATGTCTCTCTGCATGTCTGTTTGTCTGCCTGCCTGCCGCTGCTGCTGTTGCCTGTGCTTCTGTCTGTTTGCCTGTTCTGTCTCTCTGTCTGCCTGTCTGTTCTTTGTCTGCTTGTGTTTGCTTAGCTGTCAGTGTCTGGCTGTTGACCTGTCGGTCTTTCATCTCTTTTCTTTTATTCTCTCTCTCTCTCTCTCTACTCTCCTCTCTCTTCTCTCTCTCTCTCTCTCTCCTCTCTCTCTCTCTCCTCTTCTCTCTCTCTCTCTCTG
>CM054166.1:6594430-6619430 GCA_028751875.1 Rapana venosa
TGATTATTATTAATACAATTATTTGTTAGTTTGTTTATTAACTTCTGGAGTCTCTCTCTCTCTCTCTCTCTCTCTCTCTCTCTCTCTCTGCCTGTCTGTCCGTCCGTCTGTCTGTCTGTCTCTGTCTCTGTCTCTTCTCTCTCTCTCTTTCTTCCTGCCTGTCTGTCCGTCGTCTTCTGTCTGTCTGTCTCTGCTCTGCTTCTCCTCTCTCGTCTTCCTCCGTCTGTCTTCGTCTCGTTCGTCTCTCTCTCTCTCTCTCTCTCTCTCTCTCTCTCTCTCTCCTGATGTTGATATGGAGTGAATATTGCGTTAGGACTTTTCACAATAGTCAAAAGTTTGTAATTTTGCTTCCCTATGATAGAATGATTGTGTCCAGCCATTTGCTGTCTGGATTATATATATTGCTGATTTTGATGAATTTGTGTACACTGTTTATTTTCAAGCTTACTGTTAATTTGTATCCATGCATGTCTATCCGTAACATAGATTTAGATTTGTCAATGTGTGGGAACTAGTCATTATTATTGCTTATGCATGTATTTCTGTAAGTAGTTATTATCCATTTATTGATTTGCTTATTTGTTTGTTTATTTATTCCCCCCTCCCTTTTTATGAGGGCCTGGTGTAAAGAAGCCTCTGGCTTATCCAAGTACCATCGTTAAAACATTCCAGTTCGAGTTCTCTCTCTCTATTATATATATATATTGGAAAAAGGCCGAACAAAGAAATGTACCACCAACATAATAAATCCGTTGATCATAATCTGCAGCCTCCAGTAGGGAAAGGCCAGGTGTGTCGGCTGAGGACAGTGGTTATTGTGTGGTTATTGTGTGGTTATTGTGTGGTCATTGTGTGGTTATTGTGTGGTTATTGTGTGGTTGTTGTTATCACTACAGCAGTGTGCAGATGGTATACACAATATTGTGAGGTCAGCAGTCTAGGTTTTCATCACAGCCAATGAACTGATCTGATACATATCTGATGCATATCTGTCTGTCTGTCTGTCTCTCTTCATTGCCTGCAATTTCGCTCTCCGTCCCCATAACCGTCTGTCTATGTCTCTGTCTGTTTGTCTATGTCTCTGTCTGCCTGTCTGCCTTTTGATGTCTCGTCTGTCTCTCTGTTTCTCTCTGTCTCTCTCTCTGCCTCTGTCTGTCTCTCTCTCTCCAAAAAACAATTTAAATCTGGATATGTTTTGTTTTCGTGTTGCCAAACTACACAAAATAAATAAGATTTAATGTTTTACCTGTTAATAATAATAATAATAATAATAATAATAATAATAATAATAATAATACAAAAAATAAAAATAAAAAAATAATAATATACGTCGATAAATCGATCAGTCTGATATAAAAACCCTTTTTTTAAAATCAGATTGAAAATGAACATTTCGTGTTTACGATCTTCTGTCACTTCCTTGTTCTTCTGTCACTTCCTTGCTGAAGTGTTCCTGGTCTTCTGTCACTTCCTTGTTCTTCTGTCACTTCCTTGCTGAAGTGTTCACTGTGTTCTGTCACTTCCTTGCTGAAGTGTTCACTGTCTTCTGTCACTTCCTTGTTCTTCTTTCACTTCCTTGCTGAAGTGTTCCTGGTCTTCTCTCACTTCCTTGCTGAAGTGTTCACGGTCTTCTGTCACTTCCTTGCTGAAGTGTTCACTGTGTTCTGTCACTTCCTTGCTGAAGTGTTCACTGTGTCCTGTCACTTCCTTGCTGAAGTGTTCACGGTCTTCTGCCACTTCCTTGCTGAAGTGTTCACTGTGTTCTGTCACTTCCTTGTTCTTCTGTCACTTCCTTGTTCTTCTGTCACTTCCTTGCTGAAGTGTTCACGGTGTTCTGTCACTTCCTTGTTCTTCTGTCACTTCCTTGTTCTTCTGTCACTTCCTTGCTGAAGTGTTCACTGTGTTCTGTCACTTCCTTGCTGAAGTGTTCACTGTGTTCTGTCACTTCCTTGCTGAAGTGTTCACTGTGTTCTGTCACTACCTTGCTGATGTGTTCACGGTCTTCTGTCACTTCCTTGCTGATGTGTTCACGGTCTTCTGTCACTTCCTTGCTGATGTGTTCACGGTGTTCTGTCACTTCCTTACTGATGTGTTCACGGTCTTCTGTCACTTCCTTGCTGAAGTGTTCACGGTCTTCTGTCACTTCCTTGCTGAAGTGTTCGTGGTCTTCTGTCACTTCCTTGTTCTTCTGTCACTTCCTTGCTGAAGTGTTCACGGTCTTCTGTCACTTCCTTGCTGAAGTGTTCGTGGTCTTCTGTCACTTTCTTGTTCTTCTGTCACTTCCTTGCAGAAGTGTTCACGGTCTTTTGTCACTTCCTTGCTGAAGTGTTCACTGTGTTTTGTCACTTCCTTGTTCTTCTGCCACTTCATTGCTGAAGTGTTCACGGTCTTCTGTCACTTCCTTGCAGAAGTGTTCACGGTCTTCTGTCAATTCTTGCTGATAGTGTTCGTGGTTTCTGCTATTCTTGTTCTTCTGTATTCATTGTGAGTGTTCAGGTCTTGTCGTTACTTCCTTGTGTTATTGTTGTTTCATGTCTGGTACTTCTTGTTCTTCTGTACTTCTTGTTTTCTGTGCTTCCATTGTTCTGTCCCTTCTTGCTGAGTGTTCACGGTTCTGTCATTCTTGTGGTTTCATGTGTTTGTCTATCTTGCTGGGGTTCACGGTTTTGCCATTCCTTGCTGTGTTATTGTGTCTTACTTTTGTTTTCTGTCACTTCCTTGTGTTTTCTGTCACTGTCTTGTTCTTTGGCTTCCTTGCTGAAGTGTTCATGTGTGTTCTGTCACTTCCTTGTTTGTCTGTTCACTTCCTGTTACTTCTGTCATTCCTTGCTGAAGTGTACTGTGTTTGTTCACTTCCTTGTGATTGTGTTCACTGTGTGTCTGTCATTTCCTTGTGATGTTCACTGTGTTCTGTCACTACCTTGCTGTGTGTTCAGTGTTCTGTACAATTCCTTGTGATGTGTCACGGTCTTCTGTCACTTCTTGCTGAGTGTTCAACGTGTTCTGTACTCTTATATCTGATGCTATCCGGTC
This sequence comes from Rapana venosa, assembly GCA_028751875.1. Lineage (NCBI taxonomy): Eukaryota > Metazoa > Mollusca > Gastropoda > Neogastropoda > Muricidae > Rapana > Rapana venosa. Next base: position 6,597,464 of record CM054166.1, read on the forward strand.
TGTCTGTCACTTTCCTTGCTGCAAGTGTTCGTCTTCGTCACTTCATTGCTGAAGTCTGTTATGTCACTGTCTGTTCTGTCACTTCCTTGTTCTGTCTGTCATTTCTTTGCAGATGTGTTCCGGTTCTGTCTTCCTTGTGAAGTGTTCACTTCTTCTGTCACTTCCTTTCTTCTGTCACTTCTTGTTTCTGTCCTTCCTCTGAAGAACTTTCACGTCTTCGGTCACTTCCTTGTTTTCGTCACTTCCTTGTAACTCTGTCACCTTCCTTAGTGTAAGTGTTCTACGGCTTCTGTATCCTATTGAATAGATAATCAATAGTATCTGTCATATCCTATGCTGAGGTGTTACGGTCTTCTTCATATCTTATGTAAGTATATCACTGTGTTATATAACAACTTACCTAATAAGTATAATATCATGATACATTACATTAATGAAAGATAGTATACGGTATCTTCTGTCACATTCTTGATGCAGGTGTTATACGGTTTCTGTACACTTCCTTGCTATGAATTGTGTTCACGGTCTTCTGTCACTTCCTTGTCTTCTGTCACTTCCTTGCTGAAGTGTTCACGGTCTTCTGTCACTTCCTTGCTGAAGTGTTCCTGGTCTTCTGTCACTTCCTTGCTGAAGTGTTCCTTGTTCTTCTGTCAATTCCTTGCTGAAGTCTTCACGGTCTTCTGTCACTTCCTTGCTGAAGTGTTCACGGTCTTCTGTCACTTTCTTGATCTTCTGTCACTTCCTTGCTGAAGTGTTCACTGTGTTCTGTCACTTCCTTGTTCTTCTGTCACTTCCTTGCTGAAGTGTTCACGGTCTTCTGTCACTTCCTTGCTGAAGTGTTCACTGTGTTCTGTCACTTCCTTGCTGAAGTGTTCACTGTGTTCTGTCACTTCCTTGTTGAAGTGTTCACTGTGTTCTGTCACTTCCTTGCTGAAGTGTTCACGGTGTTCTGTCACTTCCTTGCTGAAGTGTTCACTGTGTTCTGTCACTTCCTTGCTGAAGTGTTCACTGTGTTCTGTCACTTCCTGCTGAGTGTTCACGTGTTCTGTCACTTCCTTGCTGAAGTGTTCACTGTGTTCTGTCACTTCCTTGCTGAAGTGTTCACTGTGTTCTGTCACTTCCTTGCTGAAGTGTTCACGGTGTTCTGTCACTTCCTTGTTCTTCTTTCACTTCCTTGCTGAAGTGTTCTTGGTCTTCTGTCACTTCCTTGCTGAAGTGTTCCTGTCTTCTGTCACTTCCTTGCTGAAGTGTTCACGGTGTTCTGTCACTTCCTTGCTGAAGTGTTCACGGTGTTCTGTCACTTCCTTGCTGAAGTGTTCACGGTGTTCTGTCACTTCCTTGCTGAAGTGTTCACGTGTTCTGTCACTTCCTTGCTGAAGTGTTCACTGTGTTCTGTCACTTCCTTGCTGAATGTGTTCACTGGTGTTCTGTTCACTTCCTTGCTGAATGTTCACGTGTTCTGTCACTTCCTTGCTGAAGTGTTCACTGTGTTCTGTCACTTCCTTGCTGAAGTGTTCACGGTGTTCTGTCACTTCCTTGCTGAAGTGTTCACGGTGTTCTGTCACTTCCTTGCTGAAGTGTTCACGGTCTTCTGTCACTTCCTTGCTGAAGTGTTCACTGTGTTCTGTCACTTCCTTGCTGAAGTGTTCACGGTGTTCTGTCACTTCCTTGCTGAAGTGTTCACTGTGTTCTGTCACTTCCTTGCTGAAGTGTTCACGTGTTCTGTCACTTCCTTGCTGAAGTGTTCACGGTGTTCTGTCACTTCCTTGCTGAAGTGTTCACGGTGTTCTGTCACTTCCTTGCTGAAGTGTTCACGGTGTTCTGTCACTTCCTTGCTGAAGTGTTCACTGGTGTTCTGTCACTTCCTTGCTGAAGTGTTTCACGGTGTTCTGTCACTTCCTTGCTGAAGTGTTCACTGTGTGTCTGTCACTCCTTGCTGAAGTGTTCACGGTGTTCTGTCACTTCCTTGCTGAAGTGTTCACGGTGTTCTTTAACTTCCTTGCTGAAGTGTTCACTGTGTTCTGTCACTTCCTTGCTGAAGTGTTCACTGTGTTCTGTCACTTCCTTGTTCTTCTGTCACTTCCTTGCTGAAGTGTTCACGGTCTTCTGTCACTTCCTTGCTGAAGTGTTCACTGTGTTCTGTCACTTCTTTGCTGAAGTGTTCACTGTGTTCTGTCACTTCCTTGCTGAAGTGTTCACTGTGTTCTGTCACTTCCTTGCTGAAGTGTTCACGGTGTTCTGTCACTTCCTTGCTGAAGTGTTCACGGTGTTCTGTCACTTCCTTGCTGAAGTGTTCACGGTCTTCTGTCACTTCCTTGCTGAAGTGTTCCCTGTCTTCTGTCACTTCCTTGCTGAAGTGTTTCACGGTGTTCTGTCACTTCCTTGCTGAAGTGTTCACGGTGTTCTGTCACTTCCTTGCTGAAGTGTTCACGTGTTCTGTCACTTCCTTGCTGAAGTGTTCACGGTCTTCTGTCACTTCCTTGCTGAAGTGTTCACGTGTTCTGTCACTTCCTTGCTGAAGTGTTCACGGTGTTCTGTCACTTCCTTGCTGAAGTGTTCACGGTGTTCTGTCACTTCCTTGCTGAAGTGTTCACGGTGTTCTGTCACTTCCTTGCTGAAGTGTTCACGGTGTTCTGTCACTTCCTTGCTGAAGTGTTCACTGTGTTCTGTCACTGGTCAGCAGCATCCCTGGTCAGTGTCCGGAGGCAGCAGCACTTCAGCTGGCCTGTCAGGGATTGCCCCCCCCCCCCCCCCCCCCCACACACACACACACTCACAGCTGCTCTGGTCCTTCCCTGTTCTGTGAGCGGATTAAACAGGCAGACAACTGTCGACATTCTCTGTTCACATGGCCGTGTGTTGTAGGCTAGGCTAGGCTAGTGCTCAGTTTTCTGAACTGATAGGGGGCTGTCTTACCTTTTTTTCCCATTAACGTGGCCACGTATTTTAGTCACGTGCTACCTTTAAATGTGACCCCCCCCCCCCCCCCACCCCCTGTTATTTTCCTGGAAATTAACATGTCCTAATTCAGTATTACAACACTGGCACTTTGATGAAAAATAAGCTGCAAACTTGTAATCAATGTTTTGTACAACACCTCCCTTCACCTTCACTTCACTATCACGTAGTCTTGTAGACCATTGGGGCACCACTGAAGATTTTGCAACCAGCTTCCTCCACTTCTCACGGTTTTCAGCTTTCTGTAGCAAGTCGTTCCACTCAAGGCCAGTCCACTCTCTGATGTTGTCTTCCCATCGTTTTCTCTGTCTGCCTCTTCGTCTCCCTCCTTGTACTGTTGTTCCCTGTAGTAGGACAGTCTTGGCCAGTCCACATGTTCGTGTGACGTGCCAGCACCACTTCAGTTTGCATTTTTTCACTGAAGTTATGAGCTCTTCATATGGTCCGATGGCGTTTTAAATTCTGGTTTTTACTTCCTTTATAATATATGCGGAACCACATTAATCTAAACACATGACGTCTAACTTGAAGACTTTGGATGACGTGGTCGTTATTGGGCGTTCCCCAGCTTAACTTAACCCTGTAGGTCACCCTGAATAGACAATGTGTCTTATTCCTCTCACCTGAGATTGATGTTCAGTCCACGAACGCACACTGTGCACAGGGAAGCTGCAGGTATGGCTGTTCTCAAATATCTCCTCAAATAGGCAGCCATATTCTGACAGAGGAGCCTTTAGGATTGAACATTAAGTCATTGGCTGCCACGCATTGTGGGCACAGTATGCCAGTGATGTAAGTGTCACATCCTGATGTGCGGGGAGGGTCTGTGTGTGTGTGGGGGGGGGGGGCACAGGTCTGATTCAGCACTGATGGAGTGTGTGCACTGCAGTTCAGTTCAGTTCAGTCAGCACTGACTGTGGCTGTGGCCTGTACAGCAGATCCAACACGAAGGCACTGAACTGTGTGCACAATGTCCTAGCACCGTTTATGCACTTGCAGTAACCTCACAGCTGTCAGTCTCCCCCACTTTCAGCTGCTCTCAGCTGCTATCCATCCCATCCCAGCTGGTGCTGATGATTACAGCAGAAACTGACCACACCTGGACTTGGTAAAAAAGGAAAGGGGCTGATTTTAGCACTGGGCCCTTGACTGAGAGATGCTGCATTTGTGTACTGTGACATGTTGGTGGAGAAAGCCAGGCATGGATGATAATCTGTTGTTGTTGATGTTGTTGTTGTTGTTGATGTTGTTGTACATTGCCCATCTTAACTCTCATGCACTGCCCCCGCCGGCGAGTGGCTGTGGTATAGAGGCCAGCGATGTGTAGGAGCAGGTAGGAAGGACAGCCCTATAGTCTGTCTGCTGCCTCTTGTCCTGAACTGGCTTTCTCCCTCGTTCTTACACACTTCTCTCTCTCTCTCTCTCTCTCTCTCTCTCTCTCTCTCTCTCTCTCTCTCTCTTCTCTCTTCTCTCTTTGTCTCTCTCTATCTCTCTCTGTCTCTGTCTCTCTGCCTGGTGTAAAGAGCTTCCCCCACTACTTCTGTCAGCTGACGTGCACGTGCCTGCACTGTGGGCCACGTGACCTCAAGGTCTGCCACAGCAAGCAGGCACAGGCAGTACAGACGGCAGACCTGAAGCAGTACACAGGCAGTACAGGCGGCAGACCTCAAGCAGTACACAGGCAGTACAGGCGGCAGACCTGAAGCAGTACACAGGCAGTACAGGCGGCAGACCTGAAGCAGTACACAGGCAGTACAGGCAGACCTGAAGCAGTACACAGGCAGTACAGGCGGCAGACCTGAAGCAGTACACAGGCAGTACAGGCGGCAGACCTGAAGCAGTACACAGGCAGTACAGGCGGCAGACCTGAAGCAGTACACAGGCAGTACAGGCGGCAGACCTCAAGCAGTACACAGGCAGTACAGGCGGCAGACCTGAAGCAGTACACAGGCAGTACAGACGGCAGACCTGAAGCAGTACACAGGCAGTACAGGCGGCAGACCTGAAGCAGTACACAGGCAGTACAGGCGGCAGACCTGAAGCAGTACACAGGCAGTACAGACGGCAGACCTGAAGCAGTACACAGGCAGTACAGGCGGCAGACCTGAAGCAGTACACAGGCAGTACAGGCGGCAGACCTGAAGCAGTACACAGGCAGTACAGGCGGCAGACCTGAAGCAGTACACAGGCAGTATAGCCAGCTCCTGCTTTGCTTTTACACAGGGGGCAGTGTGAGGGTGGCTCGCTCCCTAACCTGATTTACCGGGTAGATAATTGTCTAGTGATGTTTGTTGTTGTGGAGAAGCTGACCTACTTCAAGGGTTCCACAAAGCAACTCTTGTCTCTTGTATCCCCTTCTTGCTTCTTGAGGCTAACTGCTAGTTCTGCTGGACAGTGCATTCAGACATGACAGCATCAAAAGTTGCCACTTAAAACCATCCACTTCTCCAGTGTGCAGTTGCAATCTCACAGTGATTCCCAGGTGGGATGAGTGAGTCAGAGTGCACATTCTGGGTGACCCCCAGAGTGTAAAGCTGGGGAACGCACAACAACAACAACATCTACAAAAGAGGAAAAACTTGATAGTTATAGTACAACCACTGTTCGTATAATCCCAGCCCCTGGTTCTTTCCCAAACGCCCATGGCAGGTCAACAGACACGGCTGTACACGGATCAAGCAGCCGACATCCAGAGTTAATGGCTGGGTGCTCATTCTTTGCACTGTACTTCATCAGCTGTATTTCTGTTTTATTCTATTGATTCTTGTATTTGGAAGATAATGGGAAAAGCTCTCATGTGCTTTTTTTTTTTACATCAAGTCCCCGTGTGTATGCAGTTTTGTACATTTTGTCATCCGTTCCCACCGGCACACAATGACCTCTTCCGAAAAGCGGAACGGGTTTTAACGTGTTCGCAAGATGAGCGTGCGTTCGCACACGGGACCTTAGTTTATAGTCTCATCCGAAGGACTTTTGGGGGGAGTGGAGTTGGCACTGATGTTAACTCTAGAGGAAAAATCTTCTTGAACGAGATTCGAACCTGGGTCAGCTGATGACGAAGGCATCCCTCTACCCACCAGGCTGTGCTGTACTGAGCGTTGACAGTGGACACAGGCAGCAGAGCAGCGCCAGTCACTGCACCTGCCTGCCACAGGGGTTGAAACCAATGTGGAAATAATGCCTGATGCACACAGTGCCTTAAGTACACCTCTCCTGCCTTATAGCAGTGATGTTTTCACATTATCACACCCCTACCCCTGCTACCCCCCCCCCCAAAAAAAAAAAAAAAGCATGGCATCATAGTACAATTCAAGTATAAACAGTAGGGTTTTGTGTTGTTGTTTTTAGTGACAGTCTGCTAGAGGACTAGGGATGTGTTAAGTTATGCAGTTGTTCTGGTTTGTTGTTACTGTTAGTGATGACTTGCTCAGTGAGCTGTCTTTTACAGTCCTATTTTATATGCGTACTTTTACACAGTTCACACACACACACACACACACACACACACACACACAACACACACACACACACACACACACACACACACACACACACAGAGTCCTTCGGATGAGACTATAAACCGAGGCCCCGTGTTCGAACGCATGCAGAACATCTTGCGCACACGTTAAATCCTGTTCCGCTTTTCGTAAGAGTAAGCCATTGTGTGCTGGTGGAAACATACGACAAAATTTACAAAACCGCATATACACGGGGACTGGATGTAAAAAAGCACATGAGTGCTTATTCCATTATAATAATAATAATAATAATAATAATAATATATGGAATTTATATAGCGCTGAATCTTGTAAAAAAAACAAAAAAAACAAATCGAAGCGCTTGCACTCAATCATTTACAGTCATGCAACTCTCCTTAAACATAATGAGCAACAGATTTCAAATCCATGCGCGCGCACTACGCACGCACACGCACGCACGCACGCGCGCACACACACACACACACACACACACACACACACACACACACACACACACACACACACACACACACACACACACACACACACACGGAACAACACTTAGAAGGTGAAAGATGCTGTTGAAAATTAGGGACAGATATGTGGGGGAAAGTCTCAGGTAGGAAATAAGTGTGTTTTGAGGCTGGATTTGAAGGTATCAAGTGAAGGCTTTTGGTGAAGTGAAAGAGGGAGGTTATTCCAGGTGGATGGACCAGAAACAGAGAAGGAGCGACGGCCAAAGTGGTTTGTTTGAATCTGGGTGTTCGAAAGCACAAAGTATCTGCGGCTGAACGAAGGGAACGGGATGGAGTGTACAGGTGAAGACAGTTACAGAGATAAGAGGGTGCAGATTTGTGGAGACATTTGAAACAGAGGGTATTGATTTTATACTCCAGTCTTTGTGAGACAGGCAACCAGTGAAGAGATCGCAGAAGAGGAGTGATGTGTTCAGATTTTTTCTTTCTTAGGACCAGTCGAGCTGCAGAGTTTTGTATGCGTTGAAGAGAGTGGATAGATGATGCTGGTAGGCCAGCCAAAAGAGAATTACAGTAGTCTAAACGTGAAAGAATGAGAGATGTGACAAGCTTGGAAGTTGCATCAGTGGACAGATACTTGCGAATCGCGCTTATGCGCCGTAATTGATAGTAGCAAGACTGGCAGGTCTGGGTGATGAATTTTTTCATAGAGAGTGTGTTGTCAAGAACTACTCCTAAATACTTCACAGAGTTGGACAAAGGAACTGACGTATTGCCGAATTCTATTGAAGTTTTTGTGATAAAGGAAAGTTTATGTTGGGTCCCTGTGAGCATGGCTTCGGTTTTATCGGCATTAAGTTGTAACTTGTTCTGAGTCATCTAGTTTTGAATGTCTTGAAGGCAGTAGGATACATTTGTCAGGAGGGAAGGCAAGTTTTCAACAGTATCGCTGCACTGAAGCTGAGTATCATCGGCATAGAAATGATGATCAATAGGGTGGTTGTTTATTATATGTGAGAGTGGAGCAGTGTAGAGAGTAAAGAGAACAGGGCCCAGGACTGATCCCTGCGGGACTCCACATTCCATTTTGACAGGTTTTGATTGAATTTTGTTTACAATAACTTTCTGGAACCGGTCTGTGAGGTATGAAGTAAACCAGGTGAGGGCTGTGCCATTAATACCAAACGTATTTTGGAGGCGAGAAAGAAGAATTGAGTAATCTATGGTATCAAAGGCTGCAGATAAGTCAAGAAGAGTGAGGAGGGAGATTTTTCCTGCATCAGAAGCAAGTAGAAGTGTATCTAAAGTATGGACTAGGGTGGTTTCGGTGCTGTGGTTGGGGCGATAGGCAGACTGAAAAGTGGGAAGAAGATCATTGGAATGAAGGTGACTGTTGAGCTGTTTGAGAACAACTTTTTCTAGTACTTTAGAGACAAAGGGTAAGTTTGATATAAAAGAATAAATAAATAAAATAAACACACACACACACCCCACACACACACACACACACACCTCACACACACACACACACACACACACACACACACACACACACACACACACACACACACACAACACACAGGCCAACGTAACAGTGTGGGAGGCAACAACAGCGGCAGCAGCAGAAAGAGAAGCAGCAGACAGGCAGGAATGATTGACAGCTGTACGGAAGCAGACGTTGTGTTTGGCGGCAGCAGCAGCAGCACGTACATGACGTGTCAGGGTTGTTTCACCGCTTGGCAGAAGTGCTGAACGCTCTGTCAATCCTCCCCATCGTGTGTCAATGTCTGCTTCCTGTCTCCTCCACCTTCTTCGTTGTTCCCCTCGTTTGTTTTTTAAATTTAGGTTTTGACAAGGAATGGACATGCTTCAGACTCTCCCAGCACAACATCTGGCAGAAAGATTCACTAGCTAGATACAGTAGTGAACTGAACTGAACTGTGAACCACTTTCAATAACTGCGTGACATTCGGGCTGCTCTCCCTAGGGAGAGTGTCTAGCCACAAGAGCAGCGCCACCCATGTTTTGTTTTTATTTTCCTGTGTGCAAGTGTATTTCCTTACCTATGAGGGTGATTTTCTCTATATAAATTATTTTGCTAGGGCCAATTCTCTAGTTGCCGTGGGTTCTTTTACGTTCTTCACGATATTCGTCCAATGCATATTCTAAATGGCTGATAGGCACATGCTAGCCATTGTCCTGTTTCAGCAACCCATCAAAACAAGGACCTTCAGTAAGCATAGTAGACACACCCATAGTAGCATAGTAATTGCACGTATATACATGCTACTCATATGTTTGCACGCATGTACATGATACATATTTGAACGCTTATACATGATACATATTTGCACGCATATACATGTCACATACATATTTGCACGCAGAGCAGTGTAGTGTAGTGCAATGCAGTGCAGTGCAGTACACTAGTGTAGTGTATTGTATTGCATTGTATTGTAGTGTAGTGTAGTGAGTGTAGTGTAGTGTAGTGTAGTGTAGTGTAATGTGGTGTAGTGTAGTGTAGTGTGGTGTAGCGTAATGTAGTGTGGTGTAGTGTGGTGTAGTGTAGTGTAGTGTGGTGTGGTGTGATGGTGTAGTGTAATGTAGTGTAGTGTAGTGTAATGTGGTGTAGTGTAGTGTAATGTAGTGTATGTAGTGTGGTGTGGTGTGGTGTGATGGTGTAGCGTAGTGTGGTGTAGTGTAATGTAGTGTGGTGTATGTGTAATGTAGTGTAATGTAGTGTGGTGTAGTGTGGTGTAATGTAGTGTGATGTAGTGTGGTGTAGTGTGGTGTAATGTAGTGTGATGTAGTGTGGTGTAGTGTGGTGTAATGTAGTGTGATGTAGTGTGGTGTAGTGTGGTGTAATGTAGTGTGATGTAGTGTGTGTGTAGTGTGGTGTAGTGTAATGTAGTGTGGTGTAGTGTGGTGTAATGTAGTGTGATGTAGTGTGTGTAGTGTGGTGTAATGTAGTGTGATGTAGTGTGGTGTAGTGTAGTGTAGTGTAATGTAGTGTGTGTAGTGTGGTGTAGTGTAATGTAGTGTGGTGTAGTGTAATGTAGTGTAATGTAGTGTGGTGTAGTGTAGTGTAATGTAGTGTAAGGTAGTGTGGTGTAATGTAGTGTGGTTTTAGTGTGGTGTAGTGTAATGTAGTGTAATGTAGTGTGGTGTAGTGTAGTGTAATTGTAGTGTAATGTAGTGTGGTGTAGTGTGTGTAATGTAGTGTAATGTAGTGTGGTGTAGTGTGAGTGTAATGTAGTGTAATGTAGTGTGGTGTAGTGTAGTGTAATGTAGTGTGATGTAGTGTGGTGTAGTGTAGTGTAATGTAGTGTATGTAGTGTGGTGTAGTGTGGTGTAATGTAGTGTATGTAGTGTGTGTAGTGTGGTGTAATGTAGTGTGGTGTAGTGTAATGTAGTGTAATGTAGTGTGGTGTAGTGTAATGTAGTGTGGTGTAGTGTAATGTAGTGTGGTGTAGTGTAATGTAGTGTGGTGTAGTGTAATGTAGTGTAATGTAGTGTGTGTGTAGTGTAATGTAGTGTGTGTAGTGTAATGTAGTGTGGTGTAGTGTAATGTAGTGTAATGTAGTGTGGTGTAGTGTAATGTAGTGTGTGTAGTGTAATGTAGTGGGTGTAGTGTAATGTAGTGTAATGTAGTGTGGTAGTGTTAAATGTAATGTTTGGTGTGTGTAATGTAGTGTAATGTAGTGTAAGGATTAGTGAACTGTAGCGTAGGGTGTGAAGTGTGTAATGTAGTGTATGGTGTATGTGGTATGTAAGTGTATGTGTGTGTGTGTAATGTAGTGTGGTGTAGTGTAGTGTAATGTAGTGTAGTGTAGTGTAATGTAGTGTAGTGTAGTGTAATGTAGTGTGGTGTAGTGTAAAATAGTGGTCTGCCATCGAACTGACCTAGAACTCCCACCATGTCCCCCCATAAACTGAGGTAACACGATGATCTGACACCAACCACCATTGTGTGTGCACCAAACCTGCCACAGTTAACATCACAGACTGCAGCACCTTACAGCCAGGGGGCCTAGCTACACGTGCTGCCCCACACCTGAACTAAGCGCTCACTCAGGTGCGCTGACCACTGCTGTGTGTGGACACTGGCCAGGGTTGTACACTAGGTGCTTCAGTGGGCTGATGGTTTTCTGAAAGTAATCAACCTGCACACCTGCACAGGTGTGGGGTGGCACAGGTCCAGCCCCTGTCAGATAACCACACACCTTCCTCTCCTTCACACCTCCTCCACTGCTGCTTTCTCACTCTATCTCTCACTCTCTCTCTCACTTTCTCTGTCTCACCCTCCTTCTCTCTCTCTCACCCTCTCTCTCCTTCCCTCCCACCTTTCTCTCTCTCTCTCTCTTCCTCTCTCTCTCTCTCTCTCTCTCTCTCTCTCTCTCTCTCTCTCTCTCTCTCTTTCTCCCCCTTCCCTTCTCTCTCTCCCTCTTTCTTTTCTCTCTCGCTCTCTCTCTACTCTCTCTCTCCATCAACGTAAAAATAAAAATATAAACAAAAACAAATGGCCATCACAAAAAACAGTAACTGGGACAATCTGTTGCCGCCAGTAGCAAATGACAAAGTCAGGACATAATTATCTGTCAGATTATCGCCCTTGATGTGAGAGAGATAATTCATTATCAACAGATCTGTGCAAATTAGATCAGGGATCTAGGTGGCCAAGAAGACATAAGCATGAAGACCTCATTCCTGCGTACAGTAAGTCAGGTTTTGATCTGATGGTATGAAGAGACATGGCACTGCCCTGAGGGCTGGCTGGCTGTCATTCGTCCAACTGCTCTTTCCTTCCGCATGGCCTTAGCTGGCTGTGTTTGTCTGTCCGTCCGTCCGTCCGTCTGTCTGTGTGTCTGTCTGTTTATATGTCCGCCCGTCCGTCCATCTGTCTGTCTCTGTGTCTGTGTCTGTCTTTTTATATGTCCGTCCGTCTGTCTGTCTGTCTACTGTCTGTCTGTCTCTCTCTGTGCCTTTCTGTCTGTTCCTTTGTCCGTCTGTCTGTCTCTAATAATAATAATGATAATGATAATGATAATAATAATAATAATAATAATAATAATAATAATAATAATAATAATAATAATAATGTATGGAATTTATATAGCGCTGAATCTTGTAAAGCAACAAATCAAAGCGCTCAGATGACTTTTTACATCCAGTCCCTGAGTGTATGCGGTTTGTAAATTTTGTCTTCTGTTCCCAGCGGCACACAATGGCCTACTCTTTCGAAAAGCGGAACAGGATTTAACGTGTGCGCAAGCTTTTCTGCATGCGTTCGCACACGGGGCCTTCACGGTTTATAGTCTCATCCGAAGGACTTTGACAACCATTTCGATATTTTTGTCAAACTGGGAAGAAAGGGCGAGGCTGGGAATCGAACCCACAACCTCACGATTTACTTGTTGGCAGGCAAACGTCTTAACCATCCTGCCACCTTCCTCCCGACCTGTCTCTACCTTTCTGTCTGTCTGTCCGTCTGCCTGTCTCTCTCTATGCCTTTCTGTTTGTCTCGTCTCTCATCTCTCTTAGCCTCGTCTTCTGTCTCTCTGTCCTCTCTCTCCTCTCTCTCTCTCTCTCTCTCTCCTCTCTCTCTCCTCTCTCTCTCTCTCCCTCCCTCTCTCTCCCCTCTCTCCCTCTCTCTCTCTCTCTCTCTCTCTCTCCTCTCTCTCTCTCTCTCTCTCTCCTCTCTCTCTCCTCTCTCTACTCTCTCTTCTCTCTCTCTCTCTCTCGGACAGAAGTGTAAATGCAGGTGAACACGGTAAGCAGGGCAGGTACTAAGGCCGAGTTTTGCCCAGTAACCAGATTTCCTGCGGAAAGTGGCAATAGTCTCCTGTAACCGGCCCTGTAACAGCAGGGGTGTACACGGCTTGGGGGGGGGGGGGGGCAGTCCCTTCCCTGCATGCTGTGCTGAGCTAGGATTCACTCCCCATCTTTTCTCCACAACTGCCGTGTTGTTCCTGAACGTTATGTCAGCTGACCCCTGGTCAGAAGTCTGCCTGACATTTGTTGTTGTTGTTGCTGTTGTTGTTGTTGTTTTGCGTGGCTGCAAGTTTTGACCCAGCGTCATCTAAGGTTCTATGAGAGGAGTTGTTGGAGAGAAGAGTGTGTGAGAACGTGTCATGTAGGTGGTGGGATACTTCAGTCAGAGCCAGTCCTGTTGTTTACAGCCCCGCCGACCACAGAGGCCATGTCAGGGCTCAACCTTCAGTGTAGTCTGATGTTTTGTTCTTTTTCTGAAAACTAGCAGTCAGTGCAGCAGTCTGACGATGTGACGTGCTTCAGACTCTATGCTGACATACCTCAGACTGTCTATGCTGGCATACTTCAGACTGTCTATGCTGGCATACTTCAGACTGTCTATGCTGACATACCTCAGACTGTCTATGCTGACATACCTCAGACTGTCTATGCTGACATACTTCAGACTGTCTATGCTGACATACTTCAGACTGTCTACGCTGACATACTTCAGACTCTCTATGCTGACAGGCTTCAGACTGTCTACGCTGACATACTTCAGACTGTCTATGCTGACATACTTCAGACTGTCTATGCTGACATACTCCAGACTGTCTATGCTGACATACTCCAGACTGTCTATGCTGACATACTTCAGACTGTCTATGCTGACATACTCCAGACTTTCTATGCTTACATGTTTCAGACTGTCTATGCTGACATACTTCAGACTGTCTATGCTGACATACTTCAGACTGTCTATGCTGACATACTTCAGACTGTCTATGCTGACAGGCTTCAGAGCGCTTTGTTTTGTTGCTTTACAAGATTCAGCGCTGTATAAATTCCATACATTCTTCTTCTTCTTCTTCTTCTTCTTCTTCTTCTTATTATTATTATTATATTATTATAACTACTGAAGCAGCAGACGGTCAGCTGTGGTTGTGTACAGCGGACAGCAAAACTCACGCCACTGTCCCCCTTTCTTCCTCCTTTTCTGTTGTGCCTAACTCACTCCTGTTTGGGCAGAACACTGCAGTCTTCAGGCAGACAGGTCACTAGGGCACTGCACCTTCAGGGCCTGTGGTCTTTTTGAAGGTATAGAGTGCATGCTGGGTATGTTTAGGTTGATGTAGCACACCCAGCACTGGTATATAGAGTGGTGGGATCTTTAACTCGCGTGTTTGACCTTCTGCATGTGTATAACATAATGCTCTGGCAGATCTGCACTTTGAGAGATTGTGAAAACCCCCAAGCTTAAATCACCGGTCACAGTGAACACATCCGCCATCACTCAGCCAAGAGTGCTACATTTAGCGCGCCCCTTCCTTCCACCTACTCCAGGTGTGGTCAGTTCCTGCTGTGATCAGTACCAGCTGGGATGGAATGGATAGCAGCTGAGAGCAGCTCAAAGTGGGGAAACTGACAACTGTGCGGTCTTCACTGCAACGATTTGTCTCTCTGACGAACAGACCCACACACACACTCCCCCCCCCCCCCCACACACACACACTCAGCTGTTGCCTCTGTTTCCATGACACCTGACCACCTCTCAGGCGGAGTCTCTGGTGCAGGCTGGGCAATGCTTTTCCAGAGTTTCTGGGACACCGGAAACCATTGTCACAGGGAATTTCCTTCATCAACATTGGGATTTCCGTCATCAAAACAGGAAAATTTTGCCACAGACGATAAAACAGGGGGAGGGGGGGGGAAGGAACACTCAGGAAAAAACAGGAGGAAAACGGGATCCACACTTGCAGCAGTCATCCCCAGTGCCAAGTCACCACTCGTGCCCGCCATCGTCAATATGCATTACTCCACTATGGGAACATCAGAAACAGGGTGACAGTTGACCATACCATTGTTCTATCCATGTATCATGGTTTTTTCACTCCCGGTTGAATTGACTCCCTCTCCTCTCACCCCCCCCCCCTCTCTCTCTCTCTCATCACAGGATCTCTCTCTCTCTCTCTCTCTCTCTCTCTCTCTCTCTCTCTCTTTCATCACAGGATCTCTCTCTCTCTCTCTTCATCACAGGATCTCTCTCTCTCTCTCTTCATCACAGGATCTCTCTCTCTCATCTCTCTCTCTCTCTCTCTCTTCATCACGGGAGATCGGGGTGATCTCCCTTGGATATAGGCAGGGCGATATTTTGCTGCGTAAATTTTGTGTTTAAATTGCCAAATAAACCAGCACCATGCCAGTTGTCGGGTTACCAACAACGCTGGAAGTGACGCTAGGTGCCCTGCTGCAACAACACTGCATCACCTCATGGAAGGTCTGTGGAGAAGGCGAGCGAACGACTGTTGTGCTTCGACTGAAGGCTGGCTCAAGTGATGGGAACATGGCGGGTCAACAAACACCTGTGTACTTCCGCAGAAAGCCGCCCAGTCAGACCAACAGGGACCGACGAAGGACAGAGGAGAGGAGGCGGGCAGAGGAGAGGAGGCGGGCAGAGGAGAGGAGACAGGCAGAGGAGAGGAGGCGGGCAGAGGAGAGGAGACAGGCAGAGGAAAGACAAGAAGACAAGGCAAGTGCATTGTTCCCATTCGAAACTTCGCCAAGTTTGTTTATGCCAACACCCCCCATCACCCAGTCTGTCTCACACACCAACACCCCAGCCTCTCCAAACCACATGCCTTCACAATCGCTGCTTCCCACACATGATTATCGCCGTGCGTCAGGTGCTGTCACAGTGTTGGAAGCTGACACAGTCGCTGAACAACAAGGTGGAATTGACCTGGTTGAGGTGCCTGTACCTGACATTACATGGAGGGGGAGGACTGTGACGAATATCTAGATCAGATTCGGGATGCAGGCTACAGTGGAGATACTATAAAGAACTAATGTGGGTGGGCTGAGAAACAGATCCCTGCAGAGAAATCTCAGGGACGTTTCTAGAAACAAGGACTTTCTTAATGTGTATACCTCTGATGAAATACCTGATACTATCATTTGTGAAAGTGAAGATATGATTTTTCAGTTTATCTGGACAGATGACACTCACAACCCTGCTGATTATTTTTGGTTTGCAAAAAAGACCAGGCAACTGACTCAGGAGGAAAAAGACATTTATTCCAAGCTGCAGCTGTGGACACCTGCCGATCGTGACAGAATCAAAGACAGAATTAGTGCTGGACTGGATGTTTTACATGTTATGATGGATACTATCAGATTTTTTCTGGGTTAGAAGTGACTGTGGTTGCCTGTATATGTGCGTGTGTGAGTGTGTGTGTGTGCATGCGCACCCTCTTGTGCGTGCATGCGCGCGTGTGTGTATGTGTGTGTTGTGTATGTTCGTGCGTGTGTGTGTGCGTGCGTGTGTTTGTGCGTGCGTGTGTGCGTGTTCGTGCGTGTGTGTGTTTCGTGCGTTGTGTGTGTGCGTGTGTGCATGCATATGTGTGTGCATATGTGTGTGTGAGAGAGAGAGAGAGAGAGAGAGAGAGAGAGAGAGAGAGAGAGAGAGAGAGAGAGAGAGAGAGAGAGAGAGAGAGAGAGAGAAGGAGAGAGAGAGAGAGAGAGAGAGCAAAACAGGAGTTAGGCATATTGTGAGTTAGGTTTTTCACGTGTTGGAAAGAGCATGAGTTACCGGATCAGACGGAATGTAGGGACAGGAAGCCCTGTCACAGACTCGGTGTTTAAATGATGTTTGTGGTTGTTGTTACCCTCCCCCCTCCCTTTCCCCATTAGCAATGGGCGAAAGTGTTAGACGCCCAATTCATCTGAATCGTAATGTAAAACACTTCACCATGTCGTGGAATCCATGCCATGTCGACCATTTGGGCTGTAGAAATGATACATCTGTATTTCTGAAAATACGTGTTTTGTGCCCAGTCCCCTTCCCACTGTCCCCTTGTAAATGGGCTTTAACAGCTTATTACAATAAAATATTGTCATATTGTCATATTGTCTCTCTTCATCACAGGACCTCTCTCTCTCTCTTCATCACAGGATCTCTCTCTTTCTCTCTTTATCACAGGATCTCTCTCTCTTCATCACGGGTTTCTCTCTCTCTTCATCACAGGATCTCTCTCTCTCTTCATCACAGGATCTCTCTCTCTTTCTCTCTTCATCACAGGATCTCTCTCTCTCTCTCTTCATCACAGGTTCTCTCTCTCTCTCTCTCTTCATCACAGGATCTCTCTCTCTCTCTCTTCATCACAGGATCTCTCTCTCTCTTCATCACTGGATATATATATCTCTCTCTCACTTCATCACAGGATATATATATCTCTCTCTCTCTCTTCATCACAGGATCTCTCTCTCTCTCTTCATCACAGGATATATATATATCTCTCTCTCTTCATCACAGGATATATATATATATATATATATCTCTATCTTCATCACAGGATCTCTCTCTCTCTTCATCACAGGATCTCTCTCTCTCTCTTCATCACAGGATCTCTCTCTCTCTCTTCATCACAGGATCTCTCTCTCTCTCTCTTTCTCTCTTCATCACAGGATCTCTCTCTCTCTTCATCACAGGATCTCTCTCTCTCTTCATCACAGGATCTCTCTCTCTCTTCATCACAGGATCTCCCCTCTCTCTCTTTCATCACAGGATCTCTCTCTCTCTCTTCATCACAGGATCTCTCTCTCTCTTTATCACAGGATCTCTCTCTATCTCTCTTCATCACAGGATCTCTCTCTCTCTCTTCATCACAGAATCTCTCTCTCTCTCTCTTCATCACAGGATCTCTCTCTCTCTCTCGCTCTTCATCACAGGATCTCTATCTCTATCTCTCTATTCATCACAGGATCTCTTTCTCTCTCTCTCTTCATCACAGGATCTCTCTCTCTCTCTTCATCACAGGATCTCTCTCTCTCTCTCTCTTCATCACAGATATATCTCTCTCTCTCTTCATCACGGGATCTCTCTCTCTCTCTTCATCACGGATCTCTCTCTCTTCATCACATGATCTCTCTCTCTCTCTCCTTCATCACGGGATCTCTCTCTCTCTTAATCACAGGATCTCTCTCTCTCTCTCTTCATCAAAGGATCTCTCTCTCTCTCTTCATCACAGGATCTCTCTCTCTCTATTCATCACAGGATCTCTCTCTCTCTCTCTCTTCATCACAGGATCTCTCTCTCTCTCTTCTCAACAGATCTCTCTTCTCTCTTCATCACAGGATCTCTCTCTCTCTCTCTCTCTCTCTCTTCATCACAGGATCTCTCTCTCTCTCTCTTCATCACAGGATCTCTCTCTTTCATCACATGATCTCTCTCTCTTTCTTCATCACAGGATCTCTCTCTCTCTCTTCATCACAGGATCTCTCTCTCTTCATCACAGGATCTCTCTCTCTCTCTTCATCACAGGATCTCTCTCTCTCTCTCTTCATCACAGGATCTCTCTCTCTCTCTCTCTTCATCACAGATCTCTCTCTCTCCCCTTCATCACAGGATCTCTTTCTCTCTATTCATCACAGGATCTCTCTCTCTCTCTCTTCATCACAGGATCTCTCTCTCTCTATCTTCATCACAGGATCTCTCTCTCTCTCTCTTCATCACGGGATCTCTCTCTCTCATCACAGGATCTCTCTCTCTCTTCATCACAGGATCTCTCTCTCTCTCTTCATCTTAGGATCTCTCTCTCTCTTCATCACAGGATCTCTCTCTCTCTCTTTCTCTCTTCATCACAGGATCTCTCTCTCTCTCTTCATCACAGGATCTCTCTCTGTCTCTCTCTCTCTCTTCATCACAGGATCTCTCGCTCTCTCTCTCTCTTCATCTCAGGATCTCTCTCTCTCTTTCTCTCTTCATCACGGGATCTCCTCTTTTCTAATCTCTCTCTCTTCATCACAGGATCTCTCTCTCTCTCTCTCTCTCTCTCTCTCTCTCTCCATCACAAGATCTCTCTCTCTCTCTCTCTCTCTGTATTTACTTTTTTCTTAGTCACTTGTTACACCAAGAAGTTACAGGCATCCTCCTTTCCTCTCTTTTAGAAATGGGATAAGACAACATGCACTAGAAAAAGCTGATGAACTATGTGGACAAACATCCAGAAGAAAGCAGCAGTAATAATCATATCTCTGCCATACAAACGCTAACACCCACGTGAAAAACACAATAACACACAAAGCCCCCGAAAATAGAACCTGAAAATATGATATCACACACACACACCCCACACACACACACACACCACACACACACACACACGCACACCTCTGCAAGCAAACATCACCACCACACCTAACAACCCCCCACCTCTGCACAACAACTTATCGTTAACTCTATGGAGGAAAACTGCTACAGCGTCTTGCCTTGGCCGCGGGCTAATCCAGGTCTGACAGCGCTGTCAGTGACGTAAAAGTCGATAACGTGTGAAGGAAAAACGTCACCAGCGTGACTGCATTGAGTGGCCAGCCGCTGCCCTCAGCGCCAGCTGTACTCAGCCTAGCTAGCGTCCTGTCTGCTTGTCGCCAAGCGCAGATGCTGCTGCCGGTTATGAAGTTTGAGTAATCCTCACTATGATTACCAGTTTCTGTTTGAGAAGAGGGTGATGGATTGATTGATTGTCTTCATCCCCAAGAGTTAAAGACAAGTATTAAAATACTGTTTTCTTCATCTGGCCTTTCCCTGAATAGTGACTAGTTATTTTTTAAAATTCTTTTCTTTATTTCTTTTATTTCGAAGATAATGGAATAAGCACTCATGTGCTTTTTTTTTTTTTTTATTACACCCAGTCCCCATGTATATGCAGTTTTATAAGTTTTGTCATCCGTTCCCACCGGCACTCAATGGCCTACTCTTCCGAAAAGAAGAACGGGTTTTAACGCATGCGCAAGATGTTGTTCGTGCGTTCGCACAAGAGGCCTCGGTTTATAGTTTCATCCGAAGGACTTTTGGGGACAGTGGAGTCTGCACTGATGCTAACTCCAGAGGAAAAATCCTCTTGAACGAGATTCGAACCCGGGTCAGCAGATCACGAGTGCCGTGCGAATCACTCTGACCACCAAGCTATCCCTTCCCCCCCCCCCCCCCCCCCCCCCCCATCATTAGACTAATTATGACAACTTCTAATATCCTGTTAAATAAAACTGAGAGACAGAGGGGGAGGGAAAAATATCCCCAGTTAAATATTTGTATAGATCTAGATCTATTCTTGTTTTCCGGGCTGCTAAACCGGAACACACTGTCCAGTATGACGGGGTAGCCTAGTGGTTAGAACATTGCGCTCGTAATCTGACGACCCGGGTTCGATTCCCGTTCATGAGGATATTTTCCCCTGGAGTAAACATCAGTGCAGACTCAACTCTCCCCAAAACTCCTTCGGATGAGACTGTAAACCGAGGCCCCGTGTGCGAACGCACACAGAACATCTTGCGCACACGTTAAATCATGTTCCGCTTTTCGTAAGAGTAGGCCATTGTGTGCCGGTGGGAACAGATGACAGAATTTACAAAGCCGCATACACACGAGGACTGGATGTAAAAAAGCACATAAGTGCTTATTCCATTATCGTCGATATCAAAGAATAACATAAATAAAACATTGTATGATGCACTTCAACACGCTATACGTTACATTCAGCACAGACCCCCCCAGCTTCTCATGGGAGCCTCCTAGCAGCCAGCAGTTGGGGAACAGGGAGTGTGGCAGCTGCCCTGACACAGCCTTCCTCTTCTTATTCACACGTCATCTACACTTTCTTCCTTCTTTTCATGTTCCATATTTTCTGTCTGCCATAGAAATTTGCGTTGATCGAAAATGTTCACTCAGACACTGACAGGTTTCCGTTTCGGGAGCTAAAACACTCCTCTAGGCCTAGGCCTGCTTGGCAGATGGCAAAGATATTTCAATCAGCGCTCTATCATCTACAGCTCAATCATCTATAGCTTGGCAGATGGCAAATCAATCATCTCCTTCATCGCATTTTCCTCCCTCTTCTACCAGCAGTTTTTCAGTTTCTGTGTCCATCGTTTGACCCAGATACTGGAGCTCACTTGAAGACAGCATCGATTTAAATCAAGTCTGCAGATCGATTTAAATCAAGTCTGCAGATCGATTTAAATCAAGTCTGCAGATCTAAGTGTTTACTTTGCAACTATGTCACTTCACTTGTAACCTTTTCCCAGACGTGAATTCCACAGTGGTACAAAACTGCTCTTTACTGGAGGCATGATTTTTACCCCCAAAAATTGAGTTCTCTTGTCAAAGTGTTCAAAGTAAACGAGTCGGACATGGTGTGTAAACAGTATAGCAGCCGCCTCTTCCCAACAACGGCCGAAGTGGACTTCAGGAGTCTTCCGGAAGCTATTGACTTTGACCTCCGAATGAAGTATTTTCTGATTGGTTTTAAGTTTCTCAGTCTTATTTGCATTCGGCAAATGTCTGCATGCTCCTAAAGTGACATCAGAATAAAGGTCAAAGTTATCAACTTTCGCAGAGGAGGGGCTTTCTCTGATTGTGTTCACTGCTGTTTGAGTGAACTTTTGTTCTGTGGTAGAGAGAGGAGACATTTTAAAATGAAAAATGACGGAAAAAGTAAAAAGCAGGGGAAATCGAAGTACTGGTGGCGGAATTTCGCTGAAATGCCGAAAAATTCCAAGCCTGTTACTGTGGGTTACCAATGTCCAGTGTCCCTTTTCAGGCGTAGCTAATATCATTCTGTATGAACTTTGTAGAATACCTCTCTTCAGAGTGTTTTAACAGTCATAGTCAGTACTAACACATCTCTTAATAGCTGTAATCCTAAGTAGAAAACGACCCTGTTCACCACATACAACACCAGGGTGGTCTAGTGCTGGTCTAGATGTAACGCACCTGCCTAGAAATCGAAAAGTCCGGGTCAGAAGTGTGCGGTGGTTCAATTCGGTTTTGACCCGAAAGTTTTCCGGAGGTTTCCCTGCTTCAACCCCTGTAAACAATTAACGAAACTTGAATGGCCTGTCTTACTCTGGCACACACACACGCTCTAATATTTGAATACATTGCACGCAGCATCCTAAACATTCTACCCTTAATACCTGCACAAAGTAGTATAGACCACAAGACATTGACATTCACAGTATCATACGCCTTCTTAACATCAATGAACTCCACATACAGTTTCCTGTGTTTCAGCAAACAGTTTTCTG
>CM054166.1:6621930-6629430 GCA_028751875.1 Rapana venosa
CACTTTAATTATTCCATGAAGAGCAATTGCAATACTGTCAGGCACATTGATATGATACGAATCATGTTCTTATTGCAATGTGTTCTTATTGCAATGTGTATCATGGTGTGTATGAAACTGTAAATCCCCAAACTTGCCCAGTTCTTTCACCAGCTTCTACACCTGACTCTCAATCCAAACTTTTGTCTGCTCTTCCACTCTCCACATCCCTACCATCACCTTCATCCTCTTCCTCTGACAGTTATCCTAATTCACCACAGTTAACATCAGCCTCTCTGCCTCCTTCAAACCTCCTTCACATGTGCTTGTTCAACGTGCAATCTGTCTGCCCAGAAGGTAAAGCCTCTCTCCCAGAAAGCTCATCATTCTCGGTGACTTTAACTTCCACTTTGATAACCAGTCTTCTTCTGATGTCAAACGTCTTTCTTTTTCTTTGTCAAACCACTCTCTTTCTCAGCTGGTAAACGAAGCAACGCACAGATCAGGACATATTTTAGACTGGCTAATTACCGATGTTTCCCAAGATCTGATCACATCTGTATCTATTACGGATGAACTACTTTCTGATCATTCCGCTGTTCTTTTCTCTCTAAACATTGCAAAGCCTATCAGAAAGAAAAAGTTTGTCACCCATCGCAACCTCAAGGCCATAGATATTCAATCCACGTCTTCAACGTATACAAAACTCTGCAGTTCGCCTAGTCCTCAGAAAGAAAAAAAAAGAGCACATAACTCCTCTCTTGCAGTCTCTTCACTGGCTGCCTGTGCCACAGAGAGTAAACTATAAGATCAGTACCCTCTGTACAAGTGTCTCCACAAAACAGCTCCCTCCTACTCCTGTGAATGTCTTCACCTGTACACTCTTTCTCATTCCCTCCGCTCTGCTGCAGATACCCTGTGCTTATGAATACCTAGATACAACCAATCCACTGTTGGCCCTCGCTCTTTCTCTGTTTCTGGTCCAGTGATCTGGAATGACTTCCCTCTCTCCCTTCGCCAAAAGCCTACTTAAATTCAGCCTCAAGACATATTTATTCCAAACCTAAGATTTTTCCCTCCTCTTTCATCTCAAATTTGTCCCTGCCTTCAACAGCCAAAAATCCCCACCACCCTGCCAAAGTGTACAACCTGTGTGTGCATGTGTGTGTGTGTGTGTGTGTGTGTGCTGTGTGTGTGTGTGTGTGTGTGTGTGTGTGTGTGTGTGTGTGTGTGTGTGTGTGTGTGTGTGTGTGTGTGTGTAATTTGTCAGCTCTGTTAACTGGTATTGGCTGCATGTGTATGGGTGTGTTGTATGCAAGCGCTTTGATTTGTTTTTGCAAGATATAGCGCTACATAAATTCCATTCATTATTATCATTATTAAAACAAAAAGTGCCTGCAATACTTATTTCATTTGCATTGAAAAAAGCCAAGTACTCCGCTTATAGGCAAATCACACACACACACACACACACACACACACACACACACACACACACACACACACACACACACACACACACACACACACACACACACATGTTATACTGTCTTGATTTGCTTTATCCTGCTTTGTTAGTCTGGATTTATATTTTAACAAATCATCATGAATATATTTTTGTTTTCAACATGTATCAACATTATATTTTGAATGCTTTTATATGTCAATTTTCTTCATTTTTGTGTGAGAGCAGGATGTAGAAATGTTGTGTAAACTTACTCTTTTACCCTCAGTAAAGATCATTTTGACTTGACTTAACATGACACACACTCAGTCTCTCTCTCTCTCTCTCTCTCTCTCTCTCTCTCTCTCTCTCTCTCTCTCTCTCTCTCTCTCTCTCTCTCTCTCTCTCTCTCTCTCTCTCCCTTTCTCTCCCTCTCTCAATCTCATTCTCTCTCTCTCTCTCTCTTCTCTCTCTCTCTCTCTCTCCCTCTCTCTCTCTCTCTCTCCCTCTCTCTCTCTCTCTCTTTCTCTCTCTTCCCCTCTCTCTCCCTCTCTCTCTATCTCTCTCAATCTCTCCCTCTCTCTCTATCTCTCTCTATCTCAATTTCTATCTCTCTCTCCCCCTTTCTCTCCCTCTCCCCCTCTCTCTCTCCCTCTCTCTCTCTTCCCCCTCTCTCTTCCTCCCTCTCTCTCTCTCTCTTACCCTCTCTCTCTCTCTCTTCCCCCCTCTCTCCCCCCCTCTCTCTCTCTTACCCTCTCTCTCCCCCCTCTCTCTCTTACCCACCCTCTCTCTCTCTCTCTCTCTCCCTCTCTCATCATTATCGTCGTATCAATCATTGTCAGGGGTTTGATCTTGACAGCCAGGTCGGTTCAGTGCACCCCAGTCATCCTATAATCACAGCAAGGAAAACAGATCGGCATCGAAATCTATCGCAGAGAGGTTTGATCATTCTCCTCATTGCAATGATGATTATAATTATTCCGTGATTAAAGCACAGCCATCATCAGTGATATTATTATTTGTCCCTTGTGTTGTTCTTCTTCATTGAACACTCAGACAGCAGCTAGTGTCGGCTGTCACATGAGCGAACATACCTCACGCTGCCGTTAAGCGCCTGGCATAAGAGGGAATTGTTTTCTTCATGTCTTTCTGGAAAAAAAGGCAGGAGAATGGTCCAAGAAGGCAGAAAAAATACAAGGAGGTGACAGGAAGAAAATAAACAAGGTAGAAACAAAGAGAGGGATAGAAAAGGAGAAATTATTTTCTAGCACAGAATTTCCAGAATGCGGGGATGCTGTTAATACTGACAGGGCCGACATCCCCCTGGGGAGTCCCCTGTGTGAGGGAGAGAGGAGAGAGAGAGAGAGAGAGAGAGAGAGAGGGAGGGAGAGGAGAGGAGGGAGAGAGAGAGGGAGGAGAGAGGAGAGAGAGAGAGAGAGGGAGAGAGAGAGGAGAGAGAGGAGAGAGAGAGAGGAGAGTGAGAGAGAGAGAGAGAGAGAGGAGAGAGAGAGAGAGAGGGAGAGTGTGAGCAAGTACAGCAAGTTTCCAGGTATGGTGGTCCCAGTGTCAAAGACACATCTGCATGGAAGAAAACTGTGCAGGGATGTAGCGACATTGTGAGCAGCACACAAACAACATCTGAGTTGTATGAATAAAAGGTGTGGAAAAAAAGTAAGGGTGTCCCCATAACCTATCAGGTCGTAGAGGAGCGAGGCGTCAGATGACCTCACTTCTCTAGGGGCCAGCATATTGAGGACGGCGCCCATCTCCTCTCCCTCGCTGCTTTACCTTCCCTGACCCTAAAGAGGCAGGTACCCATTTACAGCTGGGTGAACTGGGGGACTGTACTGAAGCCAAGGCGAACAAACGGTCCTCAATGACCCTCATGCTACTTAGTGGGCGAGCTCTGACCACTGAGCTATCCCGTCCCCACTTACATGAATATGGTGTGTGTGTGTGTGGGGGGGGGGGGGAAAAGAAATTGTGAGTGATGATGCACACGCATGTTTTGGAGAAATATGAAACGCGACAGGATTCCTGACTTTAAAACAGATAATCTAACAGCCTGGTGGTGGTCGTGTCTGCTTTTGTAGCTGAACTATGGCAGCTCGTGTACATCCCCTTTTCTCGCCTCTTTGTCATCAATGTTGAATCCAATTGGAATCTGTGAGAGTCCTGTTTAAGCGCTGTAGCTGGCAACTGGCAGCGTTTGGTTTTTCTCCTCCGCCTTTTCCGTCACAGTTTCTAAAAATTCATCCTATTGTTGACTAACGTGTGCTCTGTATGCCAATGTGAATACACTGAATTTTTACATTTGGCTGTGTGTGGCTTTACCTACATTTTTTCATTTCTTTTATATTTATCCTTCTATTAGGTAGATAACAGAATAATAGAAGCACTCATGCGATTTATTTTACATCCATTCCAGATAGCATGCTGTTTGGTAAATTTGGTTCTGTTCCCACAATCTGGCATACTCTTCTTAAAAGTGGGACAGGTTTTTAACGTGTGTATAAAAATGTTCCCTGCGTTCGAAGTTGTTGTTGTTGTTTTTTAAACTGGAGTGAAAATGATGATGAAGCCACTGATATTGTTCGAAAAAACATCAACACTCGCTGACTACTGAGTGGACAACAGCACACAGTGCACTTTCACAACCCTCCAACGAAAACCTCTCTCTCCCTCTCTCCTCCCCCCCCCCCCCCCTTCTCTCCTCTCTCTCTCTCTCTCTCTCTCTCTCTCTCTCTCTCTCCCTCTCTCTGCTGTAATAACAAGATGATATTGCTCCCTGTGACGGGCAGTAGAAGAAGGCCTTGTGTGTAACACGGGAAGAAAGCAGTCAGCTGAAGAACGGGTGTCAGGCCGCCACCTTGCGGCAGCAAAAGCAGACCTGTGACACAAACAGCAGAGATAGTCAGACAGACAGACACACAGACACACAGACAGACAGACAGACACACAGACACACAGACAGACAGACAGACAACAGACAGACAACAGAACAGACAACAGACAGACAACAGACAGCACAGACACACAGACAGACAGACAGACACACAAACAGCAGAAAAGGACAGAACAGACAGACAGACAGACAGACATACAGACACACAGACAGACAGCAGCACACTGCCACATAGCAACGACTGACTCACGAACACACGACTAGACTACCTGGCTGAATGAGACAGGACACTGACCACATGCCAGTAAGAGACAATGTTCCCCCACCTCCCCCACCATGTTGTGTTTGTGATGTGACGGTGTGTCTGCGTTGTGTTCTGTGTGTGTGTGTGTGTGTGTGTGTTTGTGTGTGTGTGTGTGTGTGTGTGTGTGTGTGTGTGTGTTGTGTGTGTGTGTTGTGTGTGTGTGTGTGTTCTCCCATAACTAACTGAACTAGAGATTTTACTGGGGAAGAATGTATAACTTAAGCAACGGATATTATAAAAGGCATAGAATCACAGAGAGAGCTTCCCGAACTGTCTGTGTCTGTGTTGTCAACATCTAACCTGATATACATGTCAAGCAGAAATGGAGAGTCCGACAATAAAGTGTGTACTGAAGTGTTTAGAAAACAGCGTGTTACATTTTTAGAATACTTTGGGCTCAATGTATTTAGTCTCAATTTATACATAATGTTTTTAGCAAGACATTTTAAAGGTTTTTTTTAAAGTTTAGAATGTATACAATCATTGATTTGGAATTAATTTAATGCAATATCATTGTAAGACTGGAATCAATACCTTTCATACTTGCTGTGTTGTTAAAAAACATTCAGGACTTGTTTATATTTTCTGCGGATAACTCTGATTTCTTCTCTTTCTCGTAGCTACTGAATCTGTCTAGGTCATCTTGATGCAGTTTTTCAAGAGGATGAAGACAATCTAAAGGTTTAGAACTGATAGACGTGAAAACACTTAATCAGGTGCTGCACACAACACACACACACACACACAGACACAGACTGTGTTCACACACACACACACACACACACACACATGCTTGCACGCTTCCCCCCCCCCCCCCCCCCCCCCCCCCACCCCACCCCCCCCCCCCCTACACAAATTATATAAACTATAAACCAAGGTACTGTGTGGGAATGCAACGCAGAACATCTTGCGCACACGTTAAAACCCGTTCTGCTTTTCGTAAGAGTAGGCCATTGTGTGCCGGTGGGAACAGATGACAAATTTTACAAAATCGCATACACACGGGGACTGAATGTCAAAAAAGCACATGAGTGCTTATTCCATTAACCTTGAAAAAAAGGAATAAAATAAAAGAATGAAAGACAAATAAAGAAAAATAACACACACACACACATACACACACACACACATCACACACACACCACACACACACACCACCACACACAGAGTCCAATGCGAGACAGGCCCAAGAAACGCTGGCACAGCTCTAGATTGCTGTTGGCTGACTTTGAAGTGAAGGATCACAGCCTCTCTTCAGAGCACTTTGGGTGCGCGCGTCTTCAATTTAATGTCTGTTCACACTCAGTGACATTACTCGTGTGTGTGTGTGTGTGTGTGTGTGTGTGTTTATACATACATGAAAGGACAGCTAAGGGAATCACAGACATACATTTTGCAAAAGCAGCTTAAACATCTACAGAATGTTGCATGATTGCCATGTGAGTGTCTGCCATATACTTTGCCACAAGATTATTTATGTGGCCATGCTATCTCACCAATGCTTTATTCCATTAAATAAAAGAAAATAAAATAACAAAATAAAAGAATGAATAAATAATGGCTGTCTACATAATCTCACCAACAATTAATTGCATTATCCTCGAAATGAACGAATGAAAAATAGCAGCTGGAGAGATCTTGGGGAACACAGCGCTCTGAACACCATGCTGGCTTCTCCGGGCCTGCTGCCTGCCTGCCACACACGGACTGCTAGCAGCTGGGACTCCCTGTCTGGTGTGAGAGAGTTCAGCTTTCACTCTGTATATTAGACCATAACAGCAGACGTTGAAAGAAGGATACAGGCAG
This sequence comes from Rapana venosa, assembly GCA_028751875.1. NCBI lineage: Eukaryota > Metazoa > Mollusca > Gastropoda > Neogastropoda > Muricidae > Rapana > Rapana venosa. The sequence goes on from CM054166.1 coordinate 6,628,369, forward strand.
TGGAGATGAGATGCTTTCGCAAACTTTTGTTTATATTTTGCGCTAAAAGCACATTACCAATGAGGATTCGAACCTAATACGTCATAAACCCATGAGATTGAAATCAACGGTCTTAACCACTTGGCTGCCGTGTCCATCAAACTGGAATTGAACACGGCACTGGGCAGTATGAAGAGCTCCTGACTTCAGTGAACAGACGCCAACTGAAGTGGTTCGGGCACGTCACACGAACATGTGGACTGGCCAAGACTGTCCCACAGGGAACAGTACAAGGAGGGACGAAGGCCTGAGACAGAGAAAACGATGGGAAGACAACATCAGAGGGTGGACTGGCCTTGAGTGGAACCATATGCTATGGAAATCTTAGAACCGCGAGGATGGAGGAAGTTGGCTGTAAAATCTTTAGTGGCACCCCAACGGTCAACTATAGGGTTAGGTGAAGATATTTCGGTCAGTGTGAGCAGTGTGCATTTTTCTGATCACAACTTAAAACACACCTTCCGCGTTTATTTCAAGAATAAATTTATGACATTCATGTTCTTTTCATGCTTTTTTTCCCCTTTCACCTTCTTTCCCCAATTTTTTTCTATCCTTTTATTTTTTTCTCTTGCTTTTCAGGAGTTAAGAGCAAGATCATGATCTTAAAAAAATGGAACACTTTTCTTCTCTCTTTGTCTACATCCTCCTCACACTCCAATTTTGCCTTGTTGTTGCAGTTCTGGCAGTTTGTGATGAGACATTACCGTGTTCCTGAATGTCTTGTTTTGCTTTATAGTGTTTGATGCAAAATCCTCTCCACACCATCTAAAATGTAACAAGAATAGACACATTTGATATCCCAACTCTGCTTCAATGCCCCGGTACATAAGCACATTCTCACAGTTAGGATGTGGCCTCTATACAAACGGTGCATAACTAAAACATTTCACCATGTTAGCGATGTGCACGTAATGGACGGTTTTCAACCACCATCCAAGGAAACAGAGCGCTGCACAATTTGCAGGTGTGTCCCAAAATAGTAACACGTCGCTCTGATGGCAAGGGAGGTAATCTAGTTACTGC
>CM054166.1:6639430-6679430 GCA_028751875.1 Rapana venosa
TAAAAATATTGCAGTGGAACTGCAGATCGGTAATGACTAACTTACACTATCTTATTCACCACCTTACCACAGTCAGTTACCAAATATTAGTTTTACAGTCATTGAATGTCAGTCGAAGCAATTTGCCTAGACTGGCAAACTTTTATCATCCACCAATTCATGAAAACGTTATGAGTGATACAGAAAAGATAAAAACCGCCATATACATTCGTGAAAAATTGGAGTATAGTTCATGTAAATCACCAGCACCATCTTCTGTATTGAATCTATATTCCTGTGCAGCAAATGTAAAAGTCAATAATCATATCATCATAAATGTTGTTTCTGTATATCTCCCTAAAGGTCCAAATGAGGAAAATACTGAATGGATTCGCACATTACAAGATTCAAATAAAAAGTGGATAGTCGTTGGCGACTTTAATGCTCACTCTCCTTTTTGGGATAAGGGCAGCACATCAATAACTAGCAAGAGATTTGTTGAAAATATAGTAGATTCTTGCCTTTATTTATTAAATGATGGTAATGTAACAAGAATCCCAGATATTGCTAGTCATAGGGCAAGTGCCATTGACTTATCTTTCATTTCTCCTGTGCTTGCTCCAAATTGTAAATGGGAAACTCACACCAACACTTTAGGGAGTGATCACTTACCAATTACGATTACCCTTAATGACCACTCTTGTGGATATAGTAATGATAAAGACGCTATCCCAAAATTTAATTATGATCTTGCGAATTGGAATAAATTTAATACTATTTTAACAGCAGTAAAAACAGAACACATTAAAAACGATGATGTGGACATTTTTTACAAAAATTTTACAGATACAGTTTTACAAGCTGCTGATGGTTCAATTCCAAAATTTTCATCTTTAAAATCCAACAAACATTCAGGTAACATATGGTGGAATGATTCTTGTCAGAAAGCTGTTAATGAGAAAAAAGAAAAATATAAAAACTATATAAAAGAGCGCAATGAAAAAAATCATCTCTTGATGAAAAGAGCAAACTTTGCATGCAAGAGTATTATAGCACAAGCTAAGCGCCAGTTTTGGAGTAGTTTCTGTACAAAAGACGTTTTCAACTATACAGATCTAAAAAAGGTGTGGAAAAAATTCAATGATATGAAAAATGGGGTTTGTTTACAGAATTGTCCGATCAAAATACAGGAAAAAGAAGTTCTTTCTGATTCAGAAAAAGCTGAAATTTTCGTAAATATGTTTTCTGATTCTATGAGCACTCAAAACCTTTCAGATGAATCAAAAAACGTTTAGAGAAATGAGGTACAGAAAGCCGAATATTTAGATCCAGAATGCGATAATACACACTATGTGAATGCCCCCATTACGTTGCAAGAAGTAAGAGATGTAATCTTCTCTCTTCCTACTAAAAAGCATCAGTAGGTAGAGATTCAATATCTAATGAACTACTAAGGCATCTCCCTAATAATTGGTTACTTCTATTATTAGATCTCTTTCAACACTGCTGGATTCATGGAGTCATACCTCGATTGTGGAAACATTCCGTTTTGATACCGGTATCAAAGCAAGGAAAGACCATAAGCGATAAGAATAACTATAGACCAATAGCATTAACTTCACTTTACAGGGAAGGTGATGGAAAAAATAATCTTAAACAGACTGACATATTTTTGTGATAAAAATAAATTATACCCGTAAATCAGGCAGGTTTTCGTAAGGGTAGATCTACGTTGATCATTTAGTTAAATTAACCACTCAAGTTAAATACCAGTTTGCTCGAAGGAAGAATGTACTTGCCACATTTTTTGACGTACATAAAGCATATGATCATGTGTGGCATGAGAGATTGCTTTATAAACTGAAATCTATTGGGCCTTTCTGGCAATATTTACTTCTATATTAAAAGCTTTCTGTCAGAAAGAATCATTCAAGCTAAAGTTGGGAATTATTATTCTACCTCAAGGTCACCAGACATGGGTATCCCGCAAGGTTCAGTAATATCACCTTATCTATTCAACATTTTACTATATGACCTTCCTAGATTTTTATCAAGCAATGTTGTTATTGTACAATATGCTGACGATATATGTATGTGGATGGATGTTACGATGAAAAGAAAACACCAAAAGACAGTTAAATTATTATCAAAAGTATATCAAAAAGAACTTGAAAAACTTAGTGGTTATCTTTTTGAGAATGGTCTTTCACTTTCCCTGAAAAAAAACCCAAACCCTTTTCCTTTTTAATAACGGTGTTGACCCACAAGTTCTACCTAATTTTCGAATAATGGAGAAAACTCTAGAATACAAACAAGCAGTGAAATTCTTAGGAGTATTCCTTACTTCTAAATTAACGTGGAATCAGCATATTGAATATATGGCAACTAAAGCTAAGAAAGTTCTTAACTTCTTAAAAGTTACTAGTAAACAACCATGGGGACAAGATATTACTGTATTAAAGCATCTGTCCTTGTCCCTTGTGCGATCAAGACTGTCTTATGGACAAGAAGTATTTTTCAGTGCTCCAAATTATTTGCTTCAGAAAATCCAGAGTTTGTGATTGTAAAGCATTTCGACTTGCTTTAGGTGTACCAGCTCATGCCTCATCTATAGGTACATATAAGGAAGTAGGAGTTCTTCCTTTAAATGAATATCGACAGCTTGCTGTGGCAAAATATGTCTTAAGAAGTACAACAAATGACAGCAACGTTGAAAATGAAGTCCCGATAAAGTCTGACATTCACTTTCCGAAAAGAGCAAGAACTATCAGCTCGCTTACTACAATTAATACTTACACTTCTCCCCTTTTTAAACATTCAGAACTTAAACCAAATAAATTAGCAAAATCAGTACAGTCAGCTCCCTACCCACCCGGGAACTTTTTAAAGCTCATTTTGACATCAATTATTCTTCTGTAAGAAAAGCTGAAAATGTTAACATTCTTACATCGCTAGTAAAAGAACATATTCAAACTACTTATCCTGATCATCTCAAAATCTATACTGATGGGTCTGTTTTAAATACTAATGAGGCTGGTGCAGCTTTCATTATTCCATCATTAAAAGTAGAACGAGCTGTCTACCTGGGAAAAAATAAATCTATATTTACAGCTGAGCTAACTGCTATTGTGTTGGCACTTAACTATGTACTTGACTTTCCCCAAAGACATATTCAACATACTTTTGTGTGTTGATTCTAAATCGGTTTTACATGCTTTAAGAAATTTACTTTTAAAGTAAGGAAAAGACCTAATCATTGAAATCAGGCATCTGGTACACTTTTTGATTTTAAGAGGTAGTACTGTTACTTTCTGTTGGGTTCCCTCACACACTGGTATCTTTTTTAATGAAAAAGTTGACAGTCTTGCAAAATAATGGCGCGAGAAATAAAATAGTTCTTGTGAAATAAACGTTGCCTTATCTCTGCATGAGGGATACAGCTTGCACAAAAGCTTGCTGGAAGCACTTCAGAAAGAAAATATATGATTCTGGCTATTGTCTCTATAATGGCTGTACAAGCAATGTGATAGATTTTTTGAAATGCTTTCATTTCTAACAAAGTCTGTGGTTGGTATAATCGTAGAAATATGTTATCCCTTATGTACAGATTTAAACTAAATGCTTTCAGGACAAAGTACGTGAAAGATTTAAACTGTATTTGTGGGGAGAAGATTACCAATAGTCATGTTATTTTTGATTGTGGACATTTAAAAGCATTTTTACCCGCTATACCAGGTTTATCACTGGATCCGATTTTGTCTGAACCATCGTTACTGTTGGACATTGTGTTAGGATTGATAAAAAGTCCGATAATTCAGTTTTTGTAGTATGTTAAAGTTAGCTTTTAAGTACTGTTAATTGACACTTTTTGATATTGTTTGCATTCTTTGTTTATATTACTTTTTCCGTCTAAAATCACTAAATGTGAATAGACGTTAAACTGAAGAACACACACACAGACACACACACACAAACACACACACACAAACACACACACACACACACACACCAAACACACACACAGACACACACACACACACAAACACACACACACACACAAACACACACACACACAAACACACACACACACACACACACACCACACACAACACACACACACACACACACACACACACGGCATGCCCACGCGGAGCAGAGAGGAAAGGGCAGCCTGTGTTCATTGACTTCAAGGTCAACACCACCAGTCAGACCCTGCTCCAGCCCAGCTTTGTCTGCCGTCCTCTCCAGTATGGGGACTCTGCGATCCCTCTGCCTGACCTCCCCTCTCTCTCTCTCTCTCTTCTCTCTCTCTCTCTCTCTCTCTTCTCTCTCTCTCTCTCTCTCTCTCTTCTCTCTCTCTCTCTCTCTCTCTCTCTCTGTCAGCAAGTATTAGCACGCGCCGCATCCGTGTTCAAATTCATTTAAAGTTTTTCCATAAGTCGTGATACTATACGAAAAGAGAGATAAGGTGTGTGTCCGGGGGGAAGGGGGGGGGGGGAGGGAGGGGGGATAGTTGTTGGGAGAAGGAATCCTTAAGAATCATTGCATGTCAGATGATTACAAAGATTGCGTTAATCACCTTTTGAAAGACAATGCATTTCTACCTATTCTTAAACAAAATCAACGATTCCAAAGAAAAACCACAAACTCAATTAGGCCTAGTACGGGCACGTGACACGAACATGTGGACTGGCCAAGACTGTCCTACAGGGAACAGTACAAGGAGGGAGACGAAGAGGCAGACAGAGAAAACGACGGGAAGACAACATCAGAGAGGGGACTGGCCTTGAGTGGAAAGACATAGGCCTCTAATTGAAAGTTGGAAACCACGAGATGTGGAGGAAACTGGCTGCAGTGTTTTCGGCTGCCTCTACCACATCGGCAAAACACCACAGACAAACGTGCTCATGTTGCAGACTAGAAAACAGCAAGAGACAGACAGACAGACAGACTGTCCAGACAATTTCTCCTTGAAATCAAATGTGTACCGGAACAGAAATCTTTCACCTGTAACACAGTATCTCAAGTACATGGCAAATTCAGGCAAGGGAGAAATGTGGCCACTGATCAGAGGATGTAGAGATTCTTTTCTTTTCATTTTTATAAATCATCTTTATTCAGATTTGTACATAGTTACATTATATACACTTTCTGTGGCAACCAAAACTAATATAAAAATCCACACTTCCATTCACACTAAATGTCCGTGCATACATGGACAACAACAGAAAAAAATTAATCTGTCACAATAAAAGCAGCATAAACCGACAAGTCCTATAACTAAACAAGCACACTCAAACCCCCACAGACTCACTCACACATACACACGCATTCACACACACCCTCATCAAAAGGCACAGCCTTTATTGTGTTTTTTAAAACAACATTCAATACAATGTAGATTTAAGTGCAAATTCAAAAGACAGTCAGTTTGGCGTTGCACTGCAGAGTGAGTCATGGTCCACAGTGACTGGAATCTCTCTTCGGCAATCTGTTAAACTGCAGAGTGTGTCATGGTCCACATTGACTGGAATCTCTCTTCGGCAATCTGTTAAACTGCAGAGTGTGTCATGGTCCACAGTGACTGGAATCTCTCTTCGGCAATCTGTTAAACTGCAGAGTGTGTCATGGTCCACAGTGACTGGAATCTCTCTTCGGCAATCTGTTAAACTGCAGAGTGTGTCATGGTCCACAGTGACTGGAATCTCTCTTCGGCAATCTGGAATAGTCCACCGTCAGACGGACTCTGACACGTGCCAAGAAATGGGCGGCGATGTCCACTGGCTGCATGGCTTCTTATCAAACCGAGCCTTGTTTCGGCACTGCCATAGGGAAAAACGATATTATCAGAGTGAGAAACTACATTTTCACCTTAACGGCAAAGCTTATGGAACCAGCAAGCTATTGCATTAAGCCACCAGGCAAAGAAACAGTGTGTCGCACAATTGCCAGGTGTGTCGCACAATTGCCAGGTGTGTCGCACAATTGCCAGGTGTGTCCAGTTGCCAGGTGTGTCCAGATGTGAAACACGGTTCTGATGGCATGGGGGGTCATGGAATTAGCGCCCGTCACAAATGTAGCTAGACACAAGCCTACTAGCTTACGTTACTGGCTTTCTCACCTAACGTTGATTTGTTTGCCTCACGCATAAACCACCAGCTAAAAAATGCGTCTTTTCAACGTCACTCATATGCTTATGCAATAAATATATTAGAAGGACTATCTCTGTTTCTAGTGTGTTCTCCTTTTCAGGTTGCTTCCAAGAGTGCTATGAAAAATCGTCAGAGACAAATCAGGAGTGACTGGTGTGCTTCTGTGGACAGACAAGATACCTTACCCCTTGCTGTCAAAATCCCGACAAGCTGACCTAAGCTTCTGTCCATGATCTCAGCCACAAACATCCTTTGAGAAAAGAAGCTGCTCTTTCTGATATACAGGGGACAAGATAGCTCAGTGGTCAGAGCACTCGCTTTCCCCCAGCAAAGGTTAAGCAGCATCGAGCATGGTTACCACTTGGATGGGTGATCGTTTGCGAGCCATGGTTTCAGTACAGTCCCTAAGTCCGCCCAGCTGTAAATGGGTACCTGCCTCCTTAAGGGTCAGGGAAGGTAAAGCAGCGAGGGAGAGGAGATGGGCGCCGCCCTCAATATGCTGGCCCCTGGAGAAGCTGAGGTCTCTGATGCTTCGCTCCCCTACGACATGCCCTTAACCTGGGATTTCTCAAGACGCCGCCAACACCATCATGACTGGTGGCGGATATCCACACGTCAAATGTACAGCATGACTGCATCATTATCAACAACCAACATGCACACGTCAAATGTACAGCATGACTGCATCAGTATCAACAACCAACATCCACACGTCAAATGTACAGCATGACTGCATCATTATCCACAACGACACGTCAAATGTACAGCATGACTGCATTATTATCAACAACCAACATGCACACGTCAAATGTACAGCATGACTGCATTATTATCAACAACCAACATCCACACGTCAAATGTACAGCATGACTGCATCATTATCGACAACCAACATCCACACGTCAAATGTACAGCATGACTGCATCATTATCCACAACGACACGTCAAATGTACAGCATGACTGCATTATTATCAACAAGAAACATCCACACGTCAAATGTACAGCATGACTGCATTATTATCAACAAGAAACATCCACACGTCAAATGTACAGCATGACTGCATTATTATCAACAAAAACATCCACACGTCAAATGTACAGCATGACTGCATTATTATCAACAAGAAACATCCACACGTCAAATGTACAGCATGACTGCATTATTATCAACAAGAAACATCCACACGTCAAATGTACAGCATGACTGCATTATTATCAACAAGAAACATCCACACGTCAAATGTACAGCATGACTGCATTATTATCAACAAGAAACATCCACACGTCAAATGTACAGCATGACTGCATTATTATCAACAAGAAACATCCACACGTCAAATGTACAGCATGAAATGCATTATTATCAACAAAACATCCACACGTCAAATGTACAGCATGACTGCATTATTATCAACAAGAAACATCCACACGTCAAATGTACAGCATCACTGCATTATTATCAACAACCAACATCCACACGTCAAATGTACAGCCTGCATCATTATCAACAACCAACATCCACACGTCAAATGTACAGCATGACTGCATCATTATCAACAACCAACATCCACACGTCAAATGTACAGCATGACTGCATCAGTATCAACAAGTAACATCCACATGTCAAATGTACAGCATGACTGTATCAGTATCAACAACCAGCATCCACACGTCAAATGTACAGCATGACTGCATCAGTATCAACAAGTAACATCCACACGTCAAATGTACAGCATGACTGCATCATTATCGACAACCAACATCCACACGTCAAATGTGCAGCCTGCATCATTATCGACAACCAACATACACACGTCAAATGTACAGCATGACTGCATCATTATCGACAACCAACATCCACACGTCAAATGTACAGCATGACTGCATCAGTATCTACAACCAGCATCCACACGTCAAATGTACAGCATGACTGCATCAGTATCAACAAGCAATATACACACGTCAAATGTACAGCATGACTGCATCATTATCAACAACCAACATCCACACGTCAAATGTACAGCATGACTGCACCATTATCGACAAGCAACAGCCACACGTCAAATGTACGGCATAACTGCATCATTATCGACAAGCAACAGCCACACGTCAAATGTACAGCCTGACTGCATTATTATCGACAAGCAACAGCCACACGTCAAATGTACAGCCTGACTGCACCATTATCGACAAGCAACAGCCACACGTCAAATGTACAGCCTGACTGCATCATTATCGACATCCACACGTCAAATGTACAGCATGGCTGCATCATTATCGACAAGCAACAGCCACACGTCAAATGTACAGCCTGACTGCATCATTATCAACAAGTAACAGCGGCATGCTCCTGGCCTGAAAGAGGATCAGGTTTCCCCCCTCTAGGTGAAGGTGTCAGTGTCCTAGCCTTTCTGAGTGTGGGAGGGAAAGCTTCACTTAGCGCTGGCTGTCTGCATGCACTCAGCTGCTGTCTCAACAAGTTCTGTGGTGTTTCTGGTGAAAACATGGACCTAATTAGTGACACCTGTCAAAGGACCTTTTGAAATTAAACCAAAGTTGCTTAAACATAAAGAAACTTGGCATGGAAATAAAGTCCTCAAGCCAAGTCATCAAGCCAAGTCATCAAGCCAAGTCATCAAGTCATCAAGTCAAGTTATCAAGTCAAGTTATCAAGTCAAGTCATTGTTAAGTCATCAAATCACCAAACCATCAAGTCATGTCATCAAGTCATCAAGCCGTCAAGTCATCAAGTCAAGTCATCAAGTCAAGGCATCAGGTCGTCATCAGGTCATCAAGTCAAGTCATCAGGTCAAGCCAAGTCATCAAGTCAAGTCACTCTTTGCTTCATACCACACAGCCATACACTACAACATCTGTAATCACTGTGCGTACTCAGGACAAGGGCCAGATGAAGACTTACATTTTCTTTCTTTCTTTCTTTCTTCTTTTATATCGAGGATAATGCAATAAGCACTCATGTGCTTTTTTACATCCAGCCCCGTGTGTATGCGGTTTTGTAAATTCTGTCATCTGTTCCCACCGGCACACAATGGCCTACTTTTACGATAAGCGAAACAGGATTTAACGTGTGCGCAAGATGTTCTGCGTGCGTTCGCACACGGGGCCTCGGTTTATAGTCTCATCCGAAGGACTTCTCGGGAGAGTGGAGTCTGCACTGATGTTAACTCCAGGAGAAAATATCCCCTTGAACATCAATACTTATGTGTGACCCTTGGAAAATAAAGCTTCTCTCTCTCTCTGTCTGTCTCTCTCTCTCTGTCTCTGTCTCTCTCTCTCTCAGTGGGCATCATATTCAGCCTTAGAGTTTCATTTCAAAGGTGCACGGAATCGACGTAAAGCGACACCCCTCCCCACCCCTCCTGTCACAGGGGCTGATCTTCCCTTCCTCTTCTCATTTGCTCTCCTTTCTTCTTTTTGCTTTCTTCTTCTTCTCCTCCTCCTTGTCTCTTCTTTCTCTTCTATCATCTTATTCTCGAAATGAAACCAAAACCCAAAAATAAGAAAATAAAACACACCCACACAGATGCGCACGCGCACACCCACCCACATACATGCACGCGCGCACACACAAACATATATACACTCACGCGCACACACACGTACGCACGCACACACACATATATACACGCACGCACAGGGAGAGAGCATTCTAGAGCACTATCATAGAGGTCTATCAGCACATTAATTGAGAAGTAAGACATTTTGTAACCTTGATGTTTGAAACCTTCTTTTTCATGCAATTTTCTGCCTTCTTTCCTTCCTTTAAAAACAAAATGTCTCAATCTAAAGCCGAGACACTTATCCAGTTTGATATCTACGACGCAGATTTGGCGTAGCCCATATGGGTTATTTAGGACGGGATAGCTCAGTGGTCAGAGCACTCGCTTTCCCCAGCCAAGGTTAAGCAGCATCGAGCGTGGTTACCACTTGGATGGGTGACCATTTACGCGCCTTGGCTTCAATATAGTCCCTCAGTTCACCCAGCTGTAAATGGGTACTGCCCTCTTTAGGGTCAGGGAAGGTAAAGCAGCGAGGGAGAGGAGATGGGCGCCGCCCTCAATATGCTGGCCCCTGGAGAAGCTGAGGTTTCTGACGCCTCGCTCCCCAACGACCACATAGGTTATGGGAGACCTTTACCTTTTATAGGGGTAATTCAACGGGCATTGACACCCCACTGAAACAGTGAGGGGAACGTGATGAGAATGTGGACAGGAAGAAGCCGAGATAACTGTCAACATAGCCACAGCACAGGAGGCCATAGCTCAGATCCTCCTTCGTAGGGCCGGGGGGGATGGGGGGAGGGGGGGGGCTGTCAGTATGTTATGAAGTTTTGTACTAGTTTTATCATAAACCCAAACTTCACATGTGCCTACCATTTGTTATTCTTCTCAAAGGTTTGTAGAGAAATATCGCTAAAACTGTTGACAGTGTGCTCATTTGCAGACGACATAAGTGGAGCTAGCCTCACCCTGGTGGGTCGTTCCAAGACGTTTGCAGCATTGAAGCTTCTGGTCAGATTGTGAGGACATGGACATTCCAAACTAACGTGTAGGTCAGTGTCGCTCACACTGAATTGTAAAGCGAAACACGGATATGTTTGTGTCGATATGGTATGGGACGCTGAAGGAGTGAAAAAAAAATGCATTCCCCTTTTACAATTCCCTTTATGCAATCCCCTTTATACATTTCCTTTTATACAATCCTCTTTATACAATCCCCTTTATACAATCCCCTTTATACAATCCCCTTTATACAATTCCCTTTATACAATCCCCTTTATACAATCCCCTTTGTACAATCCCCTTTATACAACCCCCTTTATACAATCCCCTTTATACATTCCCTTTTATACAATCCTCTTTATACAATCCCCTTTATACAATCCCCTTTATACAATCCCTTTTGTACAATTGTCAATCATTTGATGGCAGATAGCAGGAGAAAGACGACTTCTCTCAAAACAGTGATGGCATCTTTCTATAGTCTAGAACATTGAAAACGTTGTTCTGCATTGAACAGTACAGGCTGATAGACATGAATACGTAGAATATATCTACCAACTTTATTAAACAATGTAGATGTGTGTATTAGATGTCGAGGTTCATTTGAAACAATATGGCACATGTGGTATTGCAAACATGATTTGTTATTTTTAGTAAATTTCCAACACAAAATGTGTGTGTGTGTGTGTGTGTGTGTGTGTGTGTTGTGTGTGTGTGTGTGTGTGGTGTGTGTGTGTGTGCGCGCGCGCGTGCGCGTCTGTGTGTTTATTTTATTTCTTTTCTTTCGTGGATAATTGAATAAGGACTCGTGTACTTTATTACCCCAGTCCCCGATGTGTATGCAGCTTTTCAATTTTTTGTCATCCGTTCCCACTGCGCGCGCGCGCGCGCGCGTGTGTGTGTTGTGTGTGTTGTTTTGTGTGTGTGTGTGTGTGTGTGTGTGAGAGTGAGTGGAGAGAGAGAGAGAGAGAGAAGGAGAGAGTAGACAGAGACATAGGGACACACACCCCACACACACGCACGCACGCGGGCACGCACACACACACACACACACACACACACACACCACAACGTCGCGGCACAAGCACACAGCACCACACCACCACACACACACACACATAAGTGGAGTCCGAACAATCCCCATGACTCTTCTGAGATTCGACCCCCCCACCTTCCCGTCCCTAACCAAGGCGTTCACCACGCGCCACAGCGGCTGGCTGACTTCCCTTGTTGCCTCCTCCCACAGCAGACTGGTGCAGCAGCATTGCATTGTGGGTCATTCAACAACCAGTGACACCTCGCTGAACCATTAGGGAGACAGGAGAATGGTTGACAGACAGCAGGGAGGGGAGGTAACTGTCCACACGACAGCCAGGATACAGGGGGGACGTTCATATGGTAAGCCAGTAATGAGGAAGAAAAGCACTTAATCTCTCTCTCTCTCTCTCTCTCTCTCTCTCTCTCTCTCTCTCTCTCTCTCTCTCTCTCTCTGCTGTGTGTGTGTGGTTTTGTGTGTGTGTGTGTGGTTGTGTGTGTGTGTGTGTGTGTGTGTTGAAAAACAAGTCAAAGTTTTTATTTTAGATGGTATTTTGAATAAGAAAAACATTTGCTTTTTTCATCAAGACATCTGTCAACAAACTGTAATAGAGCAGAAATAATGATACTAACGAAGACAATGACGATTGTGACACACACACACACACACACAACACACACACACACACACACACACACACCCCTGGGAATGCAGGCAAAGCTGCCATTGCCATTGTTTCTGGTTTCCCTGGCTGAGACAGCGCGGGGTGACGTGTGCTCCTGTCAGCACACACAGGCTGCTGGCTGACCCACCCCAGGTGAGGGGCTTTACACAGCTTCCCCTCACTGCAGCAGTGGTCGTTTTCAAACCCTTCACCGTTTGTACATGTCCAATACACCATTCTTCTATTTCCTCACATTTGTCTACAACTATTCCTTGGTGTTTGCAACACTGGACAATGTCGCTTTGTTTTGAATGGCATCTTTCTATGTATCTATGTAATCTTTCTATGTTTCTATGTATTCAATGTAATCTTTGTATCTGAGCAGCAACATACAAATGCTGGTTTGAGTCATTTTGGGCATTATCCTCTTTTTGTGTATATTTACATAGCACAACTTCTTTGATTGTTATGTTTGAACAGCATATATTTAACCGCTTTGTAATACCAGATTCATTGTTCTATTTCTATGTATTGCACAATGTTGTTAAATGCATCAGAACATAATCCATACCACACTTTTTCTATATTTGTTCACTGCTGTTTTGTAGTTACATCAATTCAAACTACATCGCAGCCTATTTTCTGATGCTATACATCTAGACAGAAGATTTGCATTTGTGTATAAATTTCGACGACTTAAAAAAATGTTCAGAGAACATTGTTCCTCTCTTTCTGTGCATTTGGCAAATACATCAGTTCCACTGTCCAGTGTCTCATGTTGGTATTGACAACATGCTAAGCAAACAGTCATCACCCAGACCTGTCAGTCTGCCTACTGTCAAATAAGCTATCAGTGCAATTGGCAAGTATCTGTCCACTGGTGCAACACTCCACTTGCCTATCTCTCATTTTTTCATGTTTGGACTACTGCAATTTTCTTTTGGCTGGTCTGCCAGCATCACCTATCTACACCATTCAATGAATACAAAACTCTGCAACTCGACGTATTCTCAGAAAGAAAAAAATTCTGAATATAAGTATTACTCCTCTCTAGTGGTGTCTTCATTGGTTGCCTGCCAAACAAAGAGTAGATTTCAAGATTAGTAAATGTGTGTGTGTGTGTGTGTGTGTGTGTGCGCGCGCTCGCTCGCTTGCTCTTTTTTTAAGTCTGTGCGTGTGCGTGTGTGCGCGCGTACTATTTTTAAGCGCTTGCATGTGTATTAATGACTTGAATGCAATCACTTTGATTCATTTTTCACAAGGTGACGTCATCAGCAGTCCCTGACCAGGCTGGTCATCACGGGGACACAGGGCAGGCGTTGGTCAACACCAGCTGACGGCAGGCTGGTCAGTCTGCAGCCTATGATAGCAACAGCGCGTGTCACGGCTGGTCAGTCTGCAGCCTTTGATAGCAGCAGCGCGTGTCACGGCTGGTCAGTCTGCAGCCTATGATAGCAACAGCGCGTGTCACGGCTGGTCAGTCTGCAGCCTATGATAGCAGCAGCACGTGTCACGGCTGGTCAGTCTGCAGCCTATGATAGCAACAGCACGTGCCACGGCTGGTCAGTCTGCAGCCTATGATAGCAGCAGCGCGTGTCACGGCTGGTCAGTCTGCAGCCTTTGATAGCAACAGCGCGTGTCACGGCTGGTCAGTCTGCAGCCTATGATAGCAGCAGCGCGTGTCACGGCTGGTCAGCAGTCGTCAGTACAAACGGAACAACAGGGCTGCTTCAGCTTCCTTTGGTAAGACAGCGTCATTGATGTTGTAGTTTACAACATGCAGACAACATCAGTGCTGCTGAATCTTCAAACATACTTTCTCCACGTCATCATTGATGTTGTAGTTTACAATATGTACAAGACTGGAATGTTGCTGAACACACTTTCTTCACGTCATTATCGTTGCATTTTGCATGTGGGCAGCAACAATGTTACTTAACACACTTTATCCATGTCATCAATGTTGTATTTTCCAACATGCAGACAACAACAATGCTACTTAACATACTCTAGGGGGACGGGACAGCCTAGTGGTTACAACATTGCGCTCGCAATCTGACGACCCGGGTTCAATTCTCGTTCAAGGGGATACTTTCCTCTGGCGTTAACATCAGTGCAGACTCCACTCTCCCCAAAAGTCCTTCGGATGAGACTATAAACCGAGGCCCCGTGTGCGAACGTACGCAGAACATCTTGCGCACACGTTAAATCATGTTCTGCTTTTCGTAAGAGTAGGCCATTGTGTGCCGGTGGGAACAGATGGCAGAATTAACAAAACCGCATACACACGGGGACTGGATGTAAAAAAGCACACAAGTGCTTATTCCATTATCCTTGATATAAAAGAAGAAATAACTCTATCCACATCATCATCGTTGTATTTTGAAATATGCTGACGTTATTGCGTAGCGCACTTTGCAGACAGACAAGACCCTGTTGTTGTTGGGTGCACCATTTTCCAGGCCATGGCTGACAGCTATCGTTGATTAGTCCTGTCTGTTGACCTGCTGTCTGTGTGCCAGCAGGGCTGGTGCACGACATCACAGCACAGCTGCCTCGTTATCTTCTTCAACTGCTGCAGTTTCGCTGTAGACCAAAGTCCATGTGTTGCATGTCAGCATATAATAAAAATCAGTGTTTTACATCAATGTTGTTGTGGTCGAGCAGATGTTCACAACATCATTGTTGTTGTATTTTTGTACATGTGAACATGTTGAAAAGACAAACTTCTTTCAGAATGAATCACGTTGCTGTCATACTTCACCTTCACCTAACCCGTAGTTCCGTGGGGCATCACTGAAGATTTTGCAACCAGCTTCCTCCAACCCCCTCCTCCCCTCTCGCAGTCCTCTGCTTTCCATAGCAAATTGTTCCACTCAAGCTACCAGTCCACTCTCTGATGTTGTCTTACCATCGTTTTCTCTTCGTCTCCCTCCTTGTACTGTTCCCTGTAGGACAGTCTTGGCCAGTCCAGATGTTCGTGTGACCTGCCCCTACCACTTCAGTTGGCGTTTTTTCCGCTGAAGTCAGATGCTCTTCATATGGTCCGATGGTGTTTTCAATTCTGGTTTTCACTCCCTCTTAAGTGATGTGATCTCTGTATGAGATGTCATACTTATGCCTGATCCAAACCGTGCAGAACATGATTGTATTGCGCTAACAGGAACCATACCTGTCAACTTGTCAGCGAGTGTTCAGTCTTCAGGCCACGTCAGGGACAAGGTGCACTGGCTCTCCTCCAAGACAGGCTGTGTGTTGTACAGGCACCACGGAACCCAGTGTCAAGTGGTCAAGTCAGGTAGCGTGTTCTCTCTCTCTCTCTCTCTCTCTCTCTCTCTCTCTCTCTCTCTCTCTCTCTCTCTCTCTCTCTCTCTCTCTCTCTCTCTCTCTCTCTCTCTCTCTCTCCCTCGTCTTTTGGATGAGACTATAAACCCGAGGTTAAACCGAGGTCCGGTGTGCGAACGCACACAGAACAGCTCGCGTACACATTAAACCCCGTTCCACCTTTTTGGAAGAGGAGGTCATTGTGTGCCGGTGGGAAGGGATGACAAATTTTCCAAAACTGCACACACACGGGGACTAGATGTAAAAAAGCACACGAGTGCGTTTTCCATTAACTCGAAATAAATGAATAAATGAATAGAAAATCTCTATTTCTCTCTCTCAACAAAATGTAATACAAAATATTCTAGAAAACACTTTTCAACAATTCGGTCACCATACGGATTGGTGCAAGGGTCTCTTCTCTCTGTCTGCATACTAATAACACTTGTATGTTCATCAACAAAGGTATGAGGAACAGTTTTGCTGATGGTACTTTTATTTTAATCAGTGTAACTTGAAAGATCTGCCCAGCACTCTACAAGACATTGCCAATTAGTTGGTAGAGCCAATGAAATTTTATCATAACCATGTCCTTAAACGAATAAAAATTAAGCACATGACGCTCTTAAAGACAAAACATGACCTGCATTTTTTCACCTGTATATCTTGAGAATGGGGACAGGATAGCTCAGTGGTCAGAGCACTCGCTTTTGTTATTGCCAAGGTTAAGCAGAATGGAGAGTGGTTACCACTTGGATGGGTGACCGTTTGTGCGCCTTGGTTTCAGTACAGTCCCCCAGTTCACCCAGCTGTAAATGGGTATCTGCTTCTTTAGGGTAAGGTAAAGCAGCGAGGGAGAGGAGATGGACGCCGCCTCAATATGCTGGCCCCTGGAAAAGTGAGGTCTCTGATGCCTCGCTTCACTACGGCCACATAGGTTATGGGATACCTTTACCTTTATGTCCTTAAACGAACAAGTATTAAGTACACGTCGATCACTTCTTAAAGACAAAAAGCACGGCCTATATTTTTCCACCTTTGTACGTTGAGACTGGCATACACAGTGACAGAGACACTCACAGACTTTCAGCAGTTAACATTGACCTTAAGTTCTGCTGGCATTTTAGTCTGGCAGCTTGTATAAACACATTTCTCAAAAACTACTTCAACCTGTGCTGCTTCTTCTTTCTTTCTTTAGACGGTCTGTCCCTGTTCAGCTTCTGCTGATGAACACAACTATGCCAGAGACAACAAGGACAACAACAGCATGAACAGCAGTAACAACAACAGTAGCAGCAACAACAGCAGCAACAACAACAGTAACAACGATAATAGCAGCAGCAACAACAGCAGCAGCAACAATAGCAGCAATAACAGCAGCAACAACAACAATAACAGCAGCAGCAACAACAGCAGCAACAACAGCAGCAGCAACAATAACAGCAATAACAGCAGCAACAACAACAATAACAGCAGCAGCAACAACAGCAGCAACAGCAGCAGCAACAGCAGCAGCAACAAGAAGTTGATCACTGGCCTCTGCCGAAGACGACTAGTCCCAAGATGACAATGATAATAAGAACGCAACAACAACAAAATGAATATCCCCTACAGAAATAAAAGCAGGACAAAGACAAAACAAAACAAAACAAACGATAAACAAACAGACAACAACACAGGCTTGTCTGGAGTCGACAGGAAACAGATCTGCCTCTGGTAAACAGACGCCAAAATCAGCAACAACAACAACAACAGACAGAGAAAGAAACCGAAAATAAACATGTCCTGTAAGATTGCCCTGTCATAGAAACAGGCTATTCTTGCATCACCAGATCCAAACCTGGAGAAACTAGGATGGATGGGTGGATGGATGGATAGATGGATAGCTAGCTAGATATAGACAGACAGACAGGCAGACAAAGAGAGGGAGAGGGAGACAGACAGGGAGACAGACAGATCAACAGGCAGACAGACAGAGAAACAGACAGAGAAACAGACAGAGAGACAGAGAGACAGGCAGACAGACAGAGAGACAGAGAGACAGGCAGACAGACAGAAAGCCGCACAGGCAGGAAATGAGGGAGGAAGGAGAAGAGGTCTGGTCACCAGGTATGGATGTTGGCAATCCCTGTCATGCCTGCTTCTTGACATCTGGAAATGTGCAGTCACGGAAAACAAAACGGTCACTGAACATGTGGCACAGTTGACGACATTCCAGCTCATCATTTCCTCACTGAACGTGGTGCTCATGGCGCCTTTCTATGGATTCCATCTCATTGTGGTATATTAGGAAATGATCAGACTGCAAAACAGGGAGCTAAACAATCTCAGTCAAGTTGCATGGTCCATATAGGGTACAAGAGAGTCTCTGCCTGTTACGAAAAGTCTTTTGGAATCGCTTTAAACCAAGTACCACACAACGGCAATGTGTCTGTCACAAAACTTCAAATAAGTCACAATTCTTAGACACCACAGCAGTTTTGTATCAGAATGTCCATCGTATTAACGCACACTTACATACACATAGAACTATCACATCATTGTTTTACAGGGTAAAACTGAACGCTTCTAAAACAAAATTCAGTCATTCGGGTTGCTCTCCCCGGGGTGAGCGCGTCGCCACAGGAGCAGCACCACCTTTTTTCGTCTCATCCGAAAGACTAGCAACCAGACCACAACTCACGGTTTAGTGGATAGGGAGAAAGTTTCGGGCCCAAACGTGGATCGAACCACCGCACACTTGAAACCTGGACTGTTGGCTTTCTAGGCGGGTGTTACAACCTCTAGACCACCTCCACCCCCCCCCTGCTGGTGCCCAGTGCTGTGTGTGTGTGCATCAGCAGCTGCCCTGACCTGAACCCCCGACCCTCAGGCCCTGCAGCTATCGTCCTGTTGATTCAGCGACAGGCCCCCCCCCCCCCCCCCCCCCCCCCCCCCAGCTAATGAGGTCCATACAGAACACGACCCGGGTAGCGGGGAGGGAAGGAGGAGGGGTGTGTGTGGGATGCTGGTTCAGTGACTGCAGAGGTAGGCAGTATTTTCTTCTGGTGATTCAGTGAACAGAGTGTCTCTCTGTATCAAATATATATATATATATAATTATATCCTCCAAACATACCTAACTTGACGTGTTGTGTGTGTGTGTGTGTGTGCGTGCGTGCGTGCGTGCGTCGCGCGCGCGCGCGCATGTCAAAAAAAGTACCATTTATTTTTTCCTTTGTTTCGAAGATGATGGAATGGACATTCGTTTGCTTTTTTTGCATCCATTTCCCGTGTGTGTGCGACTTTGTAGATTTTGTCATCCATTTGCACCAGCGCACAATTGCCTACTCTTCCGAAAGGTGGAACGGGTTTTGGCATGTGCGCGGATGTTCTGCGTGCGCTCCCACACTGGACCTCGTTCATAGTCTCCTGGAAGGATGTGTGTGTGTGTGTGTGTGTGTGTGTGTGTGCATATACGTGTATATGTGTGCATGCATGCGTGTATGAGTGCGCGTGCAAGTGTGTGTGTGTGTGTATGTATGTGTGTGTGTGTGTGAACCTTAACTATATGACCAAAATTGTCCCATGTAAGGTCCCCCCCCCCCCCCCCTTATCTCTCTCTCTCTCTCTGTGTCTGTCTAACTTGGTCTCAGTATGATGTTTAATATACAATGTCATAACAAAGTTTCACAATGACGTATAATTGAGATGACGTCATTCCATTACGTCATTATAATACCCCCCCCCCCCCCCCCACACCTGAGGAAAATGAAAGCCGAAATAATGGGTACATCTATATATGTTGGTTGTTATGCTTACACTCTGTGTGGTATAGTTTTTCTTTTACTACAACAATAAATTTCAGCATTTCTTTGCCTTCTTCAGCAAAAACAGACTGCATATTGTCCTCCAACATATAAACAGACTGCATACTGTCCTCCAACATATAAACAGACTGCAAATTGTCCTCCAACATATAAACAGACTGCATACTGTCCTCCAACATATAAACAGACTGCATATAAACAGACTGCATATTATCCTCCAACATATAAACAGAATGCATATTATCCTCCAACATATAAACAGACTGGATATTGTCCTCCAACATATAAACAGACTGCATATTGTCCTCCAACATATAAACAGACTGCATAATGTCCTCCAACATATAAACAGACTGCATATTGTCCTCCAACATATAAACAGACTGCATATTGTCCTCCAACATATAAACAGACTGCATATTGTCCTCCAACATATAAACAGACTGCATATTGTCCTCCAACACGCCATGGTAACAGGTAGACATTTGAAACAATGTGTAGAGACCTCATCAGGCCTACAGGTCTCCTTACACGTCATGTCCAAAATGAACACAGGAAATGACAGCTCCTCTTGGAGAAATGACGTTGAACAGTTATGTATACACAGCTGTCTTTTTTCTGTACACCAATCACAAGTTTTTCTGTTTGAGCCTGGTTCTCTTCCTTGTACTCATTATTTTCATTGTTTTTGCGATGGCATAGAAAGAATAAAATCATGCAGTTAAATTGTTGTGAATCAAATTAAGCGATAATGAATTCATCGACATTAGAAAGAGACAGAAATTAACATAATGTAAAATAATTACTCAAAGAAAAAAGCCCTTAAATATAGTTCAGCTTAACATTGTCATACTGTTACCATTGCAACCTGCCACACAGCTCCGTTGTAGACAACAAGCGCTTATTCCAGTAATTGTGTAGGTATCTATTTAAAAAACAAAAAGCAATTACTATTAACTGTTGGGTCAGGTGACGCCCATCTCCCCTCCCTCGCTGACCCTAAAGAGGCAGGTACCCATTTACAGCTGGTGAACTGGGGACTGTACTGAAGCCAAGGCGCGCAAACCGTAACCCATCCAAGTGGTAACCACGCTCGATGCTTTTTAACCTTAGCTTTGGGAAAGCAAGTGCGCTGACCACTGAGCTATCCCATACATATAAAACACAGAGAAAGTCACTTTTCATGGCCTGTCTCTGCACGTGCCTCTGGTACATGACACTGTCTCACAGTTGGGATGTGATCTCTATTTGCATAAATATTCTACATTTCTCGGTGTAAGCCAAATGTCTCCAACGCACGGGTTTTCCATCCACACCCAACAAAACAGACCTCCAGCACAATTTGCCGATGTGTCCCAAAATAGTAACACACCGCGCTCTGATCGCATGGGAGGTAATCTAACTACCCTCCGGTCACACACACACACACATCTCTCTCTCTCTCTCTCTCTCTCTCTCTCCATCATTCTCTCTCTCTCTATATATATATATATATATATATATATATATATATATATATATATATATATATATATACCATAATATATAACATATATATATATATATATATAATATATATATATATATATATATATATATATATATATACATTAAATTATATATACTTATTTTTATATATATATATATATATATATATATAGAGAGAGAGAGAGAGAGAGAGAGAGAGAGAGAGAGAGAGATACCTCAGCATATAGCAAATCAATGAGAGCAAGGAAGACGGGGAAAGCAAACGGAACTGTCCCTGATACTGATTACAGCAGCGTCCATTACTCTCTCTCTCTCTCTCTCTCTCTCTGGGGGGATTTCACCAACACTCTGCTGTATGCAGAGCCCTCCCATCCCATAGCAGCCACCTCCCCCCCCCCCCCCCCCCCCCCCACACCAGCCCCCACACCTCCCACCCTTCTCCCATTCTCTACAACGATGTCAACCCAAGCAATGATGCATTTGCACGTAAACGCACTCACAAACACACATATACACGCACATAAATCATGCACACACACACACACACGCACGCGCATGTGGACACGCAGGCAGGCAGGCATTTATGCACATATACATGTACATTCATTTGTGCGCACGAGTATTTGTACACATCAACGCGCGCACAAACACACGTGTGGCTGAACAGTTTTACAGCCTGCACGGTACACAGGCAGGCACCCACGTGCGCCCCCCCCCCCCCTACCACACACACACACACACACACACTCGCTGTCCAGACGTGGTGAGGGGTGGGGGTCACGTGCTGGCTTCTGTCTGATATGACCTATCCACTTCACACACAGAGCAAGCCAGGAGAAAGTCTGATCTTGTAGACAGGGGCCTCAAGACAGGTGGCAGAAGCATAACTCATCCTCTCTATGCTGCTGGCACTTCTGGCTGATAACACCACCAGCATGAAGAGAGTGTTACACAGAGCAGACACAACAGGAAGAAGAGCCGTCTCCAGCTCAATGCCAAAAAGACAGAAGTGCTGCATGGTGCCAGAACCAGCTGCCAGACAGAGCAGGAAATACAGATGGACAAAACTGCTTCAGAAAATGTCAACGACTTGAAATATCTCGGCTCAGTGAAACAAGTGACGGATCATGTACCATGGACATAAAGACAAGAATAGACATGGCTAAACGTAGAATGATCCAACTGAACAACATCTGGAAAGATCGCAGCGTTCCTTACCAGCTGAACATGAAAATAACGACATGCTTAGTATGGCCCGTCAGGCTGTATTATGGCTGTGAATCCTGGACACAAAGAAAAGATGAAAAAGAATGGAAGCAGCTGAGGTGTGGTGGTTTTTAGAAGGCTGCTCAGTGTCAGCTGGACAGACAACAGAACAAATGAAAACATCCTACACGAACTGGGAACAACAACAACATTTCTAACTGTAATAAATACAAGGCAACTAAGATACAGGCCATGCGCTACGAAACCAAGATACAGACCTCATGGAGACCGTCTGTCAGTATGACTGAGGGACATACAAAAAAGGCAGACCACCAGCCTCTCTCACTGGCAACATCACCGAACCCTGTGGCCTGAGAATCCATGAAGTCAGCAGCAGGGCAGTACAGCCAAGACCGGAGGAGCACATGGAGAAGGAAGGAAGGAAGGAGGAGCATGTCGTGTCACTGGGTGTGGCGGTTAACATCATAGTGATGATGTAGACAGGTGATACACACACACACACACACACAGAGTTCAGACAGCTCCAGCACTGAACTGACGCCATCAATACAACCAAACAAGCCAGGCATGATAGACTACAGCCAGTCACCACTTGCAACTCTGGCGGTGTGCTGAGCACTGATGCGGACTGCACATTCAGACAGACAGACACACACACTCACACAGACAGACAGACAAACAGACACACACACACACACACACAAATACACACACGCGCGCGCGTGCGCGCGGCAAACAAACACACGTACTTTGCAATTCCCACCCGTGCACAGGCCGCCCCTGATCAGGCATCCAACAAACTGATCCCCCCCCCCCCCTGCTCGCCAGTGTAGAAAGCGGACGATGTTTATATTTATATACAGGACAAGTGAGCTGAGTCAGACAACGCACTATGAAGCCACACTGTCCTGCTGCCCTGTGCCGGAGAACATGGTCGTCTGTCAGAGCTGAGCGTTGTCGCTCTTCACAGACAGTATGGCTGTAGCTTCTGGAGTTGTCCCCCTCCAGTCTACAAAATGGCTGATAGTTACACGAGAAGTGGTTGAATCAGACAATATGAAGCCAGGCTGTCCTCCCATGTGTGCCACAGACTATGGCTGTCGACGTAGATTCTTAAACGTAACCCCCTCCGGGGTCGTAGGGGCACTGCAGTGATACGTTGCACCAGTTGGCTCCACTTGTGGCGGTTGTGGGCAAGTGCCTGGGTAGTTTAGCCTTGTTGACCCAGACAACGACCTATCCGGAATGATCATTAACCTTGTGCTCATCAAGATGATACAGGTCGTCAAAAAACATCAATGAAGACACACAATTATCAGCCAGTCCATTTCTACGGCAGATGACGAATTTGAAGCCAAAAGAAAGATATTCAACGTTTTTGTGCATGGTGAATTGTTCCAACTTGACAATATCTCTTTCATCGACCACACCCTGAACCCCCAAAACAGAGCCCTGTTCCGGGACACCACCCATCCCTCAGCACGAGGCTGTGGAATACTGGCAGCTAACACAGGGAGACATCTATGCGCACGAAGCTGGACAATCAGCAAAACACAGAAACAGAGATCAAAACCTAAGTTTGGAAGGAAAATTGAAATACAAGAGAAGTTGGTTGGAAGACAGAAAGACAACAGAGACAATATCTAAAAGGAAAGAGATCCAAATGACGTCAGTTCAAATAAGGCAATCTATCAATCTAGACAGAAACTATGATGGACAGCAATCAGACGATGACAGGAGGAACTGCAGATATCAATACCAATGGAACATACACAGAAACAAACGACATGCGGCATAAAAGTAAAGGGTGTCCCATAACCTCTATGGTCGTAGGGAGCGAGGCGTCAGAGACCTCACTTCTCTAGGGGCCAGCATAGTGAGGGCGGCGCCCATCTCCTCTCCCTCGCTGCTTTACCTTCCCTGACCCTAAAGAGGGCAGGTACCCATTTACAGCTGGGTGAACTGGGGGACTGTACTGAAGCTAAGGCGCGCAAACGGTCATCCATCCAAGTGGTAACCACGCTCAACGCTGCTTAACCTTGGCTGGGGGAAAGCGAGTGCTCTGACCACTGACCTGTCCCGTCCATTAAACCTACACGGGAGAAGAACTGCTGCACCTGGAAGACACACTGCTTGGGATGAAGACAGACGACAGTGGAGAGCCGGCACACAGCAGAAGGCAGAACACACCACAGACAGAAATGGTAAATGACGCAGACCTAGAAATGACGTCATTCAAAGGGGAAAAAAGGTCATGAAGATCAGGACAAACGGACAACACGACCTTTTATTTATTCTTTTATATCGAGGATAATGGAATAAGCACTCATGTGCTTTTTCACATCCAGTCCCCGTGTGTACGCGGTTTTGTAAATTTTGTCATCTGTTCCCACCAGCACACAATGGCCTACTCTTCCGAAAAGCGGAACAGGATTTAACGTGTGCGCAAGATGTTCTGCGTGCGTTCACACACGAGGCCTCGGTTTATAGTCTCACCCGAAGGACTACTGGGGAGAGTGGAGTCTGCACTGATGTTAACTCCAGGGAAAAATCCTCTTGAACGAGAATCGAACCCGGGTCAGTAGATCACGAGCGCAATGCAGATTTCTCTGAGCACCAGGCGACCACAAGGTTTCCATCTAGGTAGACAAGGTCAGACTGGGGTCACATCAACACAACACCATGACTGCGGAGATGCAGAATACAAGGTGGAATCATAGACAGACGCATACAGATAGCATTGATATAACAGATACCACGTACATGAACACAGATAATAAGAAACACGCAATCAGAAACACCCTCCCAACCCCCACCCTCTCAAATCCACATACATTCACCCACCCTCCCGATACATATACACACGTACACATACATACACATCCTACCCACACGCACGTACATATACACACTCACATACACGCTCGCGCGCACACACACATATGCACGCACGCGCGCACACACACACACATACGCACGCACACGTGTTCTCTCTCTCTTTCTCTCTCCCTCTCACACAACACACACACACACACACACACACACACACACACACACACATACACTATTTCAGTCTCTCTCGTTCTCTCTCTCTCTCACACACACACTATTTCACTATTTCACTATGTCACTCTCTCTCTCTCTCTCTCTCTCCTCTCTCTCCTCTCTCTCTCTCTCTCTCTCTCCTCCTCTCTCTCTCTCTCTCTCTCTCTCCATGTTTATACTACCAATTCTAATAGCTGTCCCAGTTTTTGGTTGTAGCGACCATTTTCCTGTCTGTATCACTTGGTTCAAAAGAGGAGTAAAAGCACCCCTCCTCAATCATAAAACTATTACATATAGAAATGTTACTAAATTTGATACTGATAATTTCCCACAAGATCTTTTAAACTGCCCCCTTAACAATGTATATCAGCTGACCAATCCAGGTAAAGCTCTTGAGCTATGGTGTCAGATTTTCTGTGGCGTTTACAATAAACATGCTCTTCTTCAGACAAAAAGAGTTAAATACCATGGCTAACTAAACAAGTTCAAGAAAATATTCATTTAAGAGATAACCTGTTAAAAAGAAGATCTCACGAAAAATACAAAAAGCAAAGAAATTATGTTACTAGTCTTTCGAGAGTAGATAAAAGGAAATACTTTGAACAGCTAGTTGGTAGAAACAAAAATAGTAAGACCATTTGGAAGGCCATCAATAAACTAACAAATAAAAATATGAATAATGCTTCAAATAATATTAAAGATATATCAGCTAATACTCTAAATCATCATTTTTCAACAGTATCAGATCAGATAATCATAAACGACAATTCGGATAGCAACGGTTTAGGAGACCTGAAAAACTTTTGCTCCAATCACAAATGTTCAAAGCTGAACATTACACCTGTTAGTGTCCATGACGTGTTAATTTCCCTAAAAGGTTTAAAACAAACAGCAACACGTGGACTAGATGGACTGGATGGTATTATTCTAAAACTTGCCGCTCCTGTAATAACAGATACACTTACATATATCTATAATATTTGCATATGTAAAAACACATTTCCAAAAATATTAAAGCAAGCCAAAGTAATTCCAATGTTCAAATCAGGAGAGACTGCTGACCCTTCCAATTATAGACCAATATCCATTTTGTCAACACTTTCAAAGCCTTTAGAACAGCACATATATAAATGCCTTCTCGTTCATCTAAATAAGTATAATCTCTTGCATCCCAATCAGTCTGGATTGAGAGCCAAACATTCATGTAATGCGAATAAATGCCTTCCACAACTTGTGCCTATTATCACTAAAATAGTAAACTCATCTCTTCAGTCAGGAAATTTTCCATCAGCTCTTAAAACAGCAATAGTCACACCTCTACTGAAAAAGCACGACCTCGATCCCAACATTCTGAAGAATTATAGGCCTGTCTCAAACTTACCGGAGGCACCGTGGTCGAGTGGTTTAGGTGGTCAACTCGTGATCCAGAGGTCGCGGGTTCGATCTCCGCTCGGCTCGGTGTTGTGTCCTTGGGAAAGACACTTTACTCCTATTTTCCTCACTCCACCCAGGTGTACAAGTGGGTAGCTGGGGAAGTATCTGGCGACAGACTAGCGTCCTGTCACAGGGGTGGTGAAAAAACCATCAGTTCGCTTAACGCTACAGAAACCGGGACAAGCTCGGCTCTATGGGCCTTCTGGCTCGAAAGAACTCAAACTTACCCTTTGTCTCTAAAGTACTAGAAAAAGTTGTTCTCAAACAGCTCAACAGTCACCTTCATTCCAATGATCTTCTTCCCACTTTTCAGTCTGCCTATCGCCCCAACCAGGGCACCGAAACCACCCTAGTCCATACTTTAGATACACTTCTACTTGCTTCTGATGCAGGAAAAATCTCCCTCCTCACTCTTCTTGACTTATCTGCAGCCTTTGATACCATAGATCACTCAATTCTTCTTTCTCGCCTCCAAAATACGTTTGGTATTAATGGCACAGCCCTCACCTGGTTTACTTCATACCTCACAGACCGGTTCCAGAAAGTTATTGTAAACAAAATTCAATCAAAACCTGTCAAAATGGAATGTGGAGTCCCGCAGGGATCAGTCCTGGGCCCTGTTCTCTTTACTCTCTACACTGCTCCACTCTCACATATAATAAACAACCACCCTATTGATCATCATTTCTATGCCGATGATACTCAACTTCAGTGCAGCGATACTGTTGAAAACGTGCCTTCCCTCCTGACAAATATGTCCTACTGCCTTCAAGACATTCAAAACTGGATGACTCAGAACAAGTTACAACTTAATGCCGATAAAACCGAAGCCATGCTCATAGGGACCCAACATAAACTTTCCTCTATCACAAAAACTTCAATAGAATTCGGCAATACGTCAGTTCCTTTGTCCAACTCTGTGAAGTATTTAGGAGTAGTTCTTGACAACACACTCTCTATGAAAAAATTCATCACCCAGACCTGCCAGTCTTGCTACTATCAATTACGGCGCATAAGCGCGATTCGCAAGTATCTGTCCACTGATGCAACTTCCAAGCTTGTCACATCTCTCATTCTTTCACGTTTAGACTACTGTAATTCTCTTTTGGCTGGCCTACCAGCATCATCTATCCACTCTCTTCAACGCATACAAAACTCTGCAGCTCGACTGGTCCTAAGAAAGAAAAAATCTGAACACATCACTCCTCTTCTGCTATCTCTTCACTGGTTGCCTGTCTCACAAAGACTGGAGTATAAAATCAATGCCCTCTGTTTCAAATGTCTCCACAAATCTGCACCCTCTTATCTCTGTAACTGTCTTCACCTGTACACTCCATCCCGTTCCCTTCGTTCAACCGCAGATACTTTGTGCTTTCGAACACCCAGATTCAAACAAACCACTGTTGGCCGTCGCTCCTTCTCTGTTTCTGGTCCATCCACCTAGAATGACCTCCCTCTTTCACTTCGTCAAAAGCCTTCACTTGATTTCTTCAAATCCAGCCTCAAAACACACTTATTTCCTACCTGAGACTTCCCCCCCCCCCCCCCCCCCCCCCCACATATCTTATTTTATTTTTTTTTTATACCACTTTAAGTCACGAGATTTCTCTGCGTGAAATTCGGGCTGCTCTCCCCGGGGAGAGCGCGTCGCCACAAAAGCAGCGCCACCCTTTTTTTTTCTTTTTTTTTCTTTTGGTCTGCAACTGTATTTGTTTCCCTATCAGAGTGGCTTTTTTCTAAGAATTTTGCCAGGGACAACTCCCTTGTTGCCGTGGGTTCTTTTACGTGCGCTGAAAATTTTGTGTAAACACACGGGACCTCGGTTTATCGTCTCATCCGAAAGACTAGCGCCCAGACCACCACTCATGGTCTAATGGATGGGGAAAAATTTCGGGCCCAAACGGGGTACGAACCGCGCACACATTCTAGACAGGCGCGTTACCTCTAGACCACCGATCTGTCCCTAATTTTTAACAGCATCTTTCACCTTCTAAGTGTTGTTCCGTGTGTGTGTGTGTGTGTGTGTGTGTGTGTGTGTGTGTGTGTGTGTGTGTGTGTGTGTGTGTGTGTGTGCGTGCGTGCGTGCGTGCGTGTGCGTGCGTAGTGCGCGCGCATGGATTTGAAATATGTTGCTCATTATGTTTAAGGAGAGTTGCATGCCTGTAAATGATTGAGTGCAAGCGCTTCGATTTGTTTGTTTTTTACAAGATTCAGCGCTATATAAATTCCATATATTATTATTGATATTAATACAGTGTTATTTAAACTCACTGAAAGATGGCTATCCAATATAAACAAAAACCAATTTACCAGAGTTCTTTTTGTTGATTATGTTAAGGCATTTGACGTCCTTGAACACAACCTCCTCTTAAAGAAACTAGCTGTCTACAACCTATCTCCCAATGCCCTTGAACTTATTTATTCCTTTCTATCTAACAGACAACAAAAAGTATATCTCAACATTTGTTTTTCTAATTACCTACCAGATACATACGGTGTTCCTCAGGGATCCGTTCTTGGTCCTCTGCTATTCTCTCTGTATATCAATGACTTACCTTTATCTATCAAAACATCCTGTGAACTTTTTGCTGATGACACCACCATAGACACCACCCATAAGGATCCATACCAGGTCTTTTGAGAGATGCAAGAAAACATCGATATTCTTGTCAAATGGACACATATGAATCACATGGCCCTCAATCCCAACAAAGCAAAATTTATGCTTATTTCAACTAGACAAAAACGTCAAAATCTTAACATAGTTAAACCATCATTATTTATAATTGATGATATAATAGAAGAAAACTCAAGTCATAAATTATTAGGAGTAACTATTGATAACAATTTATCTTGGTCAGAGCACATCAAAAAAGTATCTAAAAGCATTGCTTCAAAAATATTTCAACTACGGAAAATAAAACACTTTCTGTCTCTGCACGCAAGAAAATTTTTTTTTTCATATATTCAGTCAAACATAGGTTATGCTTCCACACTTTGGGATCTGGCAAGCAAAAACTTAACTAAGTTTATTATCAGAGTCCACAAACGTGCTGTTAAACTTGTATTAGATAAGTCATTCTCGTTAACAGATGCTGACACTAACGTCCTTCCATTACAATCTAAACTACTGTTCAACAAAGGAATTCTATTACATAAAATTTGTCATGGCATTGTCCCACCGTCACTAAGAGTCATGTTTACAGTTAATGAATTTAGACACTTACACATTGGTGATCTTCCTTTGCCTAGAATTTCATTATTCAAAACAAGTCTGTCCTATTCTGGAAGCTGGCTCTGGAACAGACTTCCTGTCTTTTAAAACCCGAAACAAACCATAAAAGATTCAAAACTATTGTATCATGACTTTTTAATGAAAAGTTCAAACCTGGCATCATTTTCTCCCCAAATGTATTGATCAACAATTTCTACTTAGTGGCATGCAATTAAGTGGTATGCTTTGTTTGATTCTGTTTTCCTGTTCGGTGGTATGTCAATTTTCCTGTTAAACTGCTAGTTTGTCTATTCATTTGGGTGACATGTGTGGAGAGGATTTGTTACCAATACATTCCATCCAAATTTTGTTACATGGTTGTAAATTAGAGCTATTTCCACATAACAATGTACTCTTTTGTTGTTGCTGAAAACTCTCCCTCTCTGCCTCTGTCTGTCTGTCTTTCTGTTTGTCTTTCTGTCTGTCTTTCTGTCTGTTCTGTCTGTCTGTCTGCTCTCTCTCTCTCTCTCTCTCTCTCTCTCTCTCTCTCTCTCTACTCTCTCTCTCTCGCTTTTCATGCTGTGTATATGTATTCATTTGCATTCCTTGCTTTTGTTTTTCTTGCAATCTCCTTTTTTTTTCAAGTTGAGGGCTGGATGAAAAAAAGTCTTAATAACTTATCATATTCCCACATAAAATAAAATTGCATTTGCTCTCATTTCTCTCTCTCTCTCTCTCTCTCTCTCTCTCTCTCTCTCTCTCTCTCTCTCTCTCTCTCTCTCACATCTACTCACACACTACACACACACACGCTATTTCAATTTTTTCTCTCTCTCTCTCACACGCACACTATTTCAATTAATCTCTCTCTCTTTCTCTTCCTCACACACACAACAACACCACACACACACACACACACACACAACACACACACAACACGCACGCACGCACGCACGCACGCACTATTTCAATTTCTCTCTCTTCTCTTCTCTCTCTCTCTCTCTCTCTCTCTCTCTCTCTTCTCTTCTCTCTCTCTCTCTCTCCTCCTCTCACACACACACTATTTCAATTTCTCTCTCTCTCTCTCTCTCTCTCTCTCTCTCTCTCTCTCTCTCTCTCTCTCTCTCTCTCCTTTTTCATATTTCAATTTCTCTCTCTCAGACACACACACACACACACCACTATTTCAATTTATCTCTCTCTCTTTCACACACACACACACTATTTTATTTTCTCTCTGTCTGTATGTCTGTCTGTCTCTGTCTCCTCTCGTGGCTTCCCTTGCTTGGGTGCCAGCAAGACGTTTTCTCTCCAGCTGTGTGTGAGTTTTTGTGGTTTGCTAGTTGTTTGAATTCAAAATGCCAGTGTACGGACTACCAGCAACACTAGAGTGCATGTTGAACGCAGCACTGTATGAACACACGCTGTCTTCGTTCAAGGTGGAAGGGAGAGGACGTCAAACTGTTGTCATCCTTCGTTTGACAGGTAATATTACCGACCATTCCCCTGTCACACCAGTTCAAAGTACAACATATAGGAAAAAATGCCCATCTCAGATGAATAGGGACAGAAGAAGAGGGAAGCTTACAGAACAAATAAAGAAAGATCAAATTATAATGAACAGGCTTCGTCCCCCTCTCCTCTGTTTTTACCCACCCCACCTAGCTTATATTACGATGCTGCGAGCCCCTGTGATAGCAACGCTCCTATCAAGAGTGTGGTGAACATTACCCTCCCTCTTCAAGCAGTTGTCAGAATGAAAACTGTATCGATATGAAAGAACATGATATAGACAGACAAAGAGTGACAATGTCATGCAGTAAATGATGTGAGAGAAATGACAGATTATGTCTAAACTGGTGAAAATGAAGTGAAAGACAGAGTCTGTGATGAAGGGAATGGGTGTAAGGGGGGGGGGGGGGGGAATGAACGTGCAAAGATTGAGACTGAAGAAGAGTGTGAAGAGAATGAGACTGAGGAAGAAAGTGGGGAGTGTGCTGATCATGTGCAAAATAGCAGTGAAATGCGAGACAGTGATGATAGTGTTCCCGTCAGTGATGTCTGGGAATATTTACAAGAATTTACAAAAAATGTAGACAATACTAGGTCCATGCTGCAAGAACTGAAACAATGCATGGTTGATGGAGCCGCTGCTGTACCAAAAAGAAAGCTTTCTACAGATGTGCCTTGATGACTGTGTGAAAGACTTCTATACAAACTTAACGTAAAGACACTGTGATTGGAATATCCAACAGTATGTATAGACAATACAATATTCTGGTATAATATTAAAACCATGGTTTGGAATTCATGCCATGTGGACCATTTTGGGTTTGATTAATTATGTTGTTAATTATATATGTGTGTTGTGCCCAGTCTTCGCCCCACTGTCCCCATGTGAATGGGCATAATTGCCTAACACATTAAACCTTTGTCATTGTCATTGTCATTGTCTCTCTCACACTCTCCTCACACACACACTATTTCAATCTCTCTCTCTCCTCTCTCTCTCTCTCTCTCCTCTCTCTCTCTCTCTCTCTCTCTCTCGCTCGCTCTCTCTCTCTCTCACACACACAATTTCAATTTCTCTCTCTCTCTCTCTCTCTCTCTCTCTCTCTCTCCTCTCTTCTCTCTTCTCTCTCTCTCTCTCTCTCTCCTCTCTCTCACACAAAATTTCAATTTCTCTCTCTCTCTCTCTCTCTCTCTCTCCACACACACACACACACACACACACACACACACACACACACACACTATTTTATTTTGGGTTTCACACATAACACAAGAACGTACTGCGGAGATGAAAGGTAACTACGTACTCATTCAAAAAGGGGCATGTTCAGTTTTTCAATGCTCGATATTAATTGTTGATCTGATCTAGCCAGTCCTCTTTATAAACAACAACAACAACAACAACAACAACAACAACAACATTGCTTTCTATGATACAAGTAGATCGTAGAATAAGCAAGGGCCATGAGACGATGAAATATAGAAAGAATGTAAGTCACACACACACACACGGAATAGATCTAGCTATAAAGGAGCTCTTCTTCTTTGACGTACTGACGTCAACTGTTGGCTGAAATGACGTGACTTCCCTGCTGTGTGGGGCCTCCAGCCTGTCAGCCAGTAGTTGCACAAGCTGCCCCGGCAACCACATTCCACGTCTTCACTTTCGCTGTAGGCACATTTTGGAGAAATCAACCGACACCCCCCCCCCCCCCCCCCCCACCCCCACTACTGCAGTTCCCACTTTTCCCCATGGGGATGGGGGGGGGGGGGGGGGGGGCTGTCAGTATAAATAGCATCCCCACCTTCTGGAAATTGCCGTGCTTGGAATTCCCTCTTTATCCCTCTCTTTGTTTCTGCCTGTCACCTCCTTCTCGTCTATTTTCTGCCTTCCTGGGTCCATTGTCCTGCCTTTTTTTTTTTTTTTTAGAAAGACATAAGATTTTCTCTCCCATGCCGAAATCGGATGTGCTGGGCCTGATTCGTCAGGCGCTTAACGGCAGCGCAACGCCCTTTTCCACATATGACAGACAACAATAGTTGCTGTCTGAGCGTTCGACGACGACGAAGAAAGAGTTCCCACTTCCCGAGAACTCTGTTGTTCTTCACACCCAGTAGACGTGACGCCCTGACACTCCCCTCTCTCACTGTGTGTGTGTGTGTGGGTGTGCACAACAGCCACACGGGTCTATAAAGGGACCAAAATAACAGGGGGGGAGGGTTAGATTAAGAAATTGCTAGATGCAAATATAGAGATTTCCTTGCGTGAAATTAAAAGAATTCAGGTTGTAAAACGTGTCTGTAGAAACAGGATTCCTGTACTAGATTAAAAAAAAACCAGTTTATAAGTTGGAAACGGTTTGGTGGCCATATTGAATTGTTTCCATGGCAACAAAGTATAACATTTAAGTACTTTATATAGTTTAATGTTTTATAAGTAATTCCCTTTGTTTTTATAAATTCTTGTATTATTTCGAGGATAATGGAATAAGCACTCATGTGCTTTTTATATCCAATCCCCGTGTTAATGCAGTTTTGTAAATTTGTCATCCGTTCCCACCAGCACACAATGGCCTACTCTTCCGAAAAGCCGAACGGATTTTAAAGTGTGCGCAAGATGTTCTGCGTGCGTTCGCACACGGGACCTCGGTTTATAGTCTCATCCGAAGGACTTTTGGGGGAAGTGGAGTCAGCACTGATGTTAACTCCCGAGGAAAAATCCTCTTGAACGAGATTCAAACCCAGGTCAGCAGATCACATTATACCATCACTCTGACCACCAGGCTATCCCGTCCCCCTTTCAACATATGGCACAACTTCCAGCATGATTTTGTAAACAAAGTTTCTTCAGTTTCGATCCCCCATGTGCCACCAAAAGGAAAGTTCTCAAAGATAACGCATTCAAGCCAGGGACGATGAAGAAAAGACACGGCAATCTTCAAGAGCCTTCCGAACTCTCTGCTTGAAGTGTGCGCCTCCAGACGTCATGTTTGTTTGACGTCACCAGCAATGCCGTCATTTTTCCTGGTGAGAAAAAAAACCCCAAAACAAACAAAAAGTACCACACACACACACACACACACACAATCATTCGATTTCAATCCATTCAATTCATTTTTTTATCAATTCAATTCATTCAGTTCATTTTTTTCCAGTTCAATTGATTCAATTTCAATCCATTTAGTTAAATCCATCCAATTCAATTCAATTCCAGGGCAAAGAAAGTCTTGGATTTAACATCAAATCACGTTGCTTCACATGTCAGCCGTGATCACTCCTGTTCCCAACAAGGAAAAGGCTGCACTTGTTTCTGCACTGGCTTTGATGTTTCTTCATACACAGTCACTAACTGAATCAATCACTACATTGTTTGTTATCAGGGCTGACTGCACCTCAGGCCACAGTGAGGCATTCACAGTCCCGAGATCCCATGATAAAAGCTTCCTGTCAATGCAAAGTGCAGGCAACAACACAAGTCCATGATCACACACACACACACAACACACACCCGACACACACACACACACACAAAACACACACACACACAGACACAGACACACACAGACACAACACAACACACACAACACAGACACACACACACACCACAGACACACACACACACACACACACACACACACACACACAACAACCTAACCAACCAGCCAGCCAAACAAAGACAGAAAGACAGACAGAGAGGAAAAGAAAGTGGATGAACAACACAAGGGGTTTGTACAAAGCCATTCTGCTCCAGGAAACGCAACAAAGGAAGAAAAGCAACACGGAAAACCATGTCAATAAAACAACATCAATACAGAGCATGGAGCTTGTCATCTTCGTGTATTTTTACAACAACAAAACCCAACAAAAAACAAACAAACAAGCAGCTCTCTCTCAATAAGAGAATGAATAAGATAAATAAACATAAATAAAATGTCTCTCTCAATAAAAGAATAAATAAATAAATATATAAATAAAATAAATCTCTCTCAATAAGAGAATAACATAAAACGAATATCTCTCTCTCTCAATGAGAGAATAAAAAAAATAAACAAATAGAAATAAAAATAATAACATCTGTCTCTCAATAAGAGAATAAAATAAAGAACCAAAGAAAGAAAATCTCTCTGTCAATAAGAGAATAAAAAAGATAAATAAATGAATACAAAATAAAATATCTCACTCTCAGTAAGAGAATAAATAGAATAAATAAGTTTTTAAAAAAAACCTCTCCCTCTCTTTCTCTTTTCATAAGAGAATAAAATAAAATAAATGAATAAATAAAATCTCTCTCTCAATAAGAGAATAAATAAAATAAGTAGATAAATAACATTTTTCTGTCTGTCTGTCTGTCTGTCTGTCTGTCTGTCTCTCTCTCTCTCTCTCTCTCTCCTCTCTCTCTCTCTCTCTCTCTCCTCTCTCTCCCCCCCCTCTCTCTCTCCCCCCCTCTCTCTCTCTCTCTTTCTCTCTCTCCTTGCTTTGTCTTATGTCCCCATAAACCATGAATCCACGCGCTTGTGTGTGTGCGCGTGCGTGCTCGCGCCCATGCAAGATTCGATTACAAGTGAGTAAATACGTTTATGTGTAAGCACGGGCTGTGTATGCACAGTCCTGAATGCAAGCGCGCCCATGTGCGTGTGTGTGTGTCTGTGCACGCGCGCATGTGTGTGAACGCACATATATGTGTGTGAGTGTGTGTGCGAGCGCGCGCTCGTGCGTGTGCGTGTGTGTGTGTGTGTGTGTGCTTGTATGCATGCACATATGTGTGTTGGTTAGTTGGTTGGTCTGTCCGTCTATCGTTTTGACTGTCTGCTTGTTGGTCTACACGCCTGTCTTCTGCTCTTAACAACAGCCTTTGCAGGTATTCAGACGTCTGCAATGGAAGTCAGTTAGTTGACAGTCTACAGCACTCCAACCTACACACCAGCTCACTCATCCCCACTCCAATGTTTGCATATAAGTACAGGTAAATGCACACATTGAACTTGCGCAAGCGCAGACACACACACACACACACACACACACATACAGTAGCATATGGACACATGCGCGTGCGCGCGCGCACACACACACGCCGCGCGTGCGCGCGCATGCACTTTTTTGTGAAAGAAATGTGACAACTGTTTTTTGGTACACAGTTGCTTTTTTGCATGTGGATGTGTGCGTGCGCGCGCGCGCACAACACGCTAGACCACATTAGCTGAAAAATTATTTTAACATTGTCTTCACAAGCTGCATGACTGTATTAAGGAATGGTAAGAGTGTTGAGGGTAATTCATGAAAGATTGGTGTGACAATAGAGTCTGCTGTGTGTATCTGAGATTAGACCAATCCAGTGTGTGTGTTTGTGTGTGTGTGTGTGTGTGTGCATGCCTGCGTGCGCGCGTGGGATAAAACTCACTTGGCTAAGCAAAAGCACTGCCAAACTCTGTAAGGAGGTCATCCAAAACATGACTAGTCTTCTGTGAAGCAAAACTGACAGGCCTTACCACAACAATGTCACATCTTGTCTTCTTCTTCTTCATCCCACATCCTGACAGCATCTACTGTCTGTGGTAGCAGTGCAACCTCCAGTTAATCTCCTGACATGTCAAGCCCTGTGCATCCGACTTTGGAGTGGCAGAGAACTGTTCTCTTTTCAGTCTTTTCTGGAAAAAAAAGTGCAGGAGAATGGACCAAGAAGGCAGAAAATAGACAAGAAGAAGGTAGTAGGAAGGAAAGGAACAAGGCAGAAACAAAGAGAGGGATAGAAAAGAGGGAATTCTTAGCTGAGAATTTCCAGAAGGTGGTGATGCTGTGTATTATCATGGAGGACCCCCAACATCCCCACAGGGGAAATCTTGTCATAATAAGATCAATTATTTTTAAAAAATGTTTTAGAATGGTTTATGCTTCACTGTTGTAAGCTCTCTCTCTGTCTCTCTCTCTTCTCTCTCTCCTCTCTCTCTCCTCTCTCTCTCTCTCTCTCTCTCTCTCTCTCTCTCTCTCTCTCTCTCAACACACACACACACACACACACACACACACACACACACACACACAAAGATAGACAAATATATATAGATAAGAGATAGAGACAGAGATAGAGAGAACAGAGAAGATAGAGAAGAGAATAGAGAGAACAGGAGTGAGAGAGACAGAGAGAGACAGACAGAGAGAGAGTGAAAGAGATAATTGGATACAACTTCATACATACATACATACATACACACATACATACATACATACATACATCTATCCATCCATCCACCCATCCATCCATACATCCATCCATACATCCATCCATACATCCATACATACATGCATACATGCATACATCCCTCCCTCAGTGGATGCATCTGGTTCTAGTTCACTACTTCATCTAGTCTTTGACTTTTAAAACTGTTCAGGCCATTTTCACTTCCAGCAGGGGATTCCCTGTTTGACTTCTTCAACCAGGTCACAGCTGGAGTGGAAAACTTCTGACTGCTCAACAACACCTCACATCCAGCTGTGACAGCAATGGACACGTCAGCCCCCCCCCCCCCCCTTCCCCCTCCCCCCCCCCCCACCACCACACACACACACACACACACAGCCCAGCTGCTGACATGAAGGCGGGCAGTGGTGAACACCGCTCAGTGCAACACCAGGACAGGTGAGCTGCCTCTATGTACCTGGTACAACGTCACGTTCCTGCTGTGGTTGATTATCCCCCCTGTGCTGCTGGCGCTGGGCTGCTATGGCAACGCCATGACCATGGGGGTGGTGATGCTAGAATGCGGGCGTCAGAGTCCGCAGCCTGTCCGCCTGTCTGTCTGTCTGTCTGTCTGTCTGCCTGCCTGCCTGTCTTTCTGTCTGTCTGTCTGTCTGCCTGCCTGCCTGTCTGTCTGTCTGTCTGTCTGTCTGTCTGCCTGCCTGTCTGTCTGTCTGCCTGCCTGCCTGTCTGTCTGTCTGTCTGTCTGTCTGTCTGTCTGTCTGTGTACTTCACGGCTCTGGCCCTGTCTGACCTGGTCCTGCTGTGGGTCAGGCCTGACATGGCCTTCAACACAACGTCCCCTGCTTCAGTGATCTGCCCTGCACCTTCCCCCCCTCCCACCCCTTCTTCCTGCTCTCTCTGTCCTCCATGACGTCAGCTTGGTTTCTGGTGGCCATGACGTGTCAGAGGCTGATGTCAGTGGTTGTGCGGTTAGGGGTTGGCTGCTGTGCACCATGAAGAGAGCGAAGATGGTCAGTGTTGGCGGCATTGTGGTGTTGCTGTGTGGCTGACCTGTACATCTTCTTCAGCTACCGCCTGCACAACGTGGAGGTGTGCACGAAGAGTGTCAGCATTGACCAAGGCCTGCCAGCGTCTTCAGCTGGTGCATCTGCTCCTGGCCTCCCTGACCCCTTCCTGATCATCGCTAACTGCGTCCCCATACCACGAGCCATGCAGTCGATTCAGATGTCAGGAAAATACAGAAGAGCGCCACATCCCAGCCCGCTCAAGAGTCCTCCATGCCTGTCCCACTGCTGGCCACATCAACGGCGTTCTTGCTCCTGACAATGCCGCCTGTATCCTGGACTTGAACACGGAAGCAGCGAGCTTTTACACAGGGAGAGAGAGGAGGAGGGTGGAAGTGAGGAGCTGGCTGAGGCGGACAGTGTGTGCTCTGGTGTGGACCAGTAACAGCGCTGTCCACTTCTCCATCCACGTGCTGAGTGGCAGCGAGTTCAGAGAGGAGACCAAGCGTGTCTGTGCTCTTGTTTCCGCCAGTGCTGTGGAACATCTTCTGCATGAGGTCTTGATTTTGAGGTCCTGTATCTTGTGATAAAGAGATGACAGTGGGAATGGCAAAATGTCTGTGTGGTTTTGGGGTATATGTATGCCAAGTTGTGTAAACTTACAAGTATGATGGGAATTTTGAGATGGCTGTATTTCTGTTCTGTTCTGGCACGGTGTGGTCTGTTCTCTTTGGAACTGATTGCATTGTATCGTGTGCCATGTGAAATTCTGGCTATCCCCCCCCCTCTCCCACAGGTAGGCTGCATTACAACATAATGGATGCTTCACCATTAGTTTCTTTTTTCTGCTTACATGTCCATTTGTTTGCGTAGGAGAGCTGCTTTATCAGCGTAAATCTGTCAAGGCCAATCCTCTCACTGCCGTGGGTTGTTTTACATGCATTGTCTGCTGCACACTGGACTTTGGCCTATAATCTCATCTACAAGACTAGCACACAGACATGGTCTAATGCCTCAGGAAAACTCCCAAAGCTTCATCAGCTCTTGTTGCAGCTTAGTGCCAGACCTACATCAACATGGTGCTCCACGCTTTGACACGTTATGTTGACATTGTCGTCACCCATGATAAACTCTACATACAACTTTCGCCCTCTTTAAAAGAGAACGATGTCCTCTGAAGTAGGAGTATGGCTGCTGTAATGATGAAGTACTCGAAAACATTCATACACACAAACGTCTCATTCAGTGTTTCGATGCTTTAGAGCAACAACGTTTATCTATATTAAAAATAGCAATTTTTTTATTTGTTCATATTTGGTAGAATTTACTGTAAACTTTCAGATGACAAAAGTATAAAATAATTTTTTATTAATTTCAAAGATACTTGAAGAA
>CM054166.1:6684430-6686930 GCA_028751875.1 Rapana venosa
TCATAAATAAACAAATGAATAGTGATTATTTGCATAAAGCATGCACACACAACATACACACACACACACACACATTCACACACACTCACACACACAAACACACAACACACACACACACACACACACACACACACACACACACACACACACACACACACACACACATAACGTCCACTTTGAGCAATAACAAAAACAAAAAAAAAGAAAATCACAAAAATGAACAGCGAGGCTAACAAATGAAAAAGCGAACATCTTCCTGTTGGTTAGGCGATCGTTGTGGGTGTCTTTAAAATTGCAGCTATGCTGAATAGATCAACGGAAAGAAGACAAATTGTCTGTTTGGCTTGGTTTGGTTTGGCTTGTGTTGGTTTGGTTTGGTTAAGTTTGGCCTGGTTTGTGTTGGTTTGGTTTGGTTAAGTTTGGCCTGGTTTGTGTTGGTTTGGTTTGGTTTAGTTTTGGCCTGGTTTAGTTGTGTTGGTTTGGGTTGGTTTAGTTGTGTTGGTTTGGTTTGGTTAAGTTTGGCCTGGTTTGTGTTGGTTTGTTTGGTTGTGTGGTTATTGTTTGGTCTTGGTTTGTGGGTTTGGTTTGGTTGTTTGGTTTGTTGTGTTGGTTTTGGTTTGGTTGTTTGTGTTTTGGTTTGGTTTGTTGTTTGGTTTGTTGGTTTGTGGTTTAGTTGTGTTGGTTTGGTTTGGTTTTGGTTTGTGTTGGTTTTGGTTGGTTGTTAGTTGTGTTTGGTTTGGTTTTTGTGGTTTGGTTTGGTTTGGTTTGTGTGGTTTGGTTTTGTGTTTGTTTGTTGTGTTTGGTTTGGTTTGTGGTTTGGTTTGGTTTGGTTTGTGTTGGTTTGTTGGTTTGGTGTTGTGGTTGGTTTGTTTGGTTTGGTTTGTGTTTGGTTTGGTTTGGTTGTGTTTGGTTTGGTTTGGTTTGGTTTGGTTTGGTTTGTGTTGGTTTGGTTTTGGTGTTGGTTTGTTGTGTGGTTTGGTTTGTGGGTTTGTGTTGGTTTGGTTTTGGTTTGTGTGTTTGGTTTGTGTGGTTTGTGTTTGGTTGTTGGTTGGTTTGTGTTGGTTTGGTTTGGTTGTCTGGTTGTTTGGTTGATCGTTAGTGTGTGTAATTTGTTTGGTTTGTGGGCTGTCATTTTGGGTTTTTTCTTTGGTTTGCTTTTGTTTATTTGTTGTTGTTTTGGGGGAGAAGTCCTAAATATCATCAACAAGAAGTAGCCAAATGAAGGTCAACTGACAGGTAAGCAGGCACTTGCTGAATCAGTAGCGCCTGTACTCTGACCACCACAGAGAAACGGTCAGTGCCATGACTGCAGCCTCAGAGTGCAGAGAGCTATGCACGCTTTGACAGCTGCACCCTTAGTCCAGACCACAGGGAAACTGCAGACCGTCACTGAGGAGCCATGACCACTGTAACCACTTCAACTGCTGTAACCCCTGTAACTGATGTTACGCCTGTACTCTGAGACTGCAGAAAAGCTGCACACACTGCAACAGCATTTGTCAGTGTTATGAACTATGAACACAGCAGCTGTATCATATTATAGTGGAACAACTACAGACACTGTAACTGCAACTGCAACATCTGCAATCAGAAGACTATAGTGAAACTATTATCACTGACTGCAATCAGAGAGCTGTGAACAATGAACACTGTACCATATTTAATCAGAAGACTAGTGTGACACAACTGTAGGCACTGTGGCTACAATTGTCAGAATGCTGTGAGCTATGGACACTGAACACCTGTACTCTAATAATAATAATAAATAATAAATGGAATTTATATAGCGCTACATCTTGCAGAGACAAATCAAAGCGCTTGCACTCAACTCATTCTTACACAGTCATACAACCAGTGACAAGTAATAGTTCCATCAAGTCCAAATGTGCACACACGCACACACGCACACACACACACACACAGAGGTCACACACCCTGGCAGGGCAATAGAATCTTGGCTGTTGAAGGCAGGGAAAATCTGTGAGATGAAGCAGGGAGGAAAATCTTAGGTTTGAAATAAATATGTCTTGAGACTGGATTTAAAATTGTCATAAGAAGGCTTTTGGCGGAGAGAGAGAGGGAGATCATTCCACATCAATGGACCAGGAATTGAGAAAGAGCGACGGCCGATGGTGGATTGGTTGAATCTAGGTATTCGTAAGGACAAGGTATCTCTAAAATAATAGTCACCCTGGAAAGACTATACAGAACACCGGCACTACAAGGACTAGCACACAACAGCCGCGCCTTGGACTTTGGGCTGGAAGGTCGTGGATTCAATTCCCTTAAGTCATAGGGATTTTTCAGACTGGCCGGCTCCTACCCACAGGTTGTGTGCTGTGGGCTGACTGCGACTATATAGTCGAGCTTCATCCACTTTACAGTTGCGAGTGTTGCTCAATTTACCTAACTGGTGTCTCTCGGGCCCTGTTGACGCTGGGATATAGACCTATTATGATAGTAAGCGTAGAGTACAGTACAGCCCTGTCCAGCTGTCACT
>CM054166.1:6694430-6711930 GCA_028751875.1 Rapana venosa
ACATTAATAAAATTTCTGTTTCAAGATAGTATGAAAATATTCATATTGCCAATCATGATTTATGGCTGCAAAACCTGGACTTCAAGAAAGTCTTTATTGCAGCAGATTCGAGGCCTCAGGGTTATTGGATACTCCTACGCATAATATAAACATACAGAAAAACCGATGGGAGATTTAAAATGGTTAATGAATTGTCAGTGATGTTATGGCCTTAGAAGTATGTAAAGATGTATTCATTGCAAAGTATTGCAATGTACTGCATCTTTTAAGTGTTGCCTTGCACTGCATTGTGTTCTTTATACATTTCATTATACTCATTTGTGCTTATTGCATCGTAGTAAGACGTCTTACACGTTTCATTAACTTCAGTTGTACTTATTATATTGTGTAGCGTGGTTAAAGGTCCTGTACATGTCGTTCTCTTCATTTACACATAGTGCATGCTCTATGATGTTTAAAAAGTTGACGAGTAGTTATCTCCTCTGTTTTTGGTTTGATTGTATCACAGTTCCAGTAAGGCTATTCGATTCATGGACTCACCCAACATCAGACGTTTTACAGTCTGCCCATGTGACCTTTTTTACAAGCTGACCTTGTGGCAATTTGTTTTCCGATTCTAAAAATACACTGGACAATTGAACTGCTCTAACGGAAACTGTGATTTCTTGTCAATCCAGCTAATGACATACAGAAATTGTGTTGGGAATGATGAGAGAAAGTGATGGCAGGCAGGATGTATATTGTGATAAGATAATTCTTCCACATATATTGCAACATGGACATGTGCTGAAAAACAAAGAAATATACAAAATAAATAAATTGGATCTAAAATTCTTAGCAACCAAAATTTCGATGGAGAAGAACGGGTGGTGTACTAC
Organism: Rapana venosa; assembly: GCA_028751875.1. Taxonomy (NCBI): domain Eukaryota; kingdom Metazoa; phylum Mollusca; class Gastropoda; order Neogastropoda; family Muricidae; genus Rapana; species Rapana venosa. Next base: position 6,695,309 of record CM054166.1, read on the forward strand.
AAACAAATGAAAAATTAATCTTTAACCTTACCAGAACAAAACTTGTTCCATATTCGACTTTAGCGTTTCCCTAACCATTGCTACCCTAAAACACAGAGTGTCCTGCAATTCACAGGTGTGTCCCGATTTAGAAACACAACCACTCTGATTGCATGGGAGATAATCTAATTACGTCCCTATCAGACTAGATCTAGTGCAATAGATCTAATTTATAAACAATGGCTTTAAATGAAAATAATTCAAATCATACCCTTCCTCCTCCTCCTCCTCCTCTCTCTCTCTCTCTCTCTCTCTCTCTCTCTCTCACACACACACACACACACACACATGCACCCGGCTATATATAGACACAACATAACTTTGATTGTAGAATCCAATAGGACAAAAACCTTTGTTAGAATTTTCTTGAGTCCTAAAAGATAAAATGTATGTGCATGTATTACAGTCATCATATGATTTCACCAACATGTCTGCATACAACCTTGCCAGTCATAACTACTGGAGCAAGAGTAACCAGGGTGGCCCTCTTTCATTTCCTTCCGGGGCCAGAGCTCCAATGGTCAGAGTTGTTGCAACAGAAGTTTTTTTTATCCCATCATTTAGGTAGCCGCATTCCGACTTCGGGGATGCTGTCTAAACACGCTCGTGTGCAAGGTGTTGTTTTTTCCCGTCATCATTCCTACCAGCAAACAATGGCCTACTCTTCCGAAAGGCAGAGCCGGTTTTTCAACATGTGCCCAAGATGTTCTGCGTGCGCTCGTACACAGGGCCTGGTTTACAGTCTCACCCGAAGAGCTGTGACATTCAGTTCGGTTTTCTCGTCACACTGGGAAGAAAGGGCGAGGCTGGGAATGGAACCCTGAACCTGACGGTTTACTTGTTGACAGGAGGACGTCTTAACCATCCTGCCACCTTCCTTCCTTCCTGGCTGCAGTCTTTGAAACTGAGCCAGGGGAGACCAGTGAGTTGATTTAGTGCTGGTTGGCTTATCTTTCTTTGCCACTTCTTCCTTTGTGTGCTTGTTGCAAAGAAATGATATACTCTGTGTGCAAGGGGACATAAATACTTATTGTAATCTAGGCAATGGCTCTATGAAGAAAATTAGGTACAGTTTTATGGCGTTCCGTCGGTGAATAAAGTAATGGGGTTTGGCTGCTCATTTCCATGTAAAATTGGTTGATTAGTGTAATTAGAAAATATGTTGACGGCGTAATATTCGTAATTTTTTGTTGTTGCTGAGAATAATGGCATAAGCTCTAATATACATTTTAACGTCAAGTTCGCGTGTGCGTGCAGTTTTGTCAATTTCACCACCCGTTTTTACCTGCATAATGGCCTACTCTTTCAAAAAGTGGAACAGGTTTTAACGAGTATAGAATGTGTTCTGCGTGTGTTTGCACTATTTATAGTCTCATCCGAAGGACTTGAGGTCTGCTCTCATAACAATGTGAGTGTTCTATCAACAGTTTACTGCTTCAGCCACGACACTGACCGCAAAGAACTATTTGCCCAATATGAAATATTCAAAAGCGCTGTTGTCTTTTTTGCCATGGATTTTTTTCAAGAGATATGTGTGAATTTTCTTTTATGGTAACAAGCACCTCAGACACGTTAAAACAAAACAGGAATCAATGAAACCTTCAATGTAAACAGAAATAGACCGTTTGCAAAACAACAACAACAAAATCTATCCAGTTCTGACAGTTTTCAAAACTTGCTGAAAGTAGCAGTTACAGTCCTATATTTGCACCGAATATAATAATAATAATAATAATAATAATAATATAATGATGATGATGATTATGAGGAGGACGATGATAATAATAATAACAATAATAATAATAATGAAGAGGAGGAGGAGGAGAAGAAGAAGAAGAAGAAGAAGAAGAGAATAATAAGAATGATGATGATGATGATGATGATGATGTGAAATGAAGTGTATCTGATGACAGAGTACAGCTAAAAACTAACGGGGAGGGGAAGTTACTCTAAGGGCTGACTCAGGCGACCCCTGACCATGCCTGAAGTGACTTTTCCATCGCTGTAATTCAGGAACCTTTCTTCCCAAAACGTTGTTAGAGAGAGACTCCACACTTTCCAGGTCGTGAAACACACAGCTGGGTTGAAAACGCCTGTCGCCGGTTCCTATAACGACTGTTGAATAGTCTCCACAGAACAATGGTGAAACTCTGATGGTAGCACCTCTACAAATGTATCGTTGAGTTGAGAGAAGTGCTGTGTGGGAAAAGTTGGGTAAGTCAGTTGGAAAGAAGGTGAATGAGGAAAAGTAGCATTTGCCTTGATGATGAACAACCAACCACTCGACAGTTTGTGACAGCTACTGCAGTCAATAATAATTATCATCATCAACATCATCATCATATCATCATCATCATCATCATCATCAATCTTAGTACCTTTACAGGAGAACCATGTTTGTGAAAGTCTAAGTTACAGTGACTGTTTAAAAGAAGTCTAGCTGTGATTTTTAGACAAAAACCATGAACGTTTCTTTCAATAAAATGTGTTAAAAGATTATTATTCTTTCTTTGTGGTCGAACGCTCAAACAGCAACTATTGGCTGTCATATGAGCGAAAAAGCGTTACACTGCCGTTAAGCGCCTGACAAGTCAGGCCCAGCGCATCCCACTTCGGCATGGGAGAGAACAATTTATTGTCTTTCTTGAAAAAGTCAGAAGAATGGACAAGAAGACATATTAATAGACAAGAAGGAGGTGACAGGAAGAAAAGGAACCAGGCAGGTAGAAAGAAGGGGTAGAAAAGAGGGAATTCCTTGCACAGAATTTCCAGAAGGTGGGGATGCTGTTTATACTGACAGGCCCCCGGCACCCCCACGAGGGATTAAAGATGGCTGAGTTAGTGTGTTTAAGACAGTGCCTTTGGTTACAGTTTCAGGAGCATGGAAATAAGGGACAGGATAGTTTCTGCTTATTTTGGCATTCCTACTACTGACAGAGGAATGTGATGTTGGGAGCTGGGTCACAAGAAAGTGGATGAAAGTAAACAGTTAGTCCTGGCCAAAGCTGTGTCAGTTATCACTGGAAGCTAAGCCAAGGTTTACACTAGGATGTTGTTATGCTTTGAAATATTAATTTAAGATAGTTGTTATCTATAAAATAAAAAACCCACCCTCCTAGCTTGAGAACGTAAACCTAAAGTCTCTATTAAATCAGGTAAAATAATCCGAAGTCGGATCATGGCTGCTCATATCGTGTTTACTTGAAAACAGCCATATATACCAACTTAAAAAAAACACCAACGCTTATCTTTCCTTTCAAAACAAAACAAAATCCTCTGATGTGGGAACGTGGCTGTAAATGGCGTGAGGTCATTGAAAACAGTCAAGCAGGCAACCTTCTGAACCAACGTACACTTCCAAACTCACAGTGCTTCCCAGCTGGCATGAGTGAGTCCATTGACCTCAGAGTGCAAAGCTGGGAAGGCATAATAAATTACACCTTTGAACAAACAAAACAAAAGCCCTAACATCTGAGCAATTCATACATTCACATAAACACAGAGGTAACAATTCAACACAAGCAAAACAACAACAACGACGACAACCAGGACAATGACTTTAACCAAGTCCAGGTGACAACGAGGATCTGGTGACAGCCACAGAAACGAACATGTAGGCTAAACAGACGGGACAGCTCAGTGGTCACAGCACTCGCCTTCCCCCAGCCAAGGTTAACCAGCGTCGATCGACGCGTGGTTACCGCTTGGAGGGGTGACCGTTTGCGCGCCTTGGCTTCAGAACAGTCCCCCAGTTCACCCAGCTGTAAATGGGTACCTGCTCTCTTTAGGGTCAGGGAAGGTAAAACAGCGAGGGAGAGGAGATGGGCGCCGCCCTCAATATGCTGGCCCTAGAGAAGTGAGGTCTCTGACGCCTCGCTCCCTTACGACCTTATAAGTTATGGGACACCTTTACCTCTACTCTAAATAACATTATTTGCATGCTAAGTTTTGTGTTTGGTGTGGTTTCTCTCCCTCCCCCCCCCCTCTCTCTCTCATCACTCACTCACTCACTCTCTCTCTCTCTCTCTCTCTCTCTCTCTCTCTCTCTCTCTCTCTCTCTCTTACAAATGTATGTTTGTGACATTGTATTGTATTGTATTATATTGTATGTATTGTAATTATTGTATTGTAGTGTGTTGTGTTGTACTGCATTGTATTGTATTGTATTACATCGTATTGTACTGCATTGTATTGTATTGTGTTGCATTATACAGTATATTGTATTGTATCGTATTGTAGTCAAAGTCAAGTAAAAGTCAAGTCATAAACACTTTCATCATCCCATGAAGGGTCTTTGTCATATCGTATTTATTGTATTATGAAGACGCTGCTGTTGACAAATTAAAAAAACATTTACACCCCTACAGCAGAAAGCAAGAACAGCGCATGCAATACACGATTAACTTGGATGCACGTGCAGCACAAAAACACACAACAGAATTGACTGACACGGCTAATTGCAGGAAAAGCGTGCAAACGGCCCAGGTCTTGAATTAAGTTCACTTGTACTGTTCCAAGACCAGCACACATATTGAGAGAAGAGGTCTGAGTATAACAATTGTATAAAGGAGAAGAAAAAGTCTCTCTCTCTCTCTCTCTCTCTCTCTCTCTCTCTCTCTCTCTCTCTCTCTCTCTCTCTCTCTCTCTCAAACTCTCTCTTCTCTCTCTCTCAAACTCTCTCTCTCTCTCTCTCCTCTCTCTCTCTCTCTCTCTCTCTCTCTCTCTCGTGTGTGTATGTGTGTGTGTGTGTGTGTGTGTGTGTGTGTGAGTGTGTGTGTGTGTGAGTGTGTGTGTGTGAATGTGTGTGTTTGTGAGTGTGTGTGAGTGTGTGTGTGGTGTGTGTGTGTGTGTGTGTGTGTGTGTGTGTGTGTGTGTGTGTGTTGTGTGAGTGTGTGTGTGATAGATATTTTGACTGAAAGGAAATAATAATATATCGAATTTATATAGCGCTGAATCTTCTAAAATAAACAAATCGAAGCGCTTTGCATTCAAATCATTTACAGGCATGCATCTTTACTCACGATATTTCAAATTTATGCACACACCACACACACACACACACACACACACACACACACACGCACTCACTCACTCACTCACTTGTGTGGTGATGAAGGGAATGTTGAAAATTAGGAACAGATATGAGGGGAAAGTTTCAGGTAGGAAATAAGTGTGTTTTGAGGCTGGATTTGAAGGTATCAAGTAAAGGCTTTTGGCGAAGTGAAAGAGGGAGATCATTCCAGGTGAATGGACCAGAAACAGAGAAAGAGCGACGGCCAACAGTAGTTTGTTTGAATCTGGGTGTTCGAAAGCACAAAGTATCTGCAGCTTAGCGAAGGGAACGGGATGGAGTATACAGGTGACGACAATTACAGTGATGAGAGGGTGCAGATTTGTGGAGATATTGAAAGAGAGGGTATTGATCTTATACCTCAGTCTTTGTGAGACAGGCAGCCAGTGAAGAGATGGCAGGAAAAGGGGTAGCAGAAATGTATGGGTTTGTGTTGAGTTCCCAATCTTCGTTACACTGTTCCCTTGTGAATGGGTTTTACAGCTAATAACAATAAAATTTTATTCTCTCTCTCTCTCTCTCTCTCTCCTCTCTCTCTCTCTCTCTCTCTCTCTCTCTCTCTCTCTCTCTCTCTCTCTCTCTCTCTCTCTCTCTCTCTCTCTCTCTCTCTTTCTCTCTCTCCCCTGTATATATCTTATAATGGGATTGATTTTCCTTCAGATTAAAAAAAATGCTTTGTTTTTTGTTTATTTTTATTATGGTGATTATGTGTTTACCTGCACTTGTTTTCCTCCTCTACATTTTCTGCATTAATAATAATGATGATTTTCTTTGAGGATTGGACCCCCCCCCCCCTTCTCTCTCTCTCTGTCTGCCTGTCTGTCTCTTTCTCTGTTTGTTTGTCTGTCTGTCTGCCTGCATGTCTGTCTGTCTGTCTGTCTGTCTGTCTCTCATCATTCAGTTTTGACATCTTCCAATGAAACCACAGTAATGAATTTATTATTGATTATACATAAAGCACTCTCGAGACGCAATAGTGCCATATCTTAAGAATTATAGTAATAATCATAATCATAATCATCATCATCATCATGATTATAATAATAATATATGGAATTTGTATAGTATAGTAGTTAGAGTATACTGTTTGTATGAACATTTGAATGGTTTTGTAAAATTGGGTGTCCCTTTATTTGACATAACAATATAGCACAGTCCCTTCGGAACGAACCAATCAGTGGCCTTCCTGAATTAAATATTCGTGTTCACAGTTTTCCTGTCATCGGATCAGTGGGGAAGCTTATGGTGGAAACACAGGGTGAGGAAAAGCCAGCAGTGTCTGTCCTCACCCTGTTTGTCCGTCTGTCTGTCTGCTTGTCTGACTGTCTGTCTACTTGTCTGTCTATCTGTTTGTCTGTATGTCTGTCATCACCTTGTCTGCTTGTCTGTCTCTCTGCCATCACCTTGTCTGTCTGTCTGCTTGTCTGTTTGTCTGCCTGTCTGTCTGGCTGGCTGCTTGTCTGTTTGTCTGCCTGTCTGTCTGGCTGGCTGCTTGTCTGGCTGTCTGTCATCACACTGTCTTCAGGCAGCAAAGTAAGGAAGAGTAGACAAGGAACGTGTTCAACACCACGTTGTCTCTGAAATTAAAATATCTCCAGTATGTCTGTCTGTATGTCTGTCTGTCTGTCTGTCTGACCTTCTGTCTGCCTGTCTGTCTGTCTTTCTCTGTATGTGTGTGCGTCTCTCTCTCTGTCGCTGTCTCTGTCTGTCTGTCTGTCTGTCTGTCTGTCTATCTGTGTGTGTGTGTTAGTCTCTCTCTCTGTTGCTGTTTATCTGTCGCTGTCTATCTGTCTGTATGTCTCTGTGTCTGTGTGTGTGTGTCTCTCTGTCGCTGTCTCTCTCTTTCTCTCTCTATGTCTCTGTCTGTGCGTGTGTGTTAGTCTCTCTCTCTGTCGCTGTCTATCTGTCTGTGTGTCTCTCAGTCTGTCTCTCTCTTTCTCTCCCTCTCTCTCTTTCTCCTCTCTCTCTCTCTCTGCCTCTTCTCTCTCTCTGTCTCTGTTTCTCTCTCTGTGTCTCTCTCTGTCTCTCTCTTCTCTGTTTCTCTCTGTCTCTCTCTGTCTCTCTCTGTGTCTCTCTCTGTCTCTCTCTCTGTTTCTCTCTGTCTCTCTCTGTCTCTCTCTCTGTCTCTCTCTCTGTTTCTCTCTGTCTTTCTCTCATTCTCTCAACTGGTTATGACAAACAAAGCCTGAAGAAAAACCAACAGTGTTTTTCTCTGTCTGTCTGTCTGCCTCTCTGTCTCTGTCTCTGTCTCTATCTATCTATCTATCTATCTATCTATCTATCTATCTATCTATATATATATCTATCTATCTGTCTGTCTGTCTGTCTGTCTATCTGTCCCTCTCTCTGTCTCTCTCTCCCTCCCTCCCTCCACTCTTTTCTTTCGACAGCACTTAACAAGTTTGTCATGGAAACCCATATCTATTTTCTTGTGTGTTTTCTTATTGCTAGTGGGTTTTTTAATGCCTGTGGAGATTTTCTTCCTCAGCAGAAGCTCCCAGTTTTGCCTGTGTGTGCCGCCATTACTGCCATGTTGAGGTGACCGCATTCTTTGTTCGTATACTTTTCATTGACTTCTCTTCTGCCTTTAATACCATTCAGCCCCATCTATTAGCTCTCAAACTGCTCTCAATAGATGTCTGTCCTCGGCTAATTCTCTGGATAATGAGCTTTTTGACACACCGGACACAGTTTGTTCGATTTCAAAAAGCCATATCCACTCAAAGATCAACTTCCACTGGTTCTCCCCAAGGCACTGTTCTGTCCCCCATCCTTTTCACCCTTTACACAAATGACTGCACTGGCTCTGATCTTATACCGTTAATCAAATATTCTGATGATTCTGCTCTGGAAGATCTGTCTAATTCCCATGCCATGTATTTTAAACAAGTTGAGGAGTTCTCCTCCTGGTGCAAACAGAACTGTCTTGACCTTAATGTTAAAAAGACTAAGGAAATGTTGATTGACTTTCGCAGGGACCCCCAGCCCATACCAAATCTTTACATTGATGGTGTAAAGGTAGAGCGTGTACACCAATACAAATATCTAGGTACTATTATTGACGATAAACTAAACTTTGATGCTAATACAGATCTTGTAAATAGAAAATGCCACTCACGCATCTTTTTCCTTCAAAAACTCCGGAGTCTTAAAGTGAATGTCAAAGTTTTACAAAATTTCTACCGATGCTTTATTGAGTCTGTCCTTTCATTTTCCTTGGTTTGTTGGTATGGGGGCCTGACTGTTAAAAACAAAAACATAGTAAACAAGATTGTAACCAGATGTGGCAAAATTGTGGGCTGTGAGCAAATGAAACTGAATGATTTGTATGAATGCCGTGTGAGAGACAGAGCTAGACAGATTGTGAGTGATGACACACATGTGCTTGCAAAATATTTTGAACTCCTGCCTTCTCAAAAGCGCTACAGAGTACCCAAGTCTAGAACCCTGCGATTTAAAAATAGTTTTATTCCAACCTCAATTCTGCTAATTAATAAATGTATGACAATAAATCTGAATTAAACTAAAGCCCACAACAGAGAGAGAGAGAGAGAGAGAGAGAGAGAGAGAGAGAGAGAGAGAGAGAGAGAGAGAGAGAGAGAGAGAGAGAGAGAGAGACTAAAGGCTACCTTTTATTAGTGTAAACTGTGTACAGTTTCTAATAGAATAGAGTATTAACTTCACTGATATTTGTCTTATCATACATGTTATACAAATGATTTTTTTTTCTTTAAATACGTGCCCGTGTTATTATTTTAGACTGTTCAATATCTTAAAAGAACATAGTATTAATTTAATTAATATTTGTCTTATACAACATGTTATAACAATTTGACTTAAATTATTAAAATGCGTGAGCATGGGTTACAATGTGCGAGCGTGCGTGCGCGTGCGCGAGTGACTGTGAATGTGCGGACGTACGGGTTTACTTGTGCGCACATGAGTAAAGTGATTTTTGTTGGGGTGGGTTTGTGGCTGGCTGAGATATTGCTGATTTGTGGATGCATTTTATCTCATGATGGGTGCGTGCTGATGTTGGACAGTGTGTGTGTGTTTTAAATACTATGTTTAAATGTTTATTGTTTTTATGTATGGCGAGTAACCCGCCGGAATTTCTCTGTCTTTGAGATAATAAAGCTTTTGAATTTGAATTTGAATTTGAATTTGAATTCAAGCTTCCGGGATCTGTCATGCTTGGTTTGTTTTGTCGCTGATGTTTTGTCGCTGATGTTTTGTCGCTGATGTTTTGTCGCTGATGTTTTGTCGCTGATGTTTTGTCGCTGATGTTTTGCTTTGTTTTGTTTTGTCTGGGTGCGTTTAATGCCAAGAGTGGAAAAGTTGTTGTTATTGGTTGTTGTTTTCTTCTTTGATGATATGAAATCTCTGTTTCTGTCTGTCTCTGTCCCTGTCTCTGTCTGTCTGTCTGTCTTTCTGTCTCTCTCTCCCACTCCCTTCCCCCTCTCTCTCTGTCTGTCTGCCTGTCTTTCTGTCTGTTTGTCTGGCTGTCTTTCTGTCTGTCTCACTGTATCTCTCTATCTCTGTCTCTGTGTGTCTCTCTCTCTGTAAATCGATGTCATTTCATATCATACGCACTTTGTTCTAACATGTCGATGTATTGATGCCAAAGGCTTAAAGTACATTAAAATCATAGTTCTTGAGCTCTCTCTCTCTCTCTCTCTCTCTCTCTCTCTCTCTCTCTCTCTTTCTCTCTCTCTCTCTCTCTCTCTCTCTCTCTCTCTATCTCTCTCTCTCTCGCTCTCTCTCTCTCTCAACATATAATTATACACACATAGAAACGTAAACGAAACCGATCACTGCCTTTCACTGTACTTTATGAAACAGTCAGAAATCACTACTGCTGAGCTGTGCAATCACTGCTCGGTCCACACAATATCTAACTGCCCACAATATATTACTGGCCAGTCCACACAATATATTACTGCCCACAATATATTACTGGCCAGTCCACACAATATATTACTGCCCACAATATATTACTGGCCAGTCCACACAATATATTACTGCCCACAATATATTACTGGCCAGTCCACACAATATATTACTGCCCACAATATATTACTGGCCAGTCCACACAGTAATATATTACTGCCCACAATATGTTACTGCCCAGTCCACACAGTAATATATGACTGCCCACAATATATTACTGGCCAGTCCACACAGTAATATATTACTGCCCACAATATATTACTGGCCAGTCCACACAGTAATATATTACTGCCCACAATATATTACTGGCCAGTCCACACAGTAATATATGACTGCCCACAATATATTACTGGCCAGTCCACACAGTAATATATTACTGCCCACAATATATTACTGGCCAGTCCACACAGTAATATATTACTGGCCACAATATATTACTGGCCAGTCCACACAATACATTACTGCCCACAATATATTACTGGCCAGTCCACACAATATATTACTGCCCACAATATATTACTGGCCAGTCCACACAGTAATATATTACTGCCCACAATATATTACTGGCCAGTCCACACAGTAATATATTACTGCCCACAATATATTACTGGCCAGTCCACACAGTAATATATGACTGCCCACAATATATTACTGGCCAGTCCACACAGTAATATATTACTGCCCACAATATATTACTGGCCAGTCCACACAGTAATATATTACTGCCCACAATATATTACTGGCCAGTCCACACAATATATTACTGCCCACAATATATTACTGGCCACTCCACACAACACAATTACTGGCCACAATATATTACTGGCCAGTCCACACAATATATTACTGCCCACAATATATTACTGCCCAGTCCACACAACACAATTACTGGCCGGTCCACACAACACAATTACTGGCCGGTCCACACAACACAATTACTGGCCGGTCCAGAGAAACTGTCAGGGGGCGGGCTGGACACTCTACAATCCCAGCGTCTGTTTCCAGAGAACCGTTGTTCAAAACTCTCCATTAGCCCTCAGGTGTGACCACAGCTGCCTCACAGCAAAATGACACTGGTAGAAAGAAGGTATAATTATCATGAGAATTCTAATCTACCAGGGGAGAACGGCTTCTTCCTTGCATGAAACTACTTGAAAAAAGGAGAAACATGACAATTCTAATCTACCACACGAGGAAAATGTCTTGTTTGCAGGAAACTAATATCAACGTTTTTGTGCGTTGGTATTATTGAAGATGAGTACCATTTCAAAAATCGGGTCTGTTCAATATATTCCGATCTTGGAGTAAGTTTTCTGAAAGACGTTCTTCAGGTGCCTGTGCCTGTCCTTTCTTCAGATACACAGTCAGCACCCTGCAGTGCCGCCAGCAAAGTGTCCATTCCATGCTGCTGCAAGGAGAGAGGTCAGAGCAGAACTGATGTAGACTAAGTCATAGATCTGTACTATACCCATGCTTCCAGTGTAGAAGCAGAGGTGCCATTGTCAAGTGTGTATTTTTGGTTTATTTGAAATCTTGTGCATATGCCATATGTGCATTAGCCCCCCCCCCTCCCTCCCACCCCCACCCCCCTCTTTGTTTTGAATCATGGCCCAAGGCTGATGTTCAATAAAACATTTTCATTTTGTTTTATTTTTTTCTATTTTATTCTCTCTCTCTCTCTCTCTCTCTCTCTCTCTCTCTCTCTCTCTCTCTCTCTCTCTCTCTCCTCTCTCTCTCTCTCTCTCTCTTTCTGTAAACTGATCAGTTGCAAACCAAGAAATGGTTACAAAACATGTACACAACCGAACATGATCTTTCGTCCTATTTCACGAAACTACATTGAAAACTGAACATGCTCAGTCTGTAGCTGTACAATTAATTACTGATGGTTCCCGATAACACGCCAACAAGATGTGCAGGGATATGTCTGTCCACACAACTACCGGGGATTCTGTTTCTTGAAGAGAAAAGTACCACAAACACATCATCACATGTCTGGTTTGAAGAAAACAGCCGACTAATAAGCTGAGGGGGAAGAGAGGAAATAATAAAGCAGCACACAGAATGATTCCGGGGGGACGGGATAGCCTAGTGGTTAGAACATTGCGCTCGCAATCTGACGACCCGGGTTCGATTCCCGTTCAAGGGGATATTTTCCATCAGTGCAGATTCCACTTTCTCCAAGTCCTTCGGATGAGACTATATACCGAGGCCCAGTGTGCGAACGCATGCAGAACATCTTGTGCACACGTTAAATGCTGTTCCGCTTTTCGTAGGAGTTGGCCATTGTGTGCTGGTGGGAACAGATGACAAAAATGTACAAAGCCGCGTACACATGGGGACTGGATGTAAAAAAGCACGTAAGTGCTTATTCCATTATCCTCAATATAAAAGAATAAAAAATAAAAGATAAGTTAAAAAAATTCTAATCAACTCAATGAGAAAAACTTGGCGGCAAAACTGAATGTTTTCATGAAGATAATTCTGTTGTTTTCTGGCTTTTTGCATCAGACCCTTGTTGACACAGAAGAAAGGAAACACACTGGTAAAAAACAACCCAACTTTTTCTTCTCCGTCGAACGCTCAGACAGCAGCTATTGTTGTCTGTCATATGAGCAAACATGGGTCGCACTGCCGTTAAGCGCCTGACAAGTCAGGCCCAGCACATCCGACTTCGGCGTAGAAGAGTATTGTTATCTTTTAAGTCTTTCTGGAGAACAGGCAGGAGGATGGAGGAAGAAGGCTGAAAATAGACAAGAAGGAAGTGACAGAAAGAAAAGGAAAATGCAGAAATATAGAGAGGGATAGAAAAGAGGGAATTCCTGGCGCAGATTTTCTAGAAGGTGGGGATGCTGTTTATACTGACAGGGCCCCGGCATTCCCCAAAGGGATTGACAAACGAAGAAGGGAGAAAACCCTGAAGAGAAAACGGAAAAATAACATTTATCACCTCGTGTCTTTTTCTTTTGCAATGAACATTATACAAGGGAAAAAAATTATTGTACACACAGTTTTCTGTCAGTCCTCTGCTAGAGCTGCAAGCTTCTCCAACAGTGAGAATTCTGCAGACACGTCCGCTTCTGTCCACCATGAAGACAGCCGTATTGCGACTTCAGGAATGACGTTGACACACGACACCACTGTGCGTGCATTTTAACAAAAACTCTCTCCCCCCCACGTCGAAGTCGGATGTGCTGGGCCTGGCTCGTCAGGCGCTTAACGGCAGCACAACGTGTCTTGGTTCATATGACAGCCAGCAATAGTTGATGTCTGAGCATTCGACAAAGAAGAAGACACATTCTTCAAGAGAATGTTTGCACTTGAAATGTAAACACACTTTAAGCTGGTAGGTGGGAAGCTTGGTACAGTCCACATGCATTTGTCGCTTACAATCATGGCAACCCTATGTTGAAATTCCAGGTTTTGTCGATCCACAAAAACAATCAGTCTTTTGAAGGTTGCTGCTTCTAGTCCAACCACTAAGCACGTTTTGATTCTCAAACCCGAAGCTGATTTTGGACACACGGGTGTGTTTTGCTAAATTTCATGTACCCCCTGGGCTTTTTTCTTGATATGAAATCTTCAATCTTGAAATCTCGACATTTCCTAGGGTATATAACCATAATTATAGACTTGGTCATTTTCCTAAAACAAATCCCAGAGAAAAAACAACAACTCAGCTGTGCTTAATTACCGCCATGTGGAATCCGTGTCATTGTGTGTGTGTGTGTGTGTGTGTGTGATATTTACTCACCTCCCGTTTATTCCATCCTGGTTACTTCCTTTGATCTCTCTGTCTTTCTTTCGTCACCTGTTCCCCCTCACCCTGTCCTCTGCCCCTCCCCTCCAGTTCATCAAGGAATGTACCTGCACCTCCCTCCCTCCCTCCTGTCTCCTCTCCATCCTGAGGTAAAGGTACTTTTTTTTTATTACACTACAATACCCTTTGATAACGTCTTATACTTTTTATTATTACACTACAATACCCTTTGATAACGTCTTATACTTTTTATTACACTGCCATACCCTTTGATAATGTCTTATACTTTTTATTACACTGCCATACCCTTTGATAATGTCTTATACTTTTTATTACACTGCCATACCCTTTGATAACGTCTTATACTTTTTATTACACTGTCATACCCTTTGATAACGTCTTATACTTTTTATTATACTGTCATACCATTTGATAACGTCTTATACTTTTTATTATACTGTCATACCCTTTGATAATGTTTGTTTGTTTGTTTTTTACACTGTCATACCCTTTGATAACGTCTTATACTTTTTATTACACTGCCATACCATTTGATAACGTCTTATACTTTTTATTACACTGTCATACCCTTTGATAACGTCTTATACTTTTTATTATACTGTCATACCATTTGATAACGTCTTATACTTTTTTATACTGTCATACCCTTTGATAATGTTTGTTTGTTTGTTTTTTACACTGTCATACCCTTTGATAACGTCTTATACTTTTTATTACACTGTCATACCCTTTGATAATGTCATATTTTTTATTACACTGTCATACCCTTTAATAATGTCTTATGTTTTTTTATTGCACTGTCATGTCCTTTGATAATGTCTTTTTTATTACACTGTCATAGCTTTTGATAATGTCTTATACTGTTATTACACTGTCATAGCCTTTGATAAAATCTTTAATAATAAAAACAATAATAATAATGATAATAATAATAATAATAATAATATATGGAATTTATATAACGCTGAATCTTGTAAAACAAACAAGTGGAAGCGCTTGCACTCAAATCATTTACACGCATGCAACTTTCCTCAAATAACATAATTAAGAGATTTCACGCTTGGGTGGTGATGAAGGGGATGAGGGATGCTGTTGAAAAGTAGGAACAGATTTGAGGGGAATGTGTCAGGTAAGAAATAAGTGTGTTTTGAGGCTGGATTTGAAGGTATCAAGTGAAGGCTTTTTGGCGAAGTGAAAGAGGGGGTCATTCCAGGTAGATGGACCAGAAACAGAGAAAGAGCGACGGCCAACAGTGGTTTGTCTAAATTTGGGTATTCGAAAGCACAAAGTATCTGTGGCTGAACGAAGGGAATGGGATGGAGTATACAGGTGAAGACAGTTACAGAGATAAGAGGGTGCAGATTTGTGGAGACATTTGAAAGAGAGGGTATTCGATCTTATACTTCAGTCTTTGTGAGACAGGCAGCCAGTGAAGAGATCGCTGAAAAGGAGTGATGTG
Organism: Rapana venosa; assembly: GCA_028751875.1. Lineage (NCBI taxonomy): Eukaryota > Metazoa > Mollusca > Gastropoda > Neogastropoda > Muricidae > Rapana > Rapana venosa. Next base: position 6,710,609 of record CM054166.1, read on the forward strand.
TTCAGATATTTTCTTTGTTAGGACCAGTCGAGCTGCAGAGTTTTGTATGCGCTGAAGAGAGTGGATGGATGATGGTGGTAGGCCAGCCAAAAGAGAATAAAGTAGTCTAAACCTGAAAGAAGGCTCAGACAGCTCAGACAGCAACTATTGTTGTCTGTCATATGAGCAAAAATGCGTTGCGCTGCCGTTAAGCGCTGAGCAAGTATCATACACTTTTGATTTCGGCGTGGATACTGTTTTTGATCATTAGAGGGATAACTTGTTTTGTAGAGAGAATTTACGCATTTATTGAAAAGTAGCTGCCATCATTGCACTCGATTATCACTAAACCATGAGCTAGCTCTATGTGGAAAAGATAAGGAGGCAAAAACTGATGAGATTCTAGATTTGTGATCGATACTGGGGAAATATGTCCTCTATATTTAATATCGACTACAGAAAATTAAAGCTGCCATCAACAGTTTCATGCAGAAAGTAAATTACAGATACAATTAGAAAAATACATGCACTGTCTAGAAATGAAACCAGATCCAAATGATTTCCAGACGCAAATCTAGTTCAAAATGGGAACCCTGGCAGTCATTGAGAAAAATAATGAATAATCTAGAAGCGTGTCTCGTGGAGAGATAGGGTCTGACATTTATTGATATGAGCTTTCTTCAGTCTGCTTCTAGTGTTACCCATAAAGCTGACAATTCTGCTGATAAAAACAGGTATACAGCACATATAAAAGAATATGAAAATGTGTGGGCTAATCTCAAAGAGAGAGAAAGAAAAGAGAGAGGGAGGAAAGAAAGGAAGGAAGGAAGGATGCAAGCAATTCTGTCAAAAGAAGTCCGCGGTAAAGAAACACAGTTCGGTGTTGACTGTTTTTTGATCACAGTTGTGCTGGCTCCTTTTACTTCTCTCTCGGCTTATGTATGTTTTGCTATTAATTTTATTGTAATTAAGCTGTCTCCCCCCCCCCCCCCCCCCCTCAGTAAAACATCAAAGAAACTGTACACATTCACTTTATCTATTTTTATTTTCATTTTATTTATTCTTTTATTTTGAGGATAGTGGAATAGGCACTCATGTGCTTTCAGTCCCCGTGTGTATGCAGTTTTGTAAATTTTGTCATACTATCACACATTGGCCTACTCTTCCAAAACGCGGAACAGGTGGCAAGATGTTCTGCGTTCGTTTGAACACGGGACCTCGGTTTATAGTCTCATCCGAAGGACTTTTGGGGAGAGTGGAGTCGGCACTGATGTTAACTCCAGAGGAAAAATCCTCTTGAACGAGGTTCGAACTAGGGTCAGCAGATCACGAATACATCACTC
>CM054166.1:6724430-6741930 GCA_028751875.1 Rapana venosa
AATTATCTCGTCACAAGACACAAAACACACAGAGAGAGAGGGGAGAGAGAAGAGAGAGAGGAGAGAGAGGAGGGGAGAAGGACGAGAGAGAGAGAGAGAGAGAGAACCCGAACTCGAGCTCAAAATGTTTATTGAGAGTAAATGGATAAGCACGGGATACTTTATACCATGCTCTCACAAAAAAAGAAAAATAGAGAAAAAAAGGCGAGAAAAGTCAGAAAAACACACACACACACATCTCTCTCTCTCTCTCTCTCTCCTCTCTCTCTCTCTCTCTCTCTCTCTCTCTCTCTCTCTCTCTCTCTCTCTCTCTCTCTCTAATCAAACAGAAGAACTGAAACCAAACCAACAGCAACAAACAGGCAAACAAACACCAATACAAAAACCTCCAAATAAACCCAAAAGTATGCAAACAAGTAATAATCAAGGAAGATTCAAATGACCATCATAATGAAATACTACTCTAATAGTAGTTAGATGAAGATGAGAGAGAGACAGAGACAGAGACAGACAGAAAGACAGACAGACAGAGAGACAAAGGGAGACAGAAAGAGACAGAGATAGACAGACAGACAGAGAGACAAAGAGAGACAGAAAGAGACACACAGAGAGAATGACAGACAGACAGACAGCAGAGACAGAGACAGAGAAAGATAGATATAGAGAGAAAAGAGAGAGAGATGAGAGGAGAAGGAGAGAGAGGTGAGAGAGAGATGAGAGAGAGAGAGGGGAGATATTTTAAAGCGCTCATGTGCTTTTTTCATTCAGTCCCCGTGTGTATGCAGTTTTGTACATATTGTCATCCGTTCTCACCGGCACACAATGGCCTACTCTTCCGAAAAGCGGAACGGGTTTTAACGTGTGCGAGAGAGAGCAAGAGCGAGAGAGAGAGAGGGGGGAGAAAATTAGAAAAAAAACAGAGACAGAGAGACAGACACACAGATACACAGCTACACCATTCACTGACTGACTGATTGACTGACTGACACAGAAAATGGACAAAAGAGAGGACACCCCTGAAGACAGAACTGGAGGCTGGGAGTGGCAATGCCCAACAACAGCTGGCCTTGACCACAACGCGGAAGCTGAGGGTGTGGGCTGATGCTGGCAACACGGGTCACTGGCACATTATCCACCTGGAAATCATAAGTGCCATTTCATGTCTTTGTTTGAGTTACAAGATTTAGTTTCAGCGCTCAAAAAACTGCAGTCCTCCTCCTCCTCCTCCTCCTCCTCCTCCTCCTTCTCCTCCTCCTCCTTCTCCTCCTCCTCCTCCTCCTCCTCCTCCTTCTTCTTCTTCTCTTCTTCTCTTCTTCTTCTTCTTCTTCTTCTTCTTCTTCTTCTTCTTCTGCTTTCTTCTTCTTCTTCTTCGCATTTCTTCTTCTTCTTCTTCGCATTCTTCTTCTTCTTCGCTTCTTCGCATTCTTCGCATTCTTCTTCGCATTCTTCGCATTCTTCTTCTTCTTCTTCTTCTTCTTCTTCTTCGCTTTTTCTTTCTTCTTTTCGCTTCTTCTCTTCTTCTTCTTCGTCTTCTTCGCATTCTTCTTCTTCTTCTTCTTCTTCTTCGCATTCTTCCATTCTTCTTTCTTCTTCTTCTTCTTTTTCCCTTCTTCTTCTTCTTTCTTCTTCTTCTTCTTCGCATTCTTCTTCTTCGCATTCTTCTTCTTCTTCTTCTTCTTCTTCTTCTTCTTCTTCTTCTTCGCATTTCTTCTTCTTCTTCCATTCTTCTTCTTCTTCTTCGCTTTCTTCTTCTTCGCATTCTTCTTCTTCGCATTCTTCTTCTTCTTCTTTCTTCTTCTTCTTCTTCTTCGATTCTTCTTCTTCTTCGCATTCTTTTTCTTCTTCTTCTTCTTCTTCTTCTTCTTCTTCTTCTTCTTCGATTCTTCTTCGCATTCTTTTTTCCCTTCCCTTCTTCTTCTTCTTCTTCTTCTTCTTCTTCTCTTCTTCTTTCTTCTTCTTCTCATTCTTCTTCTTCGCATTCTTCGCATTCTTCTTCTTCTTCGCATTTTCTTCTTCTTCTTCGCATTCTTCTTCTTCTTCTTCTTCGTCGCATTTTTCTTCTTCGCATTCTTTGCATTCTTCTTCTTCTTCGCATTCTTCTTCTTCTTCGCATTCTTTCTTCCTTCTTCTTCTTCGTCGCATTCTTCTTTTTTCTTTTTCTTTTTCTTCTTCTCCTTCTCCTCCTTTTTTTCCCTCCTTCTTCTTCTCCTTCTCCTCCTTTTTCTCTTTTCTTCCTCCTTCTTCTTCTCCTTCTCCTCCTTCTCCTTCTTCTTCTTGTTCTTCTTCTTCTTCGCATTCTTCTTCTGAAATAGTGAATTTTATCTCCGTTTTATTCTACAGCATGGACACTCTTTATTTTGATTGCTTTCACTGTAACGATCTCATTTAATGGTAGACTGAAATTGTGCAAGTGATCATCATCATCATCAGACCCGTGACCTTGGCGGTCGTGGGGGAGACATGAAAGACGATGCCGTGGTAAGCCTCCTCCATCCATCTCGGTCCTCGGCTCTGCGCAGTAGTGCCGAGTCATTCATCCTGGTCCATTCTCTGATGTTGTCCATCCATGACTTGTTCTGTCTTCCCCTCCTTCTGCCACCTTCGAGTGTTCCCTGCAGTACTGTTTTGGGCAGAGTGTTGTGGCGGGTGACGTGGCCGAACCATGTCAGCTTTTTCTTCTTGACGATGGTGAGAAGGGGTTCCTGTGGACTGCCAGCTGTGTTATTTGACTCTTGACAAATTCATTGGTCTTTCGTTCTCTCCAAGATAATGCCCAGTAGTTTTCTATGGCATTTTGTTTCGAATGACTGGATTCGCTTTGCTGTTTCAGCAGTCAATGTCCAGGTTTCACTTCCGTACAGCAGGATTGACTGAATTAGGGCTTTGTAGAGCTTTAGTTTGATTGGGAAACTGATCTCTTTACTTTTCCATATGGTGGTGAGTTTTGTCATGGAAGATGTTGCCATGGCTATTCTGACTTTGATTTCTGTCGTCGATCGCCCGCCCCTTTGTGAGTGTAGCGCCGAGGTATTTAAAAGCATCTACCTCCTCCATTTTTGGGCCATTCATGTAAATTTTAGCGGGGGCTTGCTCGTGCTTTTCACAAGTACTTTACTTTTCTCCGAGCTCCCCTCCATCCCTATGCCCAGCTCTGTTCTCAAGTCTGGTCGTAAGATCTTGCAGCTCTGTGTTACTTCCGCCCATGAGGTCAATGTCATCGGCAAACCGTAAGTTGTTGAGGGGTCTGCCCCCAATGGAGATGGTAGAGGGGAAAGCCCATGGAGGGTCTCTCTCAGATGTTTTCCAAGAACAGATTGAACAGGACTGGAGATAAAAAGGCATCCTTGTCGGACCCAACTGTGGTTTTGAAGTAGTCTCCGACCTGATTGTTCAGAAGGACTGCACTGCTTGCAGTGTTGTATAGTGCTTGGATGGATTGCACTAGTCCTTCTTCAATGCCAAACATTCTGAGGACCGGGCCACAGGCCTTCGGGGCCATACTCTGTCAAAAGCCTTCTTGAAGTCGATGAAGTTGTGGAACGGGTTCTCTCTGATGTTGGGAGATGTTTTTCCATCATGATGTGGCAGTTAAAAATCTGTTCGATTGTGCTCCTGCCTGCCCTGAACCCAGCTTGTTCCTCTGCAAGGTGTTCTTCTGCCTCCTTCTTGAGTCGATTAAAAATAATTTTTGAGCATGATCTTGCTGGCGTGGCTGATGAGGCTGATTGTTCTATAGTTTTTGGCATTGGCGTAAATTCCCTTCTTGGGCAGGGTATGTTTGAGTGATTGTGTCCATTCTGTTGGCCACTGTTTTGTCTCCCAAATCTTCTGACAGATAGCTGTAACATATGTGATGACTGTTTCGCCACCATGCTTGAGCAGCTCTGCTGGTATATTGTCTGCTCCTGGGACTTTTCCTATGGTAAGCTGCGGATGGCTTCTTCCACTTCTTCCTCAGTATAGGTAATGGCGGGGGTGCTCTTGATGTTGCTGCTTTTCTTCTATTATGCTCTTGTCAGGTTGTATTGGGAGTTGTACATTTTCTTGCCCAATATTCAGACCACCTGTTCAATGCAGCTGAGCTTTCTGTGAGGAGGTTTCCGGGAGCTGTCTTCAATGACTGATGATTTGGTTTGAAGTGGTTTTGTGAGTTTCTTCAGGGTGTCGTATGCCTTTTTAACTGTTGCCCACTTTCATTTTTTTTTTCGATCTCATCACATTGTCACTGATCCACTTCCTTGGCCTTTAACATTGACTTCTTCAGGATTGTTGGCCTCCCGGTATTCTTTAGGGTTGGAAGACCGGTTGGTTTCAGTGCTCTTCTTGAATCGCAAGGTCCAAGATGTCATTGGTAGTCCATGGCTGGTTTTTTATTCCTCTGACGACCGAGTACCTCCTCTGCTGTTTCTCGGACTGCCTCATTGAAGTTGTTGGTGAGGTCATTTGATGTCATTGTCCAGGAGGGTTAATGCCGCAAAACGTCCGCCAAGCTTAGCTTGGAAGACCTCCTCGACATCTGGATCTTTCAGTTTGTCCACGTCAAATTTGATACGTGGGTTTGCAGGCTGTTTGTTTTTCTTCAGCTTCATTTTGAATACCAGCATCAAAGGTCGTGGTTCGCTGCCTATGTCAGCTCCAGGGTATGTTCTTGTTCTGGCTCTGTTGATGCTGGATTTGAAGCGCCGTGGTGTTAAGAAAAAAATCTATTTGGTTATGGATCTTGCCGTTTGGGCATGCCAGGTTGTCCTCCTTGATGCTTGGGGGGATAGAGGGTATTGGCAATGGTAAGTCTGTGGGTGCAGGCAAACTCCAGCAGACGTAGTCCCCTGTCGTTGGTCTCCCCAGTTCCAAACTGACCAACTGTTCCGGCCCATTGGTTGTAAGAGTCAGGACCTATTTTGGGCGTTTAAAATCCCCTTGGATGATGTGGTCCTTCTTGGGTATTTTCTTAATGGTCACTTCAAGATCTTCATAAAATTCTTCTACTTCTTCATCTGTATGGTCAGATGATGGTGCATAGATTTGTATGATGGTGATGTTCTTGGGCTTGGCCGACACCCGGATGCTGATAATCCTGCTGGAAGCCGGTGTACAGCTGATAATGCACCCCACTACTTCCTTTCTGACAATAAATGCCACTCCATGTTGGTGATGTTGGTGATGTTTCTCTTGGCCACTGTACCAGATCTTGTTGCCTTCTTCAGTCAATGTCTCACCAAATCCTGTCCATCTCACTTCTCCTAGTCCAATAATGTCCCATTTATATGCAAGTGATACAGCAGTTTAAAAAAAAGAATCTGAAGATTAAATTATTTTTCTTTGAAAAACGAAAAATGATTTCGAAGAATCGATATCTTTGCTCCATCAGTGCCGGTCCACTCCTGGATAAAGCTGTCAACCAGTCAGTCTGAGAGAGAAAGAGAGAGAGAGAGCATGGGAAAGTTGCATTCATTGTAGGCCAACCTCATGATAGAGAAGGACAGTGGGACAGACAGATGAACAAGCAGGCAGACAAGTCAACATACAGAAACAGGCACACGAACAAAGAGGGAGACAGAGGGAACTGAAGGAAGAGACAGTAGTCATCATCTTTACTCTCGGGTGACAAGCAAAAGCCACGCTTTGACATTTGACAGGTGACAGGCCTGACCTGGGCTCGGGGGGGTTATAAACAACAGCAGTGGAGTGGGGGCCATGCTGGTTCCTTGGACGTCTGTTGACCCCAGACAGGCAGACAGACAGACAGACAGGCAGACAGACAGAGAGACAGGCAGACAGACAGACAGGCAGACAGACAGACAGGCAGGCAGACAGACAGACAGACAGACAGACAGGCAGGCAGACAGACAGACAGGCAGACAGACAGGCAGACAGACAGACAGATAGGCAGGCAGACAGACAGACAGGCAGGCAGACAGACAGACAGACAGGCAGGCAGACTAGCAAACATACAGACAGACTGATCTCTGAAGCATTCACTGCATCATGGCTCTGTTCCTGTCTCCAGCTCTCCTCCCTTTTCTTTGTCTGGATGAACAAACAAACAAACAAAGTGCTGACACCGTGTTTCTGTTCTGCTGGCTCACAGCCAGCCCCTGGTCAGCTTGTATCTGACGGTGTGAGACAGGAGGTCAACATGGTCTGTAGTTTGAGGTCAGCTTCTTCTATGCTTCGCAGTCGATAGGTCAACTTGCTCTATGCTTTGAGGTCAATAGGTCAGCTTGTTCTATGCTTTAAGGTCAATAGGTCAACTTGTCTATGCTTTGAGGTAGTAGATCTTGTTCTATGATTTGAAGTCAGCTGGTTCTATGATTTGAGGCAATAAACTCATTGCATACTTTCAGGCAATAGACAAACTTTGCAATAATATCTTTTCCCTCCTTACCTGTCACACATCTTGGACAAAAGGAAGTTTTGATCAAACTGTTTTGTCATGTCCAAACATTTGCGTAACACATATTTGATGGTTCTGCATTTGTGGATGCTTCAGACAGCGAGGACGTTCATTCCTGGAAAAGGGAGCAATGTGTGCACAGTGTGAATGATCAGTGTGTAGCCTGCGACAGACTGTCTCCTCTCCTCTCCTCTGCCTGTCTGTGAAAGTTGCAACAAGATGGGATTAGTTCAAATAGACCTGGAGAAAAAATATTGTTGACAGAAATGTGGCCAAGTTTAGACAGCTCTGATACAACAAATTCACAGAATGTCGCTTCAAGATTTGTTTGGGTTTTATCAGTCCGTTTGTTTTTTTTTATTCTCCCAACTCCTTGCCATCATCCCTTTCATCTGTTATTTCCCATTGAATGTTATCGTTTTGTTACATAAGAATTCCACTAAATAAAAATGTGAAAACAAGAACATCTGAGACTATAAAGCAAAGCACAATGGGTGGTAGTTCTCACCAAATAGGTTTTTGTCTAAAGCAGTATTGACTTCCAAACTGAACCTTAGCTAACCAAACCTGAAACATGTACCCGGAACATGCACCTGAAACATGCGCCTAACACATGGGCCTTAAACATTCGCCTAACACATGGGGCTGAAACATTCGCCTAACACATGGGCCTGAAACATTCGCCTAACACATGGGGCTGAAACATTCGCCTAACACATGGGCCTGAAACATGCACTTGAAACATATGCCTGAAACAAGACACCCCCTCCCCTTGTCTTCAAGTGGCGATTTTCTTGGAGAGCATACAACTACAGTGCTGGATTGAAACAGACCTCTATAAGTGGCGGTGTACACACCATCATGGTTTCTTCCCTTGAGAAATCAGGCATCACACCAGTGTACCTTGCAGGTCCCACTTTTCTTTTCACTGGTCGTATGTAAGTGATCTGGTGACCGTCCTGTAATGTTGGTGGTAGAGCTGTCGTAATATCCAGAGCAGGTTCTTTTCCTTACTTCTGTGTCAGTTCGGAGTTTGTTTGGTTCCACCCCGCTTGCTTATAGCAGGAACGGTGTCTTGATGGTGAGGTCTGAAGTGGAGGACTTATACATTGATAAATTCTTGGGAGGTTTTCTTTGTTCCTGGGCTAGAAGTCTAAGGTTCACCAATGGTGAGAGGACTGAGGGTAGCCACCATCAAAAGAAAAGGTCAAGGTTTCCCTTAACCAATAAGACCGTAAGGGAGCGAGGCCAGTTTTGCCTTTCAGAGGAGTAGACCATTTCATGCCTGTACTGCATGCCCATATGATATATATTCATTATATATATATATATATATATATATATATATATATATATACATATATATATCATATATGGCATATGTCATATATGTTGATGCTATATGTATAATTTCTCTTGCATACTATCTCGTCTAAAGCTTTCTTTCCATTACTCCAAGAATTATTCTTGGCATGGTTTCAAGGATTCTTGATGGCAACGTACTTATACCATTCGTTCCACTCGAAGTAGGGGATTTTTCTCCGCTGTTTGGACAGGCCTCCTTTGCTCTATTCATCCGCCACTTCTTCATTTCCTCAGAGCCTCTGTAGAAGGTGGTACAGCATCTTAGTCAACGTCAGCACTGGCCTGACATGCTCTGGGTCATGTACCATCAGGGGTCGATGCTTTTGCATTTTTTATGAGGTGCTGACTTTGATGGTTCAGACAGAGGGTTTGCGTTAACACCCAAACCTTAGGGGCTGATATCTAGGGTTGAAAGTGGGTTGGGCAACACAGTTCAATACAGCCTTCATGTGCTCAGCCGCCTTGTGTTCTGTGATCTCAGCCGCTGTCAGTGAGTTTTTGTCAGTCTGTGTCTGTCCCTGGTTTTGCAGGATATTCCTATCAGCCATTTCTTTGATCTTATACAGTCTGATCCTGTGTGTGTTGTGTGTGTGTGTGTGTGTGTGTTTTATTTTATTTTACTCTTTTATATCGAGGATAATGGAATAAGCACTTATGTGCTTTTTTACATCCAGTCCCCGTGTGTTTGCGGTTTTGTAAATTTTGTCATCTGTTCCCACCGGCACACAATGGCCTACTCTTACGAAAAGCGGAACAGGATTTAACGTGTGCGCAAGATGTTCTGCGTGCGTTCGCATACGGGGCCTCGGTTTATAGTCTCATCCGAAGGACTTTTGGGTGAGAGTGGAGTCTGCACTGATGTTAACTCCAGGGGAAAATATCCCCCTTGAACGGGAATCGAACCCGGGTCGTCAGATTGCGAGCGCAATGTTCTAACCACTAGGCTATCCCGTCCCTCCTGTTGTGGTGTTGGTGTGTGTGTGTGTTGTGTGGTGTGTGGTGTGTGTGTGTGTGTTGTGTGTGTGTGTGTGTGTGTGTGTGTGGTGTGTGTGTGTTCTGCAAAATTAAGGTTAAACTAAATATCAACACATTTCTCCACTTCTGTTGATCACTTTGTGCTGCTTTAGTTGAAGATCCCCTTCCTGTCTTTCTTGGTGGCTGTAAACCAGACAGGTGGCGCTGTGGCGCATCAAATCTGTCTCAGGCTGGAAATCCCCTTGAAGCTGAAAGAACCAGAGCAGATTCCATCAGGCTGATGGACATGTTTCTGTGCTTTGTTTCAGACTCTCAGAGAAACGCGCTCTGCCACTGCCGTCAAACAGTGGTTCCTTATGGCCACCCTTCCTTTTGTCTGTCTGTCTGTCTGTCTGTCTGCGTCTCTGTGTCTCTTTGCTTATTATCTATCTATCTATCTATCTATCTATCTATCTATCTATCTATCTATCTATCTATCTATTTATCTATCTATCTGTCTGTCTGTCTGTCTGTCTGTCTGTATGTCTATCTATATCTATCTGTCTGTCTATTTGACTGTCTATCTATATATCTACCTACCTATCTATCTATCTATCTATCTATCTATTGGTCTGTCTGTCTGTATCTCTCTGTCTGTATCTGTCTGTGTGTCTGTCTATCTATCATCTATCTATCTATCTTTATTTTTTAAATTTAATTTTATTCTTGTATATCGAGAATAATGGAATAAGCACTTATGTGCTTTTTACACCCAGTCCCCGTGTGTATGCGGTTTTGTCAATTCTGTCATCTGTTCCCACCGGCACACAATGGCCTACTCTTACGAAAAGCGGAACAGAATTTAACGTGTGCGCAAGTCTCATCGGAAGGATGATATCTATCTATTAATCTATCTATTTCTATCAGGGGGTTGAGCTGATCTCATGGAAGTGGCAAGACATGATTTTTGGAGTGCTCTTGAAATGAATGAAATATTGCGTAATTAATGAGGTTATTATTGGACTATACAACTTCTTTTGCGCATGGTGACACACTGACTATGTTGCACTGAACACACCTCAGAAAAAATTGTAACCAAAAACGACCATGCCTGTTCATAGTTTGTGTTTTCCTTCTGTGAGTGGCCTATTCTTAGGTAGTATTGCTCCTTCATGGCAAAGCGTGCACAGCTGGTGAAGAAAATGCACGTGAAACTGATATCCACGCAGAACAGAGTAGACATCTAACTGTTTGTGTTCGTGGCTTCCTACTTTTTGTGCTGTGGCGATGTTGGAATGAATCCCGGACCAGTGGACAGCCACTGCCCTGCACAGCAGCAGCAGCAGCATGAGAAAGAGGAGCACAGTGTTACAGCAACAGGGAAAGGCAGTGGTGATGCTGACTGTGACTGCTAGACTTCCCTGTCTCCCCCCACCCCTCCCTCCGTGGGCCTATAAGCAGGTATTGATAACCACATGGCATCTCAGATTCTACAAGTCCTGCAACAGCAAACAGAGGACTAGAGGTCACTTTCAAACGATGTGGTCTGTATGTGAAAAGACGTCAGCAATGACGTGAAGATATCAGCAACGATGTGGTCTGTATGTGAAAAGACGTCAGCAATGACGTGAAGATATCAGCAACGATGTGGTCTGTATGTGAAAAGACGTCAGCAATGACGTGAAGATATCAGCAACGATGTGGTCTGTATGTGAAAAGACGTCAGCAATGACGTGAAGATATCAGCAACGATGTGGTCTGTATGTGAAAAGACGTCAGCAATGACGTGAAGATATCAGCAACGATGTGGTCTGTATGTGAAAAGACGTCAGCAATGACGTGAAGATATCAGCAACGATGTGGCCTGTATGTGAAAAGAACGTCAGCAATGGGCGTGAAGATATCAGCAACGATGTGGCCTTTATGTGAAAAGACGTCAGCAATGACGTGAAGATATCAGCAAAAGATGTGGCCTGTATGTGAAAAAGGACGTCAGCAATGACGTGAAGATATCAGCAACGATGTGGCCTGTATGTGAAAAGACGTCAGCAATGACGTGAAGATATCAGCAACGATGTGGCCTGTATGTGAAAAGACGTCAGCAATGACGTGAAGATATCAGCAACGATGTGGTCTGTATGTGAAAAGACGTCAGCAACGATGTGAAGATATCAGCAACGATGTGGTCTGTATGTGAAAATATGTCAGCAGCGATGTGGTCTGTATGTGAAAATATGTCAGCAGCGATGTGGTCTGTATGTGAAAATATGTCAGCAACGATGTGGTATGTATGTGAAAATATGTCAGCAGCGATGTGGTCTGTATGTGAAAATATGTCAGCAGCGATGTGGTCTGTATGTGAAAATATGTCAGCAGCGATGTGGTCTGTATGTGAAAATATGTCAGCAGCGATGTGGTCTGTATGTGAAAAGACGTCAGCAATCATGAGGTCTGTGTGTAAAAAGACGTCAGCAATGATGTGATATGTACATAAAAAGACGTCAGCAATGATGCGGCCTGTATGTAAAAAGATGTCAGCAATGATGTGACTTGTATGTAAAAAGACGTCAGCAATGATGTGGTCTATATTCAAAAAGACGTCAGCAATGATGTGATCTGTATGTAAAAAGACGTCAGCAATGATGTGATCTGTATGTAAAAAGATGTCAGCAATGATGTGGTCTGTATGTAAAAAGACGTCAGCAATGATAAGGTCTGTATGTAAAAAGACATCAGCAATGATAAGGTCTTTGTGTAAAGAGACGTCAGCAATGACGTGGTCTGTATTGGAAAAGACGTCAGAAATGATGTTGTCTGTATTCAAAAAGACGTCAGCTCTATCAAAACAGATGTCGGCCTTGTTAAAATAGTGTGTGACCAACTAGGAAGGCGTTGTGACAGACTGGACGAAGAAAATGAACAATGATTATCCTCTGGATTAAAAGAAACCAAAGAAGTTACTGAAGAACTGTTTAGTTCCTGGAACCAGAATGAAGATAATTTGTCAGTGGCGTTCTCAACAGTGGAAAAAATGAAAACAGAAATTGAAAATCTTGAAGAACACTGTGACAATGCGGAAAGCTTTTCAAGAAGGGACAATGTGCGTTTCTATGGTGTGCCCCAGAATGAAGGAGTTGAAAGCTAGGACCAGTGTGCAGCAATGGTTGCTGACGTTCTGAACAGCGTTGAACCACCTAAAAGGTGGAGTGCAGATGACATTCACGAACGTTCGTAGAAGGAGAAAGTCGGAACGGTGAACCGAAGCCCATGATTGTCAAGTTCAGTGGGTGGAGAGACAAAGTGCCAGTGCTCAGAGATCAGGACTACAGAGCCAGACAGAAAGAGAAGGAAGAAGAGTGGCCAGTGATCTGACCCACAAGCAGACCAGTGTGGTTGCGGAGGCGAGAAAGGAGGGGAGGGTGGAGTGGCCTTTGTCAAGAGAGGCAGACTGACTGTGGGGCCCAAACGACCAGATCCCAGAACATATGCTGAAGCGGCAGCAACAGCAGCTGATGTCTTCGGTTCCAGAGTTCTTTTTTCATCTGCACCTCCTGTAAGAACTCCCCAACTTTCGTCAGACAAAATATGGATGTAGAGTTAATTGTATTGGGGCGGGGTAGCCATTTGGGCAAGCACTCGCCTTTCCCCACTAAGGTAAGCAGGCGGTCGAGTAAAGGTTACCACTTGGATGGGTGACCGTTTGTGCGCCTTGGCTTCAGTACAGTTTCCCCAGTTCACCCAGCTGTAATGGGTAATTGCCCTTTAGGGTCGGGAAGTAAAGCAGCGAGGAGAGGAGAGGGCCCGCCATCATATTCTGGCCTCTTAAGTGAGGTCTCTGATCCTCGCTCTCCTACGATCATATGGTTATGGGACAAATTTTACTTAATGGAAGAAAACCAGAAAAGAGTCGAAAATACGAGTAAAGAAAAACGTAACACAACCAAACAAGAAACGCATTCCCAAAGCAGGACAAAACCTCGCCACACGCCATGTGGATTGGTGCTCTAGAGGTAGCGCTGTCTACAGAGCGAAAAGTCTGTCCGAAGTGGCTGGTTTATCCCTGTTTTGGCCCGAAACTTTTCCCCAACAATGAGGGTGGCTGGGTACTAGCTTTCGATGAGACATAAACCCAGGTCTGTGTGTTTTCACAAAATTATTTGCGCACGTAAAATAACCCACAACAAAAAGTTGTCCCTGGCAAAATTCTGTAGAAGAAACGCCATTCTGAAAGGGAAACAAATACAGTTGCAGACAGAAAGAAAGGGTGGCGCTGCTCTTGTGGCGACGCGCTCTTCCCGGGGAGAGCAGTCCGAACTTCACGCAGAACAATCATCCCGTGACTTGGTATAAATGAATGAATGAAGAAATAAACCAACCAACCAAACAACCAACAAAATGGAAGTCAGTGATAATAAGTGCACGTGAAACACGGGCTGGCTCAACAAGAGCACAGTTTCCATACCGCCCAAGTGAACAAATATTATTATTAAGCTTTGTTCTTAGAGTGCACACCGCCATGCCACAGTAAACCAGACTTGTTCTCTAACGTGAAAGAGCGCACAAAGGGGGACTACTCAGGCAATATTGATTTCTTCTTACGCAGAAACAAGATTGTGGTTCTAAATAGCTGAGGGAAAGGCTACACACCGGTATTAATTTGAGGATCATGTAGTATCTTCTATTGAAGAGGCGAGTGGACAAGAATGTTGGTGATTTTAACAGATGTTTTTTGGTGTGAAAAAGTTAACTGTGCACTTGTTTTGGGGATTGAGGACATAGAGCAATACCAGGTAGTCACGAGAAAGTTGGAAATAATCATCAAACGAGGATTGCCTGTATTCGTAGAGCGTTGACCCCGCGCATGCATATTGCCGTAAGGAAGCTAGCAGACGACAAAGGACTGAGGGGGTACAGTGTTTGCTGAAAAATATTTTTTAAATTCAAAACCTACCAAATTTGTTCAAAATCACATGAGTTTTGAGTCAGAGGCTAGTCTTTCACAAAAAGCGGTTTTTCTTTCTGTGGATGCCTTAGTACGTGCGGTATGAATGTAAGAGTCACATAGAAAAACAGAAGGAAAATATTGATTTTTTAATACCGGTGTGCAGCCAAATTGATGGATGGTTTATATCTGTGAGAAGCTAGGACATTTGAGGTAACATGCATTAAATGAGTTTGCCATTAGCAAGTATGTGAATGGCTGGCCGGGTCATGGTGCTAATGAGTTTTGTGAGTTAGAGAGAAGATCAGGTGAATCATGGCTTTCGCCGGTTTTTGGCCGTTTTCCTTTCTGGTGTGGATTTGAAACAAATATTTGATATTCTTGGGGGTTTCTTCTTCTTTACTTTCTTTCTTTCTTCCTTTCTTTCTTCTTCTTTTCATTCTTCTTCTTTTTCGCATTCTTTTTCCCTTCTTTCGCATTCTTCTTCTTCGCATTTCCTTCTTCTTCTTCCCGCAATTCTTTTGCTTTTTCTTTCTTTCCTCTTTCTCAATTCATTCTTTCTTCCATTTTTTTGTCTTCCTCTTTTTTCTTTCTCAGAAACCATTTTTTGTGGATGTTGTTGTTGAATTTTGTTGTTGTTGTTGGTTAGTTTGTTGTTGTTGTTGTTTTGTTGTTGTTGTTGTAGGGTGTTGTATGAATAGTTGTTGTTTTGTTGTTAGGATGATCGAAGGAAAAGGGGAGGAGGGAGTAAAATAGGAGGAAGGAGGTCGACAAAAACGGCCGGTAAGATGGTTGTACAGTGTAAATGCTGTGCTTCTAAGGAACATCAAATAGCTTTGTTTTATTTTGTAGGATGTTTTACGTCCTACCCTTTGTTGCTTCTTTTTGTAAGGATGGTTGTACAGTGCAAATAAGCTGGGAGCTATACAGACATTGCCATCACCCATTTGGTTTCCAAGTCTCTCGTGGTAAAGATCAGTTTGGTCAGGCGTTACCATTGAGGTAGTGTAGTGTTACATTGACTGTTGCCACTACCATCTCTCGCTGAGTATCAGAGCCACAGCACAGACCTGGGTAGCAGATTCAGGGATGATGTTCATCTCAATTTAGAGTCATTTTGGTGAAATCAGAAGTGAGGATGGTGTGTGGAACATTATGTACAGCCAAAATATTAACCATGCGTGAAGTGTTGATGTCCTCCGTTCGTATGTTACAACCAATCCTGCTTCAGGGCATAGTTTGAAAAGCTGCGAGCAATATCCTGACTCCATACTGCACCCCCACCAACACTGTGGTGTCAGTGTATTAACACTGTGCTGTGCTTATTGCACCCCCCCACCAACACTGTGAAGGGAGTGTATCAACACTGTGCTGTGCTTATTGCACCCCCCCAACACTGTGGTGTCAGTGGATCAACACTGTGCTGTGCTTATTGCAACCCCACCAACACTGTGGAGGGAGTGTATCAACACTGTGCTGTGCAGGTGCATGTTTTGGTGCTCCAAGGCTCCAAGGAAGATGTTGTAAACTAACTTCTTGTGACAAGACGTTCACTAAAGGATTCCTTCCTTCTTTTCTTCCTTCCTTCCTTCCATTTTACTCTTGCCAACAGTCAAATCAGAACAGTCACCACGTTGACTCAAAATGAGCGAGTCACAGAGGTCTGCCCTCTCTGGAAACCAGTCATTGACACAGGAGTGAGTTTCCACATTCGTTTACAACCTAGTGATCTGAACAAAACATTGTCCATAAGTCACAGAATACTCTTATCACATTGACAACATCTATTGCCTCCTAAATGCATTTTCAGAGCTACGTCAACAAAGACAAAGACACAAAAATTAAACACATAAGGCCATGAAACTATGTGGTCATAGGGGAGTGAGGCATCAGAGATCTCAACTTCTCCAGGGGCCACCATATTGAGGGCGGTGCCCATCTCCTCTCCCTCTCTGCTTTACCTTACCTGACCCTAAAGAGGCAGGTACCTATTTACAGCTGGGTGAACTGGGGAACTGTACTGTTCCTTTTTCATGTCCATAATTTGTACTCTTCATTTTGAAGCGAATTTGTGTTGTGAGTATTTTTCACACGCCCACATCCGCAAGTTGTGGTTTTGTTACATTTCATGTACCCCTTGGGGTTTTTTCTTGAAATAAAATCTTGAATCTTGAATCTACTGAAGCCAAGGCGCACAAAGGGTCACCCACCAAGTGGTAACCACGCTCAACGCTGCTTAACCTTGGCTGGGGGAAAGCGAGTGCTCCGACCACCGATAACATAAACCAGCAACAACAAAAAGCCATAGAAGTGAATACAGTGCTGAATAATTATATACTGACCAGTTGCAGTGCAGCCTTGACAGAAGTGACAGGACAGGAAAGCACGGGACACACGGAAAGCACGGGACACACGGAAAGCACGGGATACACGGAAAGCACGGGATACACGGAAAGCACGGGATACACGGAAAGCACGGGATACACGGAAAGCACGGAACACACGGAACACACGGAAAGCACGGGACACCCGAAAAGTGCGAGACACGCGAGGTATGTATTTATCTATTCATATTTTCTTTCATACCACTTTTAAGTCATGGCAGATTTCTATGCTTGAAATTCGGGCTGCTCTCTGGGAGAGCGCGTCGCCACTTGAGCAGCGCCACCCATTACTTTTTTCTTGTTCCTGTCTGCAACTGTACTTGTTTCCCTGTCAGAGTGGCTTTTTGTACAGAATTTTGCCAGGGACGACTCTCTTGTTGCCGTGGGTTCTTTTACGTGCGCTAAATAATTATGTGTAACACACGGGACCTTGGTTTATCGTCTCATCCGAAAGACTAGCACCCAGACCACCACTCATAGTCAAATGGATGGGGGAAAAGTTTCGAGCCCAAGCAGGATTCGAACCCACCTCACACTTCCAAATCGAGCTTTTGACTTTCTAGGCAGGCACCACCCTCCCTCCCCCCCCCCTCTCCTCTCTCTCTCTCTCTCTCTCTCTCTGTCTGTCTGTCTGTCTGTCTGTCTTTCTGTTCATCCGACCGTCTATCTGTCTCTATCTCTCTATCTCCCCCTCCCTTCCTCCCCCTCCCCCCTTCTCTCTGTCTCTGTCTGTGATATTTAATGCGTCCATGATTACCATCCTAGCCCAAAGGGTATAACCTCACAACTTCGCCAAGCAGCTTAAACTGTACAATCTGTGTGTGTGTGTGTGTGGGTGTGTGTGTGTGTGTGTGTGTGGGTGTGTGTGTGTGTGTGTGTGTGTGTGGTGTGTGGGTGTGTATGTGTGTGTGTGTTGTGTGTGTGTGTGTGTGTGTGTGTGTGTGTGTGTGTGTGTGTGTGTGTGTGTGTGTGTGTGTGTGTGTGTGTGTGTGTGTGTGTGTGTTCGATTTTACGTCTGCTCACTTTAAGTGATATTAGACGAGAGGGGAGGGGGGGGGGATGATGGAAGTGAGGGCTTTAGAGCAAAGGGACAAGTGTTGGTATTCAAGTGTGTGTTCGTGCGTGCGTGTTGTCTTTTTTTTCTAATGTAAAGCGAAATACAAAGAAAGTGTTGTTATCATCATTATTCTGTTTACACCCTGGGAGTGAGCCATCAAATTCAGTTATGAGTGTTTGCTTGTTTGTCTGTTTTTGTCTGTCTGTTTTTGTCTGTCTGTTTGTCTGATTATTTCTCTCTCTGTACTGCTGTTGGTGTTGGCCGTTCCTCAGCTTAACGCTCTAGAGACCACATATACTATTCTTTATCTCTATTCATCACAGCTTGATTTGTCAATTTTGTTACTCGCTCCCACCAGTACACAATGGCCTACTCTTCCAAAACGCGGATCAGGTTTTAACGTG
>CM054166.1:6746930-6749430 GCA_028751875.1 Rapana venosa
ACTGTCCTGGGTTCTTTTGACGTGCACAAGTCTGAAAGCACACGGGTCTGACTGGTTTAGAGTCTTCTCTGAAAGACTTGACATTCAGCTTGATTTTTGCGAGAAACCAGGAAGAAAGGGCAAGGCTGGGAATGGAACCCAGAACCTCACGGTTTACTTGTTAGGCAGGTGAACGTCTTAACCATACTGCCATTGGCTACTATTTTATGTGAATTGGTTTGTCTGATTTTTCATTTCACATTTTGATTTAATCATTTGTACCATTTCTATTTTTCATGTCTTGATATTTTCATTTCTTTTTATTTTGATTTATTTCATTTCATTCTGGCTAGACTATCTATTATCGAGGGTATACTTAAAACTGGAATTAACGCAATTCATTTCAGTTCTACAATTTCAAGACTGGAGTCATTTGGTATAAATCGATTTAAGCATTTCTATGATTTGCGTGGATTTGATGATATTGTTCTACATTGTTTTGACTGACCAGATGATAAGTGGTTGTGCAGGACAATGACCTCTCGGCTGTCCATCTTCCCCCCTCTTCTGCTATGTTGGCAGCTATTGCACGTGCGTCAGAGTTGACCTCATTGTGTGATGGTCAGCAAATACATCATTCGTCTGCACAGCTCTGGGGATTACGCCCCCTGCTTTCTGACTCCCTTCTGGTTTGGCTTTCGTGAGATGGTCGAGATCTAAATTCCATCCTGACTTGTGTTTTAGTTTGTTTGTTATTTTATCTGCGTCTTTGGGGACGTGATAGCTCAGTGGTCGGAGCACTCGCTTTCCCCCAGCCAAGGTTAAGCAGCATCGAGCGTGGTTACCACTTGGATGGGCGACCGTTTGCGCGCCTTGGCTTCAGCACAGTTCCCCCAGTTCACCCAGCTGTAAATGGGTACCTGCCTTCTTTAGGGTCAGGCAAGGTAAAGCAGCGAGGGAGAGAAGATGGGCACCGCCCTCAATATGCTGGCCCCTGGAGAAGTTGATGTCTCTGACGCCTCGCTCCCCTACGACCACACAGGTTATGGAACACCTTTACCTTTTCCTTTTTTTTGTTGTTTTGGTCTAGATTTAAATTCCATTCTATCTATTTTCCCACTTTTATTTTGAGGACAATGGTATAAGCACTCATGTGCTTTTATTTTTACATATAGTTCCCGTGTGTATGCAGTTTTGTACATTTTGTCATCTGTTCCCAACGGCACACAATGACATACTTTTCCGAAAAGCGGAACGGGTTTTAACGTGTGCGCAAGATGTTCTGAGTGCGTTCGCACACGGGACCTCGGTTTATAGTCTCATCCGAGGGACTTTTGGGGAGAGTGGAGTCTGCACTGATGTTAACTTCAGGGGAAAAATCCTCTTGAACGGAATTGGAACCCGGGTCAGCAGATCACGAGCACATCACTCTAACCACCAGGCTGTTCCGTGTCCCTTCCCTTTGTCTGTCCGCGTTTGTTTGCTTTGGTCCAGATTTCACTCCATCCTGTCTCCTTTCCTTGTCTTTGTTATCCGCGTTTACTTGTTTTCCTTCTTTTTGTGGAGCTGGTCCCCAGTGTATGTTAAGCAGGGACAGGAGAGAGGAGGGGGTGAGGGTCGGGGGAGGGGACGAGGGGATGGGGGACGAGGGAGCATTTTTATACAAGTACAAAGAAAGCAGGGGTTGAGGGAGGAGGGAGCATTTTGGAAAAAGAGAGCAAGAGTCTGGTATCGTGGTGACCTCAGGTTCGGTTTGCCCAAACACTTCTGTGCCTGTGGCGAGTTTGTGTCAAAGCCCTTGGGTTGGACGTTCAGGGGGGATGGTCGTTGAAGGGACGTTGTGGTGGTTGCCTCTCTAATACTGTCGTTAGTAGGGAGCTTAGTAGGTGGTGTCCTGCGTATGTTAGCTCAGAACAGGCACACTGAACACTACCAAAGTGACTCAGCAGCAGTGCAGGGCCCCTCTGGTTGGTGGCCTCACAGCAGCCTGATATTGATAGGCTGCCTGTGGATCGCCGGCCCTGAGGATGAGACATAACGAATCTGGGTGTGGCTGGGGCGGGAGATTGGAATAAGCGGAGTGGGAACAGCAGGACAGGGACATCACAGAAGATGAGACAGCAACAGAAGAGAGAGAGAGAGAGAGAGAGAGAGAGAGAGAGAGAGAGAGAGAGAGAGAGAAGAGAGAGAGAGAGAGAGAGAGAGATCATCATCATCATCATCATTATCATCATATCTCGAGGATGTTGGAATAAGCACTCATATGCTCTTTTCATCCAGTCCACGTGTGTATGCAGTTTTGCAAATTTTGTTATCCGTTCCCACCGGCACACAATGGCCTACTCTTCCAAAAAGGGGAATGGGATTCAACGTGTGCGCAAGATGTTCTGCGTGCGTTCGCACATGGGGCCTCGGTTTATAGTCTCATCCGAAGGACGAGACCATAAACGAGACTTGGGAGGGAGAGAGAGAGAGAGAGAGAGAGAGAGAGAGAGAGAGAGAGAGAGAGAGAGAGAGAGAG
>CM054166.1:6759430-6774430 GCA_028751875.1 Rapana venosa
GTTGTCTTCCCATCGTTTTCTCTGTCTGCCTCTTCGTCTCCCTCCTTGTACTGTTCCCTGTAGTAGGACAGTCTTGGCCAGTCCAGATGTTTGTGTGACATGCCTGTACCACTTTAGTTTGCGTTTTTTCACTGAAGTCAGGAGCTCCGAAGTTAAAAGTACTGAGTAGGGATCAGCAAATCCACAGGAAGCCTATCGAATGTCACGCCGCCTCAAGGCCACCAGCCAGAGGGGGCCCTGCACCGCTGCTGGGTCACTTTGGTGGTGTTCAGGGATGCCTGTTCGAGCGTGGTCACCACTTACAACCTGATGTGTGGAATGCTGACCCTTGTGCTTGTCCACCCCTCCCCCCTACCCTCATAAATTATACACAATGAGTGGTGGTCTGGGTGCCAGTCTTTCGGATGAGACCATAAACCGAGGTCCCGTGTGTTACACATAACTATTTAGCGCACGTAAAAGAACCCACGGCAACAAGAGAAATGTCTCTGGAAAAATTCTGTAGAAAAAATCTACTCTGATAGGAAAACAAATACAGTTGCAGACAGGAAAAATAATGGGTGGCGCTGCTCTTGTGGCGACGGGTTCTCCCCGGGGAGAGCAGCCTCAATTTCACGCAGAGAAATCTGCCGTGGATTAAAGTGGTATAAATAAAAAAGTAAATAAAATAAAATAAATAGATAAATAAATCTTCAGCTCTGAAACAGACAGCTACATAATAGTTGTTTAGACTTAGCGTCAAGTAGCTGTACGATCTGTGTCACTGCCCTTCCTAACATGATTAAAGTGCTTTTGACTTGTCTTTGACTTGACTAGACTTGATCTTATCGTATAAAGTGGGTCTTGTTTTCTTTGGGGATTTTAGTATTTCTAACATAGTGTAATATATTTTCGTTTACTCTGTATTCATTTAGCTTGATGAGAATCGATTTTTCTTCATGGAGTTACATTTGTTGGATTCTGTTGTTTTTAACTATCTTACGTTTGACTTGGTGTGACTAATCTGTCTGTAGATACATAAATCTAGTCTGAGATTTTACACAAAATGGCAAGGTGACGAGCTTCGATAATTATGGCCTCTGTGGTCGGTTGTGCCATAAAAAAGATAATAATAATAATAATAATAATAATAATAATAATAATAATAATAATAATAATATAATAATGATGATGATGATGATGATAGTAAAGGGAATTTATATAGCGCTATATCTTGCAAATACAAATCAGAGCGCTGGCATTTAATCCGCTCCTACACATACAACCAACAATGATTAACACTATTTTAACAAATTCAAATTACACACACACACACACACACACACACACACACACACACACACACACACACACACACACACACACACACACACACACACACACACACAACACACACACACACGTACGCACACACACACACACACACACACACACACACACACACACACACACACACACACACACACAGGTTAGATTGGATTCAAATTGATTCCATTCCATGCTATCCACAGAAAATGAAAAAAGACAATTAAAATATCCTGAAGATACCCCCCTTTTCCAGAAAGAACCAGCTTCAGCTTGCTTTGACTGCCTTCTCTGAAAGGTCAAGGTCACTATGCTGTAATCGCCCTTCATGGGATGATAGGTGTATTTTTGGACTGGACTTGTATCTCCTGTGGCATTTCAATGTCGTAAATTATGCATACACACGGGGAATGGATGTAAAATTAAAGCACATGAGTTGCTTATTGCATTATCCTCGAAGTAACGAATAAATAAATAAATGAATGAATGAATCAATCAATCAATCAATCAATGAATAAATAAATCGATAAATGAGTGGATGAGCGAATGAATGAATGAATGAATGAATGAATGAATGAATGAATAAGCACGTCTCATTTCAGTATCAGTACATAGACCTCCAACTATACCCCTGCGCTACTTTATCTTCACAGACTTGAAGCAACCAAGACCTATCAATGTTTGTCTGTCTGTTTGTCTGGTTGGTTGGTTGGTTTTTTGTTTGTTTGTTTGCTTTTGTTGCATACCTATTCACTCACCTCAAACATTTTCAGTATTGAGCAGTTTGGAAACTCTGGTCTTCTTCGTCAAACAGCAACTTCTTGTCTGTCATAATGAGCGAAAATGCGTCACGCTGCCGTTAAGCGCCTGACAAGTCAGGCCCAGCGCATCCAACTTCGGCACGGGAGAGAACTGTTTTTTTTAAAAACTCTTTCTGGGGAAAAAAAAACAAACGGCAGGAGAATGGACCAAGAAGGCAGAAAATAGACAAGAAGGAGGTGACAGAAAGAAAAGGCAGAAACAAAGAGAGGGATAGAAAAGAGGGAAATCCTAGCACAGAATTTCCAAAAGGTGGGGATGCTGTTTAAACTGACAGGCCCCCAGCATCTGCACAGGGAACTATATGGGTCTGACTGACAATATATTTCGATTTTTTTCAAGCATTTTCTATTCTACCATAATATATCTCAATCGAGTTCACTTGTGCCCATTCTTTCATCCATCTTTGTTATTGAATTTGTTATATTTATTATGATTTATGGCACTATTTTTTGTTGTGTTGTTCGGTGAAGAGGACAACGACCTCCCCTGTTTTCTGTTCAGATTTGAGATTTTTTTTTTAAAAAGAAAACGAGTGTCATGGCTGTTTGAGGAAAGACTTGGGATTTGCACTTCATTGTGTATGGCTTCGCCTTGGCTTCAGTTTGTCTCATTTCTTAAATTCTTCTTTTTCTTTATCGTCTTTTTCATCTTCGCATTCTTTTTTCGATATCTTGTCCTTGTTTTTCCTCGGATTATTTTTTTTCTTGGTATTATTTTTCTTGTTGTTTTTGTTATTGTTGTTGATCTTTTTCTCCTCCTCCTCTTCCTCCTCCTACTTCTTCTCCTCCGTCTCCATTTCCTCCTCCTCCTACCCCTCCTCCTACCCCTCCTCCAAGCCCTTCTTCTTCTTCTTCTTCGCATTCTTCTTCTTCTTCTTCTTCTTCTTCTTCTTCGTATTCTTCGCATTTCTTCTTCTTCTTCTTCGCATTCTTCTTCTTCGCATTCTTCTTCTTCGCATTCTTCGCAATTCTTCTTCTTCTTCTTCGCATTCTTCTTCTTCGCAATTCTTCTTCTTCGCAATTCTTCTTCTTCGTATTCTTCTTCGCATTCTTCTTCGCATTCTTCTTCTTGGCCTTCTTCTTCTTCTTCTTCTTCTTCTTCTTCTTCTTCGCATTCTTCGCATTCTTCTTCTTCGCATTCTTCTTCTTCGCATTCTTCTTCTTCGCATTCTTCTTCTTTGCATTCTTCTTCGCAATTTGTCTTCGCAATTCTTCTTCTTCTTCATCTTCTTCGCATTCTTTGCAATTCTTCTTCTTCTTCGCATTCTTCTTCTTCGCAATTCTTCTTCTTCGCATTCTTCTTCGCATTATTCTTCACATTCTTCTTCGCATTTTTCTTCTTCTTCTTCTCTTCGCATTCTTCTTCTTCGCATTCTTCTTCTTCGCATTCTTCGCAATTCTTCTTCTTTGCATTCTTCTTCTTTGCATTCTTCTTCTTCGCATTCTTTGCAATTCTTCTTCTTCTTCTTCGCATTCTTCTTCTTCGCATTCTTTGCAATTCTTCTTCTTCTTCTTCGCATTCTTCTTCTTCGCATTCTTCTTCTTCGCATTCTTCTCAATCCTTCTACTTCTTCTTGTTGTTGTTGTTGTTGTTGTTTCTTCTTCTTCTTCTTTCTTCTTCTTCTTCTTTCTTCTTCTTCTTCTTCTTCTTCTTCTTCTTCGCAATCTTCCCAATTCTTCTTCTTCTTCTTCGCATTCTTCTTCTTCGCATTCTTCTTCTTCGCATTCTTCTCAATCCTTCTACTTATTCTTCTTCTTGTTCTTGTTGTTGTTGTTGTTGTTGTTGTTGTTCTACTTCTTCTTCTTCTTCTTCTTCTTCTTCTTCTTCGCAATCTTCCCAATTCTTCTTCTTCTTCTTCGCATTCTTCTTCTTCGCATTCTTCTTCTTCGCATTCTTCTCAATCCTTCCTCTTCTTCTTGTTCTTGTTCTTGTTCTTGTTGTTGTTGTTGTTGTTGTTGTTGTTCTTCTTCTTCTTCTTCTTCTTCTTCTCTTCTTCTTCTTCTTCTTCTTCTTCTTCTTCTTCTTCTTCTTTAACTCAGTTGGGGGTTGAATGCAGCACGGCACTTCACATGCCAGAGTATTACTGGATTCCTGATGGTTCCACTGTCACATGTGTTGCTAAGTTGTCACTGTCACATGTGTTGCTAAGTTGTCACTGTCACATGTGTTGCTAAGTTGTCACTGTCACATGTGTTGCTAAGTTGTCACTGTCACATGTGTTGCTAAGTTGTCACTGTCACATGTGTTGCTAAGTTGTCACTGTCACATGTGTTGCTAAGTTGTCACTGTCACATGTGTTGCTAAGTTGTCACTGTCACATGTGTTGCTAAGTTGTCACTGTCACATGTGTTGCTAAGTTGTCACTGTCACATGTGTTGCTAAGTTGTCACTGTCACATGTGTTGCTAAGTTGTCACTGTCACATGTTTTGCAAAGTTGTCACTGTCACTGTGTTGAAAAGTTGTCCGCAATGTGTTGCAAAAGTTGTCACTGTCACAGGGTTTTGCTAAGTTGCCCTGTCACATGTTTTTGCTAAGTTGTCACTGTAAAGTGTTGTAAGTTGTAGTCACAGTGGTTTGCAAAGTTGTCACGTCACATGTGTTGCAAAGTTGTCCTGTACATGTGTTGCAAAGATGTCCTGTAATGTGTTGCTAAGTTGTCACGTACATGTGTTGCTAAGAGTCACTGACATGTGTTTAAGTTGTCAGTCACATGTGTTGCTGTTGTCCGCACATGTGTTGCTAAGTTGTCACGTACATGTGTTGCTAAGTTTCACTGTCACATGTTTGCAAAGTTGTATGTAAGTGTTGCAAATTTGTCACGTCACATGTGTTGCTAAGTTTCATTGTAAAATTTTTTTGCAAAGTTGTCCTGTCAATGTGTTGTAAGTTGTCATTTGTCCTGTGTTGTAAGATGTCCTGTACATTGTTGCAAAGTTTCACTGTCAAGTGTTTAAGTTGTCGAATTTGGGGTCTTTTTTCCTTTTTTTCCTTTTTTTTAAAAATCTATTTTGGTTTCATTTTTTCCCTTTTTTAAATTCAAACTCTCCCTTTTCCATTTTTTTAAAGTTTCTGTTACCAGTTGGTTTTTGTTTTTGTTGTTGTTGTTGGTGTGTGTGTGTGTGCGTGGCTCGCGCGTGCGTGCGTGGCGTGCGTGCGTGGTGCGTGCGTGTGTGGGGTTTTTGGTGGTTTGTTGTTGTTTTTTGGTTGTTTTGTTGTTGTTTAAATTTTAACGCTGTTACCCTCAGCCATATTGGACAGGGATGTTGAGAATGTGTAAAAGATGAAAAGGGGGGGGGGGGGGGGGGGGGGGGGGGGGGATACGGAAAAAAAGGGAGAAAGGTAGATGTGTTTTGGTATTTTAGCAGTAACGAAAGGAGAGAGAGAGAGACACACACACACACAAAACCACCACACAGATACAGGAGAGAGGGGAGAGGAGAAGAAGAGGAGAGAGAGAGGGAGAGAAAGACAGACGACAGACAGAAGACAGACAAAAAGACAGACAGCGACAGCAGACAGGCAGAGAGAGGGAAAAATAGAAAAGGCGAAAGGGGGGATGTATTTATTATACTAAAAGACCCCCACCCCACCCCCCCCCTACCCCCCCCCCCACCCCGCACCCTTAATCATTTTCTTCCGCTTTCGGCAAAATCTTAAATGTCAGAAAACAAGGTATTACGTAATTTGATGAATACTTGTCATGCAAAACTTTGAGCCAGGTTGTTTTTTCTTTTGTTTTTCTACATGAAAAAGAAGATAGCAGTTTTGGTTTCAGTACAGCATCGAGCGGGTTCCCAAGGAGGGGTGGTCCCCGTTTGTTCCCTTGGTTATCCCCCAGTTCACCCAGCCGAAAATGGGTAACTTCCTTTTTTAGGGTCAGGGAAGGAAAAGCACGAGGAAGGAGATGGGCCCCGCCCTAAAATGTGGCCCGGGGAGAAGTTGATCTTGATGCCCGCTCCCCCTCGCCCACATGGGTTTGGGACATTTTCCCGTTCTTTTTTCCGGAATTTTTGATTCAGAATGAGGTATCGCAAAAATAAACCCCAATCAAAAACAAACATCCCCAAAAAATTTTGAGAATCTGTCGTCTTCTTTCCTCTTTATGCCTTTATGTTTTTTTTTTTCCTTTCTTTTTTCGTTTTTTCATTTTGGGGGGGAAAGGGGGGGGGGGGGGGGATTTTACGATCGATTTCGAAAAATGAGGTGGTTTTCTTTTTTAAATTAGATTTGTTTTTTCAGACTTTATTTTATAAAATTTAAATCCTTTCAATGATTTTTTTGTTTGGGTTTTTTTTTTTTTTCTTTTATTTGTTCAAGTCATAGTTGTTTTGATACAATTTTTATTTCAAAATCTTGGCTTTGACTTTTATTTAATTTGTTGAAAGGGGACCCAGTTTTGTTGTGGTTGTGTTAGTTGAGATTTTTTCCCTTGAAATTGGCGTGTGTGTGGCTGTGTGAATATGGAAAAGGCCTGACCTCTCTTCCTCCCGTCTGTTCCCCTTTCCCCTTGTTGGAAACACAGTCGTTTTCCCCAAAGTCAGGAGTGAGTTTTTAGCAATTCCACCGGGTTTCCCCTGGGTTTAATCAGTGCCCCTTTACTCCCCTCAAAAAACCTTCCCATGAACTAGAAAAAGATTTTCCCCTGTGCGAAAAACGCAGAAATCTTCCCCACATTTTAAAACCTTTAAACTTTTTTGGGAAAAGTAGGCCCCTTGTGTGGCGGTGGGAACAGAGACAGAACTGACAAAAAGCATACACGAGGGAGTGGTGAAAAAGGTACATGAGAGCTATTTCCTTATCCTCCCAAAAAAAAGAATTTAAAAAAATTTTAAAAATTTTAAGTATTTACATCCATTTCTTCTTTCTTTCCCCCCTTTTTCCTCTTCTGTTGCATTTCTTTTTTTTGTTTAATGTCTATTCCCCACATGGGGATTTTGAACACCCGCATTCATACAAAGTACCCTTTATTTCCCCCCCATCTCTTGTCTCTGTTCTCTCTCTCTGTTTTCTCCCCACACGCACCACTCACAACATATGTATTGTTATATAAATACACACACACACAATATATATAATAACATATTAACTTATTTAATATATAACTAATTCGAATGGCTTACAGGTGAAAATATATGACTTTAAACAAATGACATTATGAAATTTTGAGGTCTATAAACTTTTTGATAGTGGCATATTTCTTATGAAAATTTAACCTCTTCTTTTATACATGTCAAAAAGAATTGGGCAATCAAACAACAAATGGTGGATGAAAGAGCAATAACATGTACATTTTTTTTTAAAATTTTGTATTCCATCTTTTTTCCGTTTTTTGATTAGAAATTTTTAATTTTTCCCTGGGGAATGAAACGTTTATAAGGGGGTTTTTTTTGTAAACTTTTAAAGTAGCATTTATTAAATTAGAAGAATTTCACAAAAAAGACAATGAGGATTAAAAAACAAAACACTTCATCGTATTTAGAGGCACCTTTTTTGCAAAGAATCAACCAGCTCATTCGAATAAATTCCACAGTGAGAGGGGATCCAGCAAAAAGTTATGCTGATGCCTCTGCTTGCAATAGAATGTATCAGGAATTTTATAATTTTATAATTATTAGCGGTATTTGCATGAGCCGGATCACCAAGAGCTATCTTTACTGCTTTACTGTCTAGACTTTGCAATTTTTAAGGAGATAATCTGCAGCAGAAAAATAAACTTCTTGTCCGTATATTAATTTTGAACGTACCAAGGACAGAGCCTGACCCCACTGCACTGTACATTGCACTGGATCCCGGAAGGAAGGAGGAAGGAAGGAAGACCAAAAGCAACGTGGAGGAGGACTGTAGAAAGTGAGATGAAGGCCATGCAGCACTCTTGGGGATAAGTGACTAGGTTAGCCCAGGATAGGCAGGAGTGGAAGCGCTTTGTTGCTGCCCTACACACCACTGGGTGTAATGGTTAATGATGATGATGAAGGACAGAGCCAGATGTATCAGAGTCGTAGTGTCTTGACTCCATGCCTGAGAACTTATTATCTTAAGAAAATTAAGTCTTTTCCTAGCTTCAGTTATCATTTGGTTGATGTGCATCTTCCAGTTCAACTTTCTAGTTAAAAATACACCTTAACATTTGACATCTTGTTTGTATTGAAAAACCCTTCCTTCTATTTTTAGGATTGGTAATTTTAATGGCTTGTCACCGTTATTGAAAAGCACAAGACACATTTTTTCTGCCGATAATTCTAATCTATTTTCTTTCATATAACTACAGAATTTATCTAATTCTTCCTGCTATATTTTTTCAACATAACTGATCACTCTCTTTTTCGTGTTTTTCCTAACTGACTTATTTATCCAAATAGCAATATCATCTGCATACTGAACAACTTGAGTATTAGTTGACAAAGAGCTAGGGAGATCATGTACAAGAAAAGAAAACAGGATAGGGACAAGTACTGATCCCTGTGGTATACCCAAGTCGATAGCTTTCAAGGATGAGTACACTGAACCTAATTTAGTGCAAATTGATCTATCCGACAAGAAATTTTGAAGATATTTATATAATATGTCATTAATGCCAATGTATTCTAATTTATGTAGTAATTGATCATGACAAACTCTATCATAGGCTTTCTTCACATCAAAAAATGTGGCTAACACACTTTCTTTAGGAAAATTGCTTTTTAGTTTGATGGGTTAGTTTAACTAAGTGGTCAGAAGTACACCTTCCCTTTCGAAAACCAGCCTGATTTTTTGGGATCACATTCTTTTCACAAAAATGAAACATACGCTTATGTATAATTTTTTCCATTACTTTACCCACATGAAAAGTAAGAGCAATTGGCCTGTAGCTATCTATCGATGACCGCAGTTTACCTTTCTTTAGGATTGGGACTACAATCGACTGCCTCCAGATTTTAGGAAGAGTGCCATTTATGCAACAGTTCTGGCAAAAATGAAAAAGTAGCCTTTTCCATTTTAAAGGCATCTTCCTTCTGCATCTTCTTGTCTGCATCTGCCTTCCTTCTTTCCTTCCTTCCTTCCCTCCGTGTGGTTTCTTGAGATGTTGTTTGTTTGTCCAAATAGTCTATCAAAACACCATAGCCAAGAGTTTGAAATACGAGCACAAGCATAAAGACTGTTCCATAAAAAAAAGATAAAGGTGTCCCACAACCTATGTGGTCGTAAGGGAGCGAGGCGTCAGAGACCTCAACTTCTCCAGGGGCCAGCATATTGAGGGCGGCGCCCATCTCCTCTCCCTCGCTGCTTTACCTTCCCTGACCCTAAAGAGGCAGGTACCCATTTACAGCTGGGTAAACTGGGGGACTGTACTGAAGCCAAGGTGCGCAAACGGTCACCCATCCAAGTGGTAACCACGCCCGATGCTGCTTAACCTTGGCTGGGGGAAAGCGAGTGCTCTGACCACTGAGCTATCCCGTCCCGATAAAATAGATGTGCACAAACAGGCTGTGGCGACACAGCATGACGTCATATTGATTAAAAAAAACGTCATGAAAGTATTAGGGAAAAGCACAGCTCGAGACGGGTGAAGTGTCGTCTGCTGGTTTGCATAGTCTGCCCTTTGAATTTTTTTATATTTGTTCTTCTTCTTGTGTGTGTGTGTGGGGGGGGGGGGGAGGGGGGAGAGGGGGGTTGGAATATTTGTGTGTGTGTGTGTGTGTGTGTGTGTGTGTGTGTGTGGTGTGTGTGTGTGTGTGTGTGTGTGTGATTCAGATTCAGAATAGTGGTGTGTGTGTGTGTGTGTGTGTGTGTGTGTGTGTGTGTGGTATGTGGTGTATGTGTGTGTGTGTGTGTGTGTGTGTGTGTGTGTGTGTGTGTGTGTGTGTGTGTAAGATGTTTGTGTGTGATGTGGTATGTGTGTTTGTGTGTGTGTGTTGGGGGACAGGGAGGGGGTGCATTTGTGTGTGTATGTGGGGGGAGGGGGGGGCGTGTGTGTGTGTGAGAGAAGAGAGAGAGAGAGAGGAACATCTTGCAAACACGTTAAAAACGTGTTCCGCTTTTCGGAAGAGTAGGCCACGCTGTTGTGAGTGCTTTTTTGCACGCCCACGTCCGCAAGTTGTGGCTTTGTTGGATGTCATGTACCCCTTGGGTTTTCTTGAAGCAAATCTTGAAATCTTGAAACTCTAGACTGTTTTACTTCATGCTGTTTTGTATGGCTTTCTTCTCTTGTTTGGTGTGATATACAATTTTCAGAGTCTTCTTTCTTAACATTGCTCTATTACGAGTTTTGACTGTTTTATTTCATACTGCCTTTTATAGCTTTCTGTTATTGTTTCGTATAGTTTATAATGCTATGTTACGCGTTTAGACTTTTTTTTATTTCATACCATCCTTTGTATAGTTTTTTTGTATAGTTTCTCTATTTATTTATTCTTTTATGTCGAGGATAATGGAATAAGCATCCATGTGCTTTTTTAACATCCAGTCTCCGTGTGTATGCAGTTTTGTAAATTTCTCATCCGTTCCCACCAGCACACTGCGCATGATGTTCTGCGTGCATTCGCGCACGGGGCCTCGGTTTATAGTCTCATCCGAAGACTTTTGGGGAGAGTGGTGGAGTCAGCACTGATTTTAACTCCAGGGGGAAAAATCCCCTTTAACGGATTGGAACCTGGGTCGTCAGATTGCGTGCGCAATGCCCTGACCACTAAGCTATCCCGTTTAGCGTTGAGAGCAGTAACCTCTGTCTGTCTCTGTCTGTCTGTCTGTCTGTCTGTCTGTCTCTCTCTCTCTCTCTCTCTCTCTCTCTCTCTCTCTCTCTCTCTCTCTCTCTCTGTGTCAGTCTCTGCATACCAAAGTGCTGTGTGACAATCAGAAAAACGGAACAAGTTTGGCCGAAGCACAGACAACCCTATAAGTCTATACAACTCACGTTCTATCTTCCCTCCTGTGTTTCTGTTCTTTTCTCGATTTGACCAAAACATCTTGACTGACTGAATGACGCTTTTGCTACGTGGAGAAGAGCGTTTGACGTCAGCTTCGTGGCTTCATCACGTAATGGGTCAGAGCACTCGCTTTTCCCCAGCTAAGGTTAAGCAGCATTGAACGTGGTTACCACTTGGATGGGTGACGATTTTCGCACCTTGGTTTTAGTACAGTTCCCCAGTTCACCCAGCTGTAAATGGGTACATGCCTCTATAGGGTCAGGGAAGGTAAAGCAGCGAAGGAGAGGAGATGGGCGCGGCCCTCAATATGCTGGCCCCTGGAGAAGTGAGGTCTCTGACGCCTCGCTCCCTTACGACCACATAGGGTATGGGACACCTTTTTCTTTATAGTTTGTCTGAGCCTGGACTTCCATTTTTCAAGAATTTCTCATCTCCCAGGATGGCTAGTACTTTATTTTCAGTTGATGATGGGGATGGGGGCAGGGAGGAGGGGGGAGGGGAGTGGGGAGGGGATTGTCTATTTCCTGTAACCTATGAATGTTCTCTTTCATACGGCTGGAAAATTACCTCCCTTCCAGAGCTATTATAAACAGTTCGATTCCTTTTCATTGTTTGAAATTGCTCGGAATTTCAGATCACAGTTTGTATCTGATGAAAACGAAGCAGCAACTTTTATATGAAATTGTAGACGAAATAATTAGAAATAGCTTTTTTTTTCTACGTGTGTGTGTTTGTGTGTTGTTTATGTGTAAAAACTGTAAATGGTTGCATGTGAAAGAGGATGAATGGAAGTGCTTATTTTTGCAAGATATAGCGCTATATACATTCCGTTTATTATTCACTTATTTATTTTCTTTTAAGGACAATGAAATAAGCACTGGTGTGCTATTTTGACATCCAACCCCCGCGTGTATGCAGCTTTGTACATTCTGTCATCGTTCCCTCCGGCACATAATAACCTACTCTTTCGAAAAGCGGAAGCAGGTTTTAATGTGTGCGCAAGATGTTCTGCGTGCGTTCACACACGGGGACTCGGTTTATAGTCTCATCCAAAGGACTTTTGGGGAGAGTGGAGTCTGCACTGATGTTAACTCCAGAGGAAAAATCCTCTTGAACGAGATTCGAACCCGGGTCAGCAGATCACGAGCGCAATGTGCAACGCTCTAACCACCAGGCTATCCCGCCCCTCTGATTTGAGATTGAATTGCTTTCAGCCCTTTTGGAGTATAGGGGCTTACATATAATAAAAGACCACCCGTCTCCACCTCCCCACCACCGCCATTGTTACCACTACCACCACTAACACAAGCACCGCCACCACTGTTACTACCAACAACACCACTACCATCATCATTAACACCATCATCATCATCATCATCATCACTACCACCGTTACCATCCTTTTAGCCTCCCCTTCCCCCCTATGGCAAAGTGTGAAATCAACACAAGCAGACAGACAAGCAAGCAAGCAGACAGACAGGTCAGCTAGCCTGGGAGGACAGGAGAATAACGCTGCCACACAGATGTACAGAGAAGGAAAGCACACTGCCTGGTCACCACTGGCTTAGCGGAACATGAACTGGGGTCCGTGTGTCTTTCCTTACACGCCGCCAATGTAGCCAGGGATGAGGGGATGATGCTCTGGAGATTCGGCTAAGGTTACATCAGGGTCAGAGATGGTTCTGACCTAATGAGTCATAGTGATCGGTGGTCTAGAGGTAACGCGCCTGCCTAGAAAGCGAACAGTCCGGGTCGGAAGTGTGCGGTGGTTTGAATCCCCGTTTGGGCCCGAAACTTTTCCCCCATCTCTTAGACCATGAGTGATGGTCTGGGTGCTAGTCTTTCAGTTGAGACGATAAACCGAGGTCCTGTGTGTTACGCAAAAATTATTTAGCGCACGTTAAAGAGCCTTCGGCAACAAGAGAATTGTCCCTGGCGAAATTCTGTAGAAAAAAAGCCACTCTGATAGGGAAACAGATACAGTTGCATACAGGAAAAAGAAAAATAATGGGTGGCGCTGCTCTTGTGGCGACGCGCTCTCCCCGGGGAGAGCAGCCCGAATTTCACGCAGAGAAATCTGCCGTGACTTAAAGTGGTACAGATGTAAATAAATAAATAAATAAATCTCAGTTTTGACTGGACCCAAGAGATACAGACATTTGCAGTCAGTCAGTCAGTCAGTCAGTCCAGCTTTGAATGGGCCTGAAAGATCAGACATCTGCAATAAGTAAGTAGTACTTGGTGAGTGAGTGTCAATCAGTCAGTTAGTCAAATGGCCAAATCATGGCTCAAACTGTGGTCTGTTTCCTTGTCTGCAGTCTACACTTGATTATTTATTGTAATCCATTACTGACTGCCTGTCTAGAACACTAAATTCAAACCCTTCAGAAAGTTCAAAACCCCGCAGTTAGATTAATCTCTAACCCAGAACACATCCCATCACCCCACTCCACTTTTCTCTTCGCTCCACTGGTTACCTACGTCTGCACGCATCGAGTACAAAGTCGCAGCTCGCAGCTTTAACTCTGCCATCTGTGCAACCCCACAGTACACATAGATCGTCTAATATCACTTTGATTGAACGGACGTAAAATCGAAGCAACAACAACAACAACAACAACAACAACAACAGTGCATCACTGCGATGATTCAGACATATGAACACGCACGACAACTTCGATCGATCTGCTTCCCGTCATTTTGTAGGAGCTCAAAGTCTTTGGGTCAGCGTGTGTTTTCATAAATATTCAGTCCCTTCTGTCTGGAACGCTTTACCCCGCGACATCTGTCTGTCTTCTCTCTTTTTTCCCCTTCTTTATTCTGATGAGGGTCACTTTGTGTGGTTGGTGTGTGTGTGTGTGTGTGTGTGTGTGTGTGTGTGTGTGTGTGTGTGTGTGTGTGTGTGTGTGTGTGTGTGTGTGTGGTGTGTGTGTTGTTGTGTGTGTGTGTGTGTGTGTGTGTGTGTGTGTGTGTTTGTTGGTTTGTGTGTGTGTGTGTGTGTGTGTTGTGTGTGTATTGTTTGTGTGTGTGTTTTGTGTAGTGTGTGTGTGTTTGTGTGTGTGTGTATTGTATGTGTATGTGTGTGTTTGTGTGTTTTGGTGTTGTGTGTGTGTGTGTGTGTGTGTGTGTGTGTGTGTGTTGTGTGTGTGTGGTGTGTGTGTGTGTGTGTGTGTGTGTGTTGTGTGTGCGTAGACTTAAGGACATGAGGGGAGAGGGGATATAGATGTGTGACAGAGATTCAGTATCAGCAGGAAAAGAGATGAAGGAATGCAAAACGTTTGTGATGAGAATTTGTATTAGAGAATGTCTGTGTGTATAGTTGTGTGCATCTGTACATTTGTTATGGAAAGCGCTTTGTGCTGCATGAGAAGACTGGAAGGAAAGCGTTCCATAAATATCCATTATTTTGTCATCATTATTATTAATATCATCATCATCATCATTATTATTAGTATCATTCTTATTATCAGCATCATCATTTATTATTATTATTTTATTATTTTAATTATTATTATTATTATTATTATTATCACCATCATCACTATTATTATTATCATTATTATCACGCATTATTATATCACCAATCACATTATATTATCATCATTTTATTATCATCACATCATCTCACTTTATCATCATCATTATTGTTTTATTACATTATACAATCATATTGTTATCACTATTGTGTTATCATATTCATCATCTTATTATGTCAACTTACAATCATCCTATCATAACATCGTCATTATTATTGTCACATCATCATCATCCTATCATAATCATCGTCATTATATTCATCACATCATCATCATCATCACAGCCTTATCATAATCATCGTCATTATGATTGTCATCATCATCATCATCCTTATCATAATCATCGTCATTATTATTGTTATCATCATCATCATCATCCTTATCATAATCATCGTCATTATGATTGTCATCATCATCATCATCCTTATCATAA
>CM054166.1:6781930-6786930 GCA_028751875.1 Rapana venosa
ATATGCGCCAGCTCTGTTCTCAAGTCTGGTCGTAAGATCTTGCAGCTCTGTGTTACTTCCGCCCATGAGGTCAATGTCATCGGCAAACCGTAAGTTGTTGAGGGGTCTGCCGCCAATGGAGATGGTAGGGTGGAAGTCATGGAGGGTCTCTCTCATGATGTTTTCCAAGAACAGATTGAACAGGACTGGAGATAACAGGCATCCTTGTCGGACCCCAACTGTGGTTTTGAAGTAGTCTCCGACCTGATTGTTCAGAAGGACTGCACTGCTTGCAGTGTTGTATAGTGCTTGAATGGTTTGCACTAGTCCTTCTTCAATGCCAAACATTCTGAGGACCTGCCACAGGCCTTCGTGCCATACTCTGTCGAAAGCCTTCTTGAAGTCGATGAAGTTGTGGAACAGGTCTCTCTGATGTTGAAGATGTTTTTCCATCAATACAGTACGTTATATTTCATTGAATTGGAATACACTATATACAAGTCAAACCAATAAGGTACAATACAGTACAGTACAAGGCCATACCATACGTTACATAACAGCGCATTAGTATGCAATACATACAAGTCAACGCAATAAGGTACAATACAGTACAACACAATACAATACTACACGTTACATTACATGGCATTAGAATGCAATACATACAAATGTCTGTGGCATTTAGGAGAGCATTGTCCTATTTTTACTTCTGAATTATTTCCAATCCTTATGGCTTTGAACTTTTTGTCTGATACTGCTGTTAATGTTTGCCAAATTCTGTTTTGCGTTGATTCAAAGCAGTATTAATGGCATTAAAGACATGGCATGGTAAAATAAGGAATGATATTGTATTTGAGATTAAATTCCTGATACATTCTATTGCAAGCAGAAGCA
Organism: Rapana venosa; assembly: GCA_028751875.1. Lineage (NCBI taxonomy): Eukaryota > Metazoa > Mollusca > Gastropoda > Neogastropoda > Muricidae > Rapana > Rapana venosa. The sequence continues at coordinate 6,782,804 of CM054166.1, forward strand.
TCAGCATAACTTATTGTGGAATTTATTCGAATGAGCTGGTTGATTCTTTCGCAAAACAAGGTGCCTATGAATACACCACTGAAGTGTTTGCATTGTCGTCTTATGAAATTCATTCTCAGTTAATGAAATGCAGTCATCCAAAGATTATAAAAAACATTATAAGCAGTTTCCTTGCCCACGGAAATTAGAAATTCTAATACATAAACTGAGACTAAATGCATGGAATGCTACATATTCAAAAAATGCAACATGCTGTTGTTCTATCTCCCTTTCAATCCACCATTTATTGTTTGATTGCCCAATTCTTTTTGACATGTATAAAAGAAGAGGTTTAGATATTCATAAGAAATATACCACTAGTCAAGAAATTTCATATGACTCTCAGCAATTCATAATGTCAGTTGCTGAAGTCATATATTCTTCACCTGTAAGACCATTACTGTAATTAGTTGCGGGATATATATATATATATACATATATATATATATATATATATATATATATATATACCACACAAAGTGAAAGCATAACAACCAGCATAATAAATGTTCCCCAATATTTCGGCTTTCGCCTTCCTCAGGGGGGGGGGGGGGGGGTTATTATGACGTGATGGAATGACGTCAATCTCAATTTTACATCATTGTGAAATTTTTCGTATGACATTTTTCGTATGACATTTTAAATTGAACACCATACTGAGACGTATGTGTGTGTGTGTGTGTGTGTGTGTGTGTGTATGTGTGTGTGTGTAAGAGAGAGAGAGAGAGATGGTGGGTGTGATAACAGGTACTTTGGTATGACTGCGGGTGTGTCTAAATCACCACGTAGTGATTGGACATCAAACAAAACAAAACAGAGGTCAGTGACGTTTTCCTTTCTGGTGTTGACTTTGTCCTTACTGATGTGATCTACACGGACCGTGCATCCTTGACCAGTCCATGGACCAAAGTAGCCAGCTTTGGCTGTTCCTTCGTTAGATCAAACACTAGAGCGTGGTGTCCTTTCTTTAGTTATTCTTTATTCTTTTATTTCCAGGATCATGGAATAAGCACTCGTGTGCTTTTTTCATCTAGTCCACGTAGGTATGCAGTTTTGTAAATTTTGCCATCCGTTTCCATCGACACACTATGGCCTACTCTTCCGAAAAAATGCGGAACGGGTTCTAACGTGAGCGCAAGATGTTCTGCGTGTGTTCACACACGGGACCTCGGGTTATAGTCTCATCCGAAAGTCCTCAGTGACCGAAGTTTCTGGCAGTGACAGCGTTTTTCGTGAGTTGAATGAGATGCCACAGAGGTCGCCGCCATAGTTTTAAGTATTCAGCAGATAATGTAGCTAAATACACACGCACACTCACGCACACACGCATGTACGCACGCATGCATGCATACACACACACGCGCGCGCAGGCACACACCACACACACACACACACACACACACACACCACACACAACACACTCACAAACGCTATAAACCGAGGCCCCGTGTTCGAGCGCATGCAGAACATCTTGCGCACACGTTAATTCCTGTTCCGCTTTTCGGAAGAGTAGGCCATTGTGTGCCGGTGGAAACAGATGACAAAATTTACAAAACCGCATACACACGGGGACTGGTTGTAAAAAAGCACATGATTGCTTATTCCATTATCCTCGATATAAAAGAATAAATAAATAAAATAAATAAATAAACGCGCACGCACGTACGTACCCATGCACGCGCACATAATACACATACACACACACACACACAATACACACACAGACACACACACACACACACACACACACACACACGCACGCACGCCACGCACGCACGCACCACGCACGCACACACACACACACACACACACACACACAATTACACTGCTTAATATCAAAGATCGTAAAGAGACATGAAATGAAACTGAACACAGGGAGAGAGACAGAGAGAGGGAGGGAGGGAGAGAGAGAGACAGACAGACAGACAGACAGACAGACAGACAGAGGGAGGGAGAGAGAGAGATGTTTTATATTCATTAATTCAAGAGTTTCTCTTTTCCATTTTACCGTTGAATTAATCGAAAGGTAGGGACAGAGGGAAGACAGACAGACAGACAGACAGAAAGACAGACAAACATGCAGAAAGACAGACAGACATGCAGACAGACAGAAAGACAGACAGACAGACAGACAGACAGAAAAACAGATAGACATGCAGAAAGACAGACACACAGAGACAGACGGACAAAGGACTTTGTTGCCACTGACATTTATGAATCTGTCTGCTGGACTGGTTTTCTGTCACTGACAGTTGAATCAATGTTACACGATCTCCTCCTCCACCTCCTCCTCTTCCCCCCTCCTCTCCTCCTCCTCCTCTTCGTTATTTCTCACCTATTCCCTGTCTCTCCCTCTTTCTCGTCTTCCTTCTTCCTTCTCTTGCACATCCTTCGCCTCTTACTCTTTTCCTCCTCTTCCTCCTCCTTCTCCTCTTCCTCCCCCTCTTCCTCTTTCTCCTGTTCCCCATCCTCCCCCTTCCTCTTCCTCCTCTTCCCTCCTCCTCCTGCCTCTTCCTCATCCTCCTCCTCTTCCTCCTCCCCTTCCTTCTCTTCCTATTCCTCCTCCTCCTGCCCCTTCCTCTTCCTCCTCCTCTCCTCCCCTTCTCCTCCTCCTCTTCCTCCTCCCATTCTTCCGAAGATCTTCATCCTCTTCCTCCTTCTTCTCCTCCCCTTCTTCCTCCTCCTCCTCCCCTTCCTCCTCCCCTTCTTCTTCTCCCCCCTTCTCCTCTTCATCCTCTTCTTCCTCTTCCTCCTTCCATTCCTCCTCCTCCCCTTCTTCATCCTCCCCTTCCTCCTCCTCCTCTTCGTCCTTTTCTTCCTTATCTTCTTCCTCTTCTTCTTCCCCTCTTCCTCATCCTCCTCCTCTTCTTCTTTTCCCTCCTCCTCTTCTTCCTCCTCTTCCTCCTATCCGTTATTTCTCATCAAGGCCCTGTTTCTAGGGGACGGGATAGCTCAGTGGTCAGAACACATACTTTCCCCCAGCCAAGGTTAAGCAGCATCAAGCGTGGTTACCAAGTGGATGGGAGACCCTTTGCGCGCATTGGCTTCAGTACAGTCCCCCAGTTCTCCCAGCTGTAAATGGGTACCTGCCCTCTTCAGGGTCAGGGAAGGTAAAGCAGTGAGGGAGAGGAGATGGGCGCCGCCCTCACTATGCTGGCCCTAGAGAAGTGAGGTCTCTGATGCCTCGTACTCCAAAGACCGCATAAATTATGGGACACCTTGACCTTTTATAAGGCAGCAACACAACACAGCCATGTCCAGGCCTGTCCAGTCTGTGATGTTACATCTGCATCGTCCAGTTCTTCATCTGTCTGTCTGTCTGTCTGTCTGCCCCTGCCATGTCTTCCTCCCTCCAGTGTTCCCTGTAGGACAGTGTTGGTCAGAGAGCTCTCTTACTGATGAGATTAAAGCAGCCAAAAAGGAAACACACACACAAATAAACAAACATACAAATAAACAGACACACACAAACACAAAGAAACAAACACAAAGAAACAAATACAAAGGAACAAACACAAACGAACACACAAATAAACGAACACACAAATAAGCGAACACACAAATTAACGAACACACAAATAAACGAACACACAAATAAACGAACACACAAATAAACGAACAAACAAATAAACGAACACACAAATAAACTAACACACACATAAACAGACACACACAAATAAACGAACATACAAAGAAACGAACACACAAATAAGCGAACACACAAATAAGCGAACACACAAATAAACGAACACACACACAAACAGACACACACAAATAAACGAACACACAAATAAACGAACACACAAATAAGCGAACACACAAATAAACGCACACAAATAAACAAACATACAAATAAACAGACACACACAAATAAACAAACACAAATAAACACACACAAATAAACGAACACAAATAAACAGACACACACAAATAAACGAACACAAATAAACAGACACACGCACAAATAAACAAACACAAATAAACAGACACACACAAATGAACAAACACACAAAAAAACCGACACACACAAATAAACAAACACGCAAAAACAGACACACACAAATAAACAGACACACAAATAAACAACA
>CM054166.1:6794430-6819430 GCA_028751875.1 Rapana venosa
GTTGGATGGGTGACCGTTTGCGCGCCATGGCTTCAATACAGTCCCCCAGTTCACCCAGCTGAGAGAGAGAGAGACAGAGAGAGAAATCACCTACAGTAAACCAGAGAGAGAGAGAGAGAGAGACAGACAGACAGACAGACAGACAGACAGACAGAGATACACACACACACACACACACACACACACACACACACACACACACACACACACACACACACACACACACACACACACACGGGAACTTGATGTAAAAGAAAAGGTACATGAGTGCTTAGTCCATTATCCTGGAAATAAAAGATTAAATTATAAAATAAACACACACAACACACACACACACACACACACACACACACACATACACACACGGGGACTGGCTGTTAAAAGGTACACGAGTGCTTATTCCATTATCCTGGAAATAACATATTAAAATATATAAACACACACACACGCGCGCGCGCGCGCGCGGGGGGGGACTGGCTGTTAAAAGGTACACGAGTGCTTATTCCATCATCCTGGAAATAAAAGATAATATAAACACACACAGACACACACTCACACACACCACCACACACACACACACACACACACACACACACACACACACACACACACACACACACACACACACACACACACTCAACAGAAGAACAGACAGGGGAAGGGGAGGGGGGGGAGTGGGGAAATCCCCCATCTCTCATCGCTGACTGTGTCACAAGTTCGACACTGGGGCGTGCTGGGAGCAGACGACAAAACGATTGCTGTCATGTCATGTCCTGTCCTGTCCTGTCCTGTCCTGTGCTCATCTCCCTGCCAGTCACAAGGTCAGCCACTAGTCCCTGATGCTCTTTTAATGACCCCCTACTCTTGCTGAAGGGGACGGGATAGCTCAGTGGTCCCGCTTTCCCCCAGCTAAGGTGAAGCAGCGTTGAGCGTGGTTACCAGTTGGATGGGTGACCGTTTTCGCGCCTTGGCTTCAGTACAGTCTCCCAGTTCACCCAGCTGTAAATGGATACCTGCCCTCTTTAGGGTCAGGGAAGGTAAAGCAGCGAGGAGAGGAGATGGGTGCCGTCCTCAATATGCTGGCCCTAGAGAAGCTGAGGTCTCTGATGCCTCGCTCCCCTACGACCACATAGGTTATGGGACACCTGTACCTTTTACTCTTGCTGACGTGTCAAAGGCTGTATCATACACCACACGAAGAAGAAGGTGGCAAGTCAAGTCAAGTCACTTGATGAAGCAATACATTTGCTTGTTTTCATCATCATCACCATCAGGCAGGATGGTTAAAACGTGAGGCTCTAGGTTTGATTCCCAACCTCGCCCTTTCTTCCCAGTTCCACGGAAAAAAAATCCGAAGTGAATGTCAAAGTCCTTCGGATGAGTCTAGTGGTGAATAATCATGGTGCAACTGGCGGATGGTGGTCTAGAGGTAACACACTGTGGATCAGTGTCTAGAGGTATTCCACCTGCCTAGAAAGCAGAATGTCCGGGTCAGAAGAGTGCGGTGGTCCAATCCCCGTTTGGGCCTGAAACTTTTCCCCTATCCCACTTCCAGGATGTGTGATTAAGGAATTATAACTGTATAACTGTATGTTCCCGGGGTGCATGATTCGTAGTAAATCAATTTAGAATACTAGAGGAATCATTACTATTAATTTCATTAATTTATAGTAAATCAATTTAGAATTCTAGAGGAATTATTTTCGTTAATTTCATTAATTTATAGTAAATCAATTTAGAATTCTAGAGGAATTATTTTCGTTAATTTCATTAATTTATAGTGAATCAATTAGAACGCTAAAATAGTTATAACTGTTACCTGAATAAATCTTTAGTAAATTATTTTAGAATGCTAAAGTAATTGTAACCGTTATTGGCACGAATCTTTAGTAAATCAAATTTAGAATGCTTGAATGATTATAACTGTTACTTGCATGTATCTTTAGTATAGTAATTTAAGACGCTAACGGAATTATAACTGTTACCTGCATGAATCTTTAGTAAATTAATTTAGAATACTAAAGGAATTAAACTGTTTCTGGCATGAATCTTAAGTAATGCAAAGGATTATAACCGTTACTTGCATGAATGTTTACTAAATCAACATAGAATGCTAAACGAATTATAGAGGTAACTTGCATAATTCTTTAGTAAATCCATTTAGAATGCTAAGAGAATTATAACTGTTACTGGCATACATCTTTAAAAATGAAAAGGAATTATAACCATTACTTGCATAAATGTTTACTAAATGAACATAGAATGCTAAACGAATTATAGAGGTTACTTGCATAATTCTTTAGTAAATCCATTTAGAATGCTAAGAGAATTATAACTGTTACTGGCATACATCTTTAAAAATGAAAAGGAATTATAACCATTACTTGCATAAATGTTTACTAAATGAACATAGAATGCTAAACGAATTATAGATGCTACTTGCATAAATCTTTAGTAAATCCATTTAGAATGCTAAGGGAGTTAATACTGTTACCTCCATTTGTTTTCTTCCCCAACTACTTACTCAATCACGCAGACAGAAGCCACAAAGGGAGACAAAAAGGACAACATCAAAAACGAAGAAAAATATTTTCAAAGTAAGCAAAACAAAACCGTAGATTCAGAAACCTGACAATAACAAAAAGCAAACAGAACGAATAATGAAGAAAATTTGAAAGAAAAAAAAAATAGAGAGTGAGAAAAACAGAGAAAGAATGACAGAAAGAAAGAAACGAAAGAAATAAACAAAAAATTCCAAACCAAACAACAACGTAAGACACAAATTAAAGAAGTATAAACCAAAAAGTGGAATAACCGACGGATGGAGGAAAAGAAAGAAAAATCTTGAGAAAACCGTGGACACAAGCAAACATGGAAAACACAACATAACAAGGAAAGAAAACTGTCGAAGAAAATTAATAAAGAAAAGAAAACCATTAAAACATAATATTAGAGCAGAAATCAAATAATCAAAAGCAGCAAAGATTAAAAATAAACAAGAAAACATAAGAAAAGAGAGCAGAATTTGTAGAGCAAAAACCACCCACAAAAGCCAAAAAGAAATCACAAAGAATGCTAAAAAAACTATCCAGAAAGAAAGCAACGAAAAAAGCATTAAATATACAAATTAAAAAAAATACCCACCAATATAGAAATGAACACAAAGCATTGTGCAGAAAACTTGATGAAATGACGGAAAGGAAAGTAAACAGAAGAATATAGAGAGAAGGAGATGGAGGGAAATCGGCTTAAAGGCGCCATAGAAAGTGAAAGAATATTTTTAAAGTCTTGGCTCCATATGGTGACATTTTGCGTTTGCGATCATTTTAACCCACCATTAAGGTAGCGGCATTTCGACTTCGGGGATGTACACTACTAAGTGTGCGTATTTCCGTAACCCATGCAATACTGACATTAGTTGCGTGATCTTATGCATGTACATTTGCACACAACGAGAACTAAGGCACTGGCCAGGTCTGCACTTGAAATTCACCTGGAAGATGGTAAAAATCCCCACCCTTTATTCAGCAGACAGTTACGAGATTCGATCCCACGACTTCATGGATCAACGAGATTGAAGTCGAACGGTTTTAACCACACGGCTATAAAAGAAAAAAAAGGTAAAGGTGTCCCATAACCTATGTGGTCGTAAGGGAAAGCAAGGCATCAGAGACCTCAGCTTCTCTAGGGGCGCGCGCCCATCTCCTCTCCCTCGCTGCTTTATCTTCCCTGACCTAAAAGAGGGCAGGTACCCATTTACAACTTGGCGACTGTACTGAAGCCAAGGCATGCAAACGGTCACCCATCTATTTGGTAACATGCTTGACGCTCCGTTAACCTTAGCTGGGGGAAAGCGAGTGCTCTGACCACTGAGCTATCCTGTCCCCAGTGGACAATGTTTAAATCTTAGCAATCATTGACAGCTTCTTAACCACTTGTGTCAGGGTCATTACACATAGAATTCTTGAAGGAAGAAAAGAAAAAAGCATTGAAGGAAAGTTTTTAAAAAATAACTAAATAAAAAAAAAGCCACCCCCAAAACTTAAGAGCTAAACGCAGTTAAGTTTAGAAGAACGAGAAGAAACAACTAAGCAAAATACAACAAAAGAAGAGAGTTTACTTTTTATTCTTTTATTTCGAGGATAATTGGAATAAGCACTCATGTGCCTTTTTCATCTAGTCCCCGTATGTATGCAGTTTTGTCAATTTTGTCATCCGTTCCCACCAGCACACAATGGCCTACTCTTCCAAAAAAGCGGAACGGGTTTTAACGTGGGCGCAAGATGTTCTGCGTGCGTTCACACACGGGACCTCGGTTTGTAGTTTCATACGAAAGACTTTTGGGGAGAGTGGAGTCGGCACTGATGTTAATTCCAGAGGCAAAATCCTCTTGAACGAGAAGAGAGAGAGAGAGAGAGAGAGAGAGAGAGAGAGAGAGAGAGAGAGAGAGAGAGAGAGAGAGAGAGAGAGAGAGAGAGTTAAACATCTGAAGGGAAAATATAAACACCCTATCAACACAGCAAAAAAGGCAAAGCTGATTTTATTGTAAGAAAAGCGTTTATTTATTTATTTTTCGAAAAAAAAGCTGATTATATTGTTAAACTTTTTAAAAAGTTTCTCTCATCGAAATCGTAAACATGATCAATCATCACTTATAAAAATAATACTTTTGATCAATGTAAGCAAAACCGAATTTCTTTATAAACAGATAGTGACTTTATTTTAAACTCACACAGATTTGAAAAAGCAGCATTGAAATGAGAAATCACAAAGCGATCATAAAGTAGCAGAGTGTGACTATTTAGACCAAGAGGGAAGAGAGGGAAAAGCAGGACAGTAGGAAATAGAGGGAGGAGATCACAAAGAGAGAAAGAGTAGAGAGTGGAGAAAAGAGAGAGAGAGGAGGGAGAGAGAGAGGGAGGGAGAGAGGGAGAGAGAGGGAGGGAGGGAAGAGAGGGAGGGAGGGAGGAAGAGAGAGAGGGAGAGGGGGAGAGAGAGGGGAGATGAGGGAGAGGAAGAGAGAGAGGAGGAGAGGGAGAGGGAGGGAGAGAGAGGGAGGAAAGGGAAGGAGAAAAGGGAGAGAGAGGGAGGGAGAGGAGAGGGAGGGAGAGAGAGAGGGGAGGAAGGAGGAAGAGAGAGGGAGGGAAAAGGGAGAGAGAGAGAGAGGGAGGGAGAGAGGGGAGGAGAGAGAGACGGGAGAGAGGCAGTGAGCAAGAGAGAGACAGAGAGGTAGGGAGAGAGAGGGGGAGGGAGGCAGGGAGAGGGAGAAGGAGGGAGAAGGAGAGAGACAGACAGACAGGTATACAGACAAGCAGACACACAGAGAGAAACATAAACAAGTTACATAAATAAACAAATGATAAATGGAGAAAAACTCTTTAGCTTATAAAGCACATTAAAAAACAAAAACAAACCCTCCACACACCCACAAAGGCATGACTGCATCTCTGGAGGAGAAGAAATGTAAATAGCTGGTGGTATAGGAATATACACAGAAAAAACTATGAGGTCAGAAGTGTGAGACAGAGCAGAGAGACAGAGACAGAGAGACCGACAGAGAAAGATATATAGATAGACAGAGAGAGGGAGATCAAATAAACTCAAATAAAATCAAATTAAAATCTTTTATTTCGAGAATAATAAATAAGCACCCGTGTGTGGTTTTGTGTGTGTTATTTTACATCCGTCCCAGAGAGAGAGAGAGAGAGAGAGAGAGAGAGAGGGGAGAGAGAGAGAGAGAAGAGACAGAGAGACAGAGAGACAGAGAGACAGAGAGAGAAGAGACAGAAAGAGAAGAGAGGACAGAGACAGAGAGGAGGGGAGAGAGAGACAGAGACAGATACAGAGAGAAAGAGAGACAGAGAGAGATCAGAAGAGAGAGAGACAGAGAGATCAGAAGAGAGAGATCAGAAGAGAGAGAACAGAGAAAGAGAGAGAGAGAGAGAGAGAGAGAGAGAGAGAGAGAGAGAGAGAGAGAGAGAGAGAGAGAGAGAGAGAGAGAAGAGAACTCGAACTCGAACTCGAATATTTTAATGAGGTAATTGGATAAGCCAGAGGCTTCTTTACACCAGGCCCTCATGGGGATAAACGTGAAACAAATATAAATAAACCAATTGATCAACATCAGAGAGAGAGAGAGAGAGAGAGAGAAGAGAGAGAGAGAGAGAAGAGAGAGAGAGAGAGAGAGAGAGAGAGAGATTGATGTAATGAATTATATTGCCAATAAAGCTGTTAAGCCATTAAGGCAACCATCGTAACCAGACAATTGTAATCACGGTGCGATACACTGACATGGAATCCACCACAGCAATGGTTTCTACAATGTGCAGATTATTGTATTGTATTGTATTGTATTGTGTTGTATTGTATTGTATTACGGGACTGGATAGCTCAGTGGTCAGAGCACTCGCTTTTCCCCAGCCAAGGTTAAGCAGCATCGAACGTGGTTACCAAGTGGATGGGTGACCGTTTGCGTGCCTTAGCTTCAGTACAGTCCCCCAGTTCTATTTCTATTTTATTTTTTTCATCCCTTGGTCGGGACGACCGTTGGGGTACCCGCAGGAACGCTGCAAGTGGACCGCCAAATGGTTCTGTCCTGGGATGTTTTCAGGAGGTTTGGTACAGTGAGGCCGGTCCACTCCTTGATGTTGGATATCCAGCTTTTGCGTGGTCGTCCCTGCCTCCCCCAGTTCAGCAGCTGTAAATGGATACCTGCCCTCTTTAGGGTCAGGGAAGGTAAAGCAGCGAGGGAGAGGAGATGGGCGCCGCCCTCAATATGCTGGGACCATGAGAAGCTGAGGTCTCTGGTTCCTCACTCCCCTACGACCACATAGGTTATGGGACACCTTTACCTTTTATTGTATTGTATTGTATCTCATTGCTTACAATTTTAAGTCACGGCAGATTTCTCTGCGTGAAATTCGGGCTGCTCTTCCCGGGGAGAACGCGTCACCACAAGAGCAGCGCCACACATTTATTTGTTCTTTTCCTGTCTGCATATGTATTGATTTCCTACCAGAGTGGCTTATTTTTACAAAGTTTTAACAGGGACACTTGCACTAATTGAGCATTGCACCTCGGTTTATCATTTTATCCGAAAGACTAGCACCTAGACCACCTAGTCCGAAAGACTAGCACCTAGCCACCACTCATGGTCTAGTGGATAGGGGGAAAGTTTCGGACACAAATCGGGATCAAACCCCCACACACTTACAACCCGGACTTTTCGTTTTCTAGGCAGGTTGGGTTACCTCTAAAAAGAAAGAACAGAGTCAAAAAGAAATCGATGATAAAAAATGAACACAATGTAAAAGATATAACAGTTTAAAGAAACTCATGACGAAAAAGATATATACCACGTAAAAGAAATAACAGAGTTAAAACAATAACTAAAAGACGAACACAATGTTTATAAAAGAAATAACATTTTTTTTTTTAAAACAGTTAAACAGTCATACACGTAAACTTCTCATTCAGTGTGCAATTTCAATCTCACAGTGATTCCCAGGTGGGGTGAGTGAGTCAGAGTGTGGCACGTTCTGGGTGACCCCCTGGGGGCCAGCATATTGAGGGTGCGCCCATCTCCTCTCCCTCGCTGCTTTACCTTCCCTGACCCTAAAGAGGCGGGTGAACTGGGGGACTGTACTGAAGCCAAGGCGCGCAAACGGTCACCCATCCAAGTGGTAACCACGCTCGACGCTGCTTAACCTTGGCTGGGGGAAAGCTGGGCAACGCACAACAAAAAGAACAACAGCAACAACAACAACAGAAAACAGTTGATATAAAAATATGAACACCATGTAAAAGAAATATCACAGTTAAAAAAGCAATTGATGATAAAACCAAAACCGTCTAACAGGCAGAAAAAAACACAGGAAGGAAAGAGAGAAACAAAAATAGAGGATGAATAAATGTAGAAAGGAAGGCAGGAAAGAGAAGAAAGAAGACAGACAAAAGATAGAAAACAAAATCTAAAGGACAGGAATAACAAGAGAGAGAGAGAGAGAGAGAGAGAGAGAGAGAGAGAGAGAGAGAGAGACAGACAGACAGACAGACAGACAGACAGACAGAGACAAAGACAGAGAGAAAGACAGAGAGAGAACAGAGACAGAGACAGAGAGAAAGAGAGAGAGAGAGAGAGAAGAGAGAGAAGAGAGAGAAGAGGAAGGAGAGAGAAGAGAGAGAGAGAGAGAGAGAGAGAGCGCATACAAATATTTAGGAAAGAAAAGCAAAACGAAAACACAATGGAAGAAAAGCATTTCGTTTATAGGAAAACCTCAGCTCCTATATGTCTAAGCCCCAGTGATGTGCCAGTGTAGTCATGAAATAGTGTGTAGTTGTGAGCATACCGATGGACAACTTATCTGACATCCAAAGGATGATGTACGTGCATAAGTGAATGGCGGTAAGAGTGTGCAAATTGAACCACTTATTTTACCGAGCAGTAAGTGGGACTTTTTATTCCACTTCTGCTACTACAATTTTCTGTTTTCTCCTTCAAAGTCAGTTTCTGCGTCTGTCAATATTTCTTTTCCCGTCTGTCTGTCCTTCTGTCTGTCTGTCTGTCTGTCTGTCTGTCTGTCTCTCTCTCTCTCTCTCTCTCTCTCTCTCTCTCTCTCTCTCTCTCTTTCGTCTGTATTTCTGTTTATATTCATATCTGCCTCTTGTTTTCCCTACTTTCTGTGGTACAAACTGCATCTTCTTTTTAAGGAAAACCATACCCACATAATTATTTATCGACGCAGATTTTATCAAAGAAAAATAATGTCCAACAACGGGAGAGTTTTTCTTTTGTGACTTGAGGTTGACCTGCCTGCATTGCTGAATGTCTATGAGAATGTGAAAATTTATTTTGATCTCTTTCAACACTCTGACCATCTGACTCAAAATAATCCTGGTTCCTTTACAGTTAGCGTACAGACCACACCACAGTACAGAAACAGCTCTGCTTAAAGTCATGAGTGATCTGTTATCATCGCTGGACAACGTTAACATTGTATACTTACTCTGCTGGATTTGTCTGCTGCCTTTGACGTTATTAACCACACTTTTTTTAGAATACATCACTATTCCATTTGACATCTCAGGTTCTGTACTCTCATGGTTCAGATCAGACCTGTCTTCAAGGATCGAAACAGTCTCTGTAAACAGTTACATTTCTGCTTCATTTACTATCAGATAATTATGGTGTTCCTCAGGGTTCGGTGCTGGGAGCCGCGTTGTTCCTTCTTTATACTCAGCCACTATTTAATGTTGTTAGTAGACATTCTTTGAATCATCCTGATTCTACTGTGGACAATCAACTTTATCGACAAACTTCTCTATGTCGCCTTGACTCTGCCATCGAAACATATCACACATATCAAATCATGGATAAATCGAAATTGAATGTTACGAAAACCGAAGTCATAGTTTTTCTTCAAACAGGCTTTCTGTCGACAGTGCTCTTCTTTCTTTCCTCCACATAGTACAAGTAGATGTAATGATTATTTGTCTCATCTCTAAGAAACCTTGGTGTGACTAGATCCCAATCTGTCAATGTAGCAGTCAACACTGTCTGCAAAGCTGCATAGTTTCAACTTCGTCAGATTAGCTCCATCCCGCAATATTTTCAAGCAGCACAAACTCTGTCTGTTCCCCTGTCTTTCCTAGACTAGATTATTGTAATTCATTATTCACTGACTGTCCAGAACATTACTTTTAAAACAAAAACTTCAGAAAGTTAAAACGCTGCAGCTAGATTAACTTGTAGAGAAAAAAACATAAAAAATCCCATCCTATCACCCCATTTTTGTACTCATTCCACTGGTTGCCCATTTCAGCCCGTATCGAGTACAACATTGCTATTCTTCGCTTTACCTTGATCATTTGTGTATTCCAACAGTACATTACTGAGATGATGGTGGTGATGGCGGTGGCGGCGATGGTGGTGGTGGTGGTGGTGGTTCTTCTTCTTCTTCCTCTTCTTCTTCTTCTTCTTCTTCTGCAGACAACACTAGTTGAAGAAGAAGAAGAAGAAGAAGAAGAGAAGAAGAAGAAGAAGAAGAAGAAGAAGAACAAGAACAAGAACAAGAAGAACAAGAAGAACAAGAAGAAGAACAAGAAGACCCCATAATCCGCGAGTTTATGACTATAAGAACTACAAGCCTTTAGCCCTATTTGCTTGGCTATAGTACTCCCAGTGACAGAAGTGACCAGGAATGATTCTTCGGACTGCAAACAGACATGGTCTTGTGTGTGTGTGTGCGTGCGTGCGTGCGTGCGTGTGTGTGCGTGTGTGTGTGTGTGTGTGCTTACCCCGAATCCTATCAGTTATTGGCAGTGCTCTGTCAGTACCCCCCCCCCACCACCACCTCCACCACCCCCACCACCCCACCCCTGCTACTGCTCTGTCAATACCCCCCAGTTCCAACTCCCACCCCTCCTTTACAGTTCAATTCGATTCAGTTGAATTTAAATCTTTCGTTGTCCTTTGTGAAAGGAAATTTGTTTTGGAGTGTTTTGTTTTAAACGTGTTTAAACAACCAATGAGAAAGAGACATAATATGAATTTGAACACACGTGATAACAGGTAATATTTGTAAAACACACACACAAACACACTCACACAACACACACACACACACACACCACACACACACACACACAACACACTCAGCCAACCACTCACCCCCTACCACACCACACACACCACAACACACCACAACACACACACACACACACACTAACACACACACACATACACACGCACACACACACACACACCTACACACACACACACACACACACACCTACACACACACACACTCCCCCCCTTTCCCCCCCCCCCCCACACTCCCCCCTCCCCCCCCCCCCCCCCCCCCCCCCCCCCCCCCCCACCACACACACACCCACACACTTTGTTAATGTGCACAGAAGGGTCAGCTGTATCAGTCAAGATTCACTGATGCGTGAAATGAGAATGGCAGGTCAGTGTCTGGGTTATCTTCCCTTGCCCCGGCTGTCTTGTTCTTAATGAGTTGTTTCCCTTGGTGACGGTGGATGGCATGACCGTGTAGCTAATTTTTGCACCAATGAGCAAGGCTGTGTTCAGTTATGTGTTGTGTAGGGAGACCAACCCATTGTTAGTGTGTTATTATTGTTGTTGTTGTTGTTGCTGCTAACTGAAGTGTGCAGAAATGTGGACAGGCATAACATTATTGCACATTGACTGTAATAACATTTCTAAGTCTGCTGAAACCTGAAAAAACACCATGAAAAAGAATAAATACTATATAGAGAAAACTAAAAGCAACGAAAACAAAACAAACAAAACACCTTCACACATTGAGAGGAGGTAAGTAAACAAATCCTGTACAAGATGAAAGAGCTAAGTAAACAAATCCTGTACAAGATGAAAGAGCTAAGTAAACAAATCCTGTACAAGATGAAAGAGCTAACAAATCCTGTACAAGATGAAAGGGCTACGTTAACAAATCCTGTACAAACTAAGTGAACAAATCATATACAAGATGAAAGCAGCTACGTTAACAAATTCTGTACAAGGTGAAAGCTTGACAACAAAACCTAAGCTAATAAGCTAGCAAATCCTACACAAGCTAAGTTACCGAATCCTATACAAGATGAAAGAGCTACGTTAACAAATCGTATACAAGGTGAAAGGAGCTAAGTTAGCAAATCCTATACAAGCTAAGTTAACAAATCCTATACAAGATGAAAGAGCTACACTAACAAATCCTGTACAAGGTGAAAGATATACGCTAACAAATCCTACATAAGGTGAAAGGAGCTAGGTTAACAAATCCTATACAAGCTAAGTTAACAAATCCTATATAAGGTGAAAGCAGCTACATTAACAAATCCTGTACAAGGTGAAAGCAGCTACGTTAACAAATCCTGTACAAGATGAAAGCAGCTACGTTAACAAATCCTATATAAGGTGAAAGCAGCTACGTTAACAAATCCTATACAAGGTGAAAGGAGCTACGTTAACAAATCCTATATAAGGTGAAAGCAGCTACGTTAACAAATCCTGTACACGATGAAAAAAGCTAAGTTAACAAATCCTACACAAGCTAAGTTAACAAATCCTATACAAGGTGAAGAGAGCTAAGTAAACAAATACTATACAAGCTAAGTTAACGAATCCTATTACAAGATGAAAGCAGCTACGTTAACAAATCCTGTACAAGGTGAAAGGAGCTAAGCTAACAAATCCTACACAAGCTAAGTTAACGAATCTTATACAAGATGAAAGCAGCTACATTAACAAATCCTGTACAAGGTGAAAGGAGCTAAGTTAACAAATCCTACACAAGCTAAGTTAACGAATCCTGTACAAGGTGCAAGAGCTACGTTAACAAATCCTACACAAGGTGAAAGCAGCTACGTTAACAAATCCTATACAAGCTAAGTTAACAAATCCTATATAAGGTGAAAGCAGCTACGTTAACAAATCCTATACAAAGTGAAAGGAGCTGCGTTAACAAATCCTATCCAAGGTGAAAGGAGCTACGTTAACAAATCCTATATAAGGTGAAAGCAGCTACGTTAGCAAATCCTGTATACGATGAAAGAAGCTAAGTTAACAAATCTTGTATACGATGAAAGAAGCTAAGTTAACAAATCCTATCCAAAGTGAAAGCAGCTACGATAACAAATTCTATCCACAGTGAAAGGAGCTAAGTTAACAAATCCTATACAAGGTGAAAGCAGCTACGTTAACAAATCCTATATAAGGTGAAAGCAGCTAAGTTAACAAATCCTATATAAGGTGAAAGCAGCTAAGTTAACAAATCCTATATAAGGTGAAAGCAGCTAAGTTAACAAATCCTACATAAGGTGAAAGGAGCTAAGTTAACAAATCCTATACAAGCTAAGTTAACAAATCCTATATAAGGTGAAAGGAGCTAAGTTAACAAATCCCATCAAGGTGAAAGCAGCTAAGTTAACAAATCCTATACAAGGTGAAAGAAGCTACGTTAACAAATCCTATACAAGGTGTAAGCAGCTACGTTAACAAATCCTATCCGAGGTGAAAGGAGCTACGTTAACAAATCCTATACAAGGTGAAAGGAGCTACGTTAACAAATCCTATACAAGGTGAAAGGAGCTACGTTAACAAATCCTATACAAGGTGAAAGGAGCTAGGTTTACAAATCCTATACAAGCTACATTAACAAATCCTATACAAGGTGAAAGGAGCTACATTAACAAATCCTATACAAGCTAAGTTAACAAATCCTATACAAGGTGAAAGCAGCTACGTTAACAAATCCTATACAAGCTAAGTTAACAAATCCTACACAAGGTGGAAGGAGCTACGTTAACAAATCCTATACAAGGTGAAAGGAGCTACGTTAACAATCCTATCCAAGGTGAAAGGAGCTACGTTAACAAATCCTATACAAGGTGAAAGGAGCTACGTTAACAAATTCTATACAAGGTGAAAGGAGCTACGTTAACAAATCCTATACAAGGTGAAAGGAGCTACGTTAACAAATCCTATACAAGCTACGTTAACAAATCCTATACAAGGTGAAAGGAGCTACATTAACAAATTCTATACAAGCTAAGTTAACAAATCCTATACAACGTTGCATGACATTGATGAACAGGTTGACTACATCTTTATTTCTGTCACGTGCAGTACTGTAAACGTTTTTTTTGTGAACGCAAATCAGATATGTTACAGTTGATTTTCTTTGCTGAACTCCCCCATGCCCCAACAGGAGTTAAAAGCGAATGAAATCTGGAAACCTTGGGGTGGAGTGGAGTATGGATAAAGAGGGGGTGAGGGTGATGATGGGGGCGGGGCAGTGATAAACTACAGCAATACCTGGAAGGATGACCCTGGCACGGGATATACGGGGCCAACCCAGACATGTTTACTGTCCAAAAATGCATCCTTGAGAAGAAAGAAAACGAAAGTAGAAACCTTGTGTGCGTTAGGAAAATACTAATACTTCCAACGTGTTGGCTTTCCGAGTTATCGTTCTTAGCTGCTGGGGGAAAAACAGCGGTGTAGGTTACACACAACAGTTAGATTCTGACAGTTTTCCTTCTATGTTCATATATCCCGCCTGCATTCGTAATGCACGTACTAAGGCACTGCACATGAATAAAAACAACTTTTTTGTGAAAGACTAGTCTCTGACATCAAAACTCAGGACAATACGAACAAATTTGGTAGGTTTAATTTTTTTTTTAAATTTTCAGCAAACACTGTACCCTCTCAGTCCTTTGTTGTCTGCTAGCTTCCTTACCACTATATGCATGCGTGGGGTCAACAGTGTAGGAACATAAGAAACCCTCATTTGATGATCTTTCCCCACTTTCTCATCTCTACCTGGTGTTAATCTATGGCCTCAACCCCAAAAACAAGTACACCGTGCATTTTTTTTATACTTTAAAAAAAGTCTGTGAAAACCAGCAAACATTTTTTCTAGCTGGTACTCTATAGAAGGTACTACATGACCCTGCAAGCTAACCCTTGTGTGTAACCGCAACGCCTTACTCATGTTTGTGTT
This sequence comes from Rapana venosa, assembly GCA_028751875.1. Taxonomy (NCBI): domain Eukaryota; kingdom Metazoa; phylum Mollusca; class Gastropoda; order Neogastropoda; family Muricidae; genus Rapana; species Rapana venosa. The sequence goes on from CM054166.1 coordinate 6,808,959, forward strand.
GGAGAAATTTACAGAGGCAGGAAAAATGGAGTGTGAACCTGAGGCTATACACTATGGTGAAGATGACCAAATATCTATTCTGTAGATTCCTTCGTAGTGCGTATGGAAGTTACTGCTTGGAATGTCATCTTGGCGAATCTGAAGATGGAATCTGAGAAAAAAAAATTGCCCCCAAGTCAGATGATGCGTTCTGCCGACTGATTGATGACTTCTGTGAATTTGGAAGAAGTGCTTGAAGTGGTGTAGATAGCTGATTTATATACTGCAGCAGATTCTTGTTTGATATGGTTTTGCTATTTATTTCTGTTATTACCACAGAGCGTGCGTAGATGGTTGATCTATATACTGCAGTAAAATCTTGTATGATATGGTTTTGTTGTTTGTTCGTATTATTACCATAAATGTTCACTGAAAGTGGTGTAGATAGTTGGTCTATATACTGCAGTAGATTCTTGTTTAGTGTAGTCCTTTAAAAAAATTCTTCTGTTATTACCAAATGTTCACTGAAAGTTGTGAATATAGTTGATTTATGGACTGCAGTTAATTCTTGTTTGATATAAATGTGTTGTTGTTTTCCTGTTATACCAAATGTTCATACAAAATTGTGAAGATAGTTGATCTCCGTGTATACTGCAATGAATTGGCAATGAATATGGTTCTGTTGTTTCTTTTTGTTATTACCAAATGTTCACAAAGTTATGTGGATAATTTGCCATTTCTTCTTATCACTACCAGATTTTAATGTTCACAAAGTTGTGTAGATAGCTGATCTTTGTACACACTGCAGTGAATTCTTGTTTAACTTAGCTTTCTTGTTTGTTCCTGTTATTACCAAAATGCTCACCTTTCCTCCATAACAGAGCAAAAGCAATCAATATTGATCAAGTGTTCAGCTGTATCCAGGGTTGGAACAGAAAAGTTATGTTGCCTGACCTTTGTGGGAATACCCAACTGTCGGTGCGACTGTTTTCTTTCAGAGAGAGAGAGAGAGAGAGAGAGAGAGAGAGAGAGAGAGAGAGAGAGAGAGAGAGAGAGAAAACAGAGACAGAGACAGAGACAGAGACAGCGAGAGAAACAGAGCGAGACAGACAGAGAGAGAGAGACAAACAGAGAGAGCGAGAGAGACAGACAGACAGAGAGAGAGACAGACAGACAGAGAGAGAGAGAGAGAGAGAGAGAGAGAGAGAGAGAGAGAGAGAGAGAGAGAGAGAGAGAGAGAGAGAGAGAGAGAGAAAACAAAGCAGTGAAAAACGTATAAAGTGACAGAAGACAAAACGAAAAAAGTAGTAGAAGGGGCAATCCCCTTTGGGATGCTAGTGGGGAGCCGTCAGTACAAATAGCAACCCCAGCTTTTGTAGGTTCTGTGCTAGGAATTCCCTCTTGTCTATTCCTCTCTTTGTTTCTGCCTTGTTCCTTTTTTTCCTCTTGCCATCTCCTTGTCCATTTTCTTCTGTCTTCTTGGTCCATTCTTCTGCCATTTTTTGTTCATAGAAAGACCGCAAGTTGTGGCTTTGTTGGATTTCATGATGCCCCTTGGGGTTTTCTTGAAATAAATCTTAAAAATAAAACAATTCCCTCCTACACCAAAGTTGGATGTGCTGGGCCTCTCTTGTCAGGCGCTTAACGGCAGCGCGTCGCATTTTCGCTTTTATGACAGCCATCAGTGATTCTGAGCATTCGACAAAGAAGAAGTGCTAAAAAGAAGAAGCCACGCTTATGTCGTCCATAAAAGAAGCGATTCAATCTTCCCACTCATAAAAAAATCCGTTTTGCCCCGGTGCATCAACTTCACGTCAAACTAACTTTCCCTTTGACATGTCCAAAGACTGCACACTATTCGATGAATACACTGCGCCTGATCAATGTTCCAATAGACACACGGGTTGTTTTTCTTCCTATATATCTTAGGAATATCGATGTGCTGTCTAGTTTTCTTTTATTTCGTGTTCCTTTAACCTATTTCTTTCTTTCAATCTTTGTGTGCGTTTCCTTTTTATGTTAGTCTCTCTTCTTTTATTCATTCTTTCCATTTTCTGTTGGTTTTTTAAAATAATTAGCAGAAGATACCTCTTCCTTCTTTAATCATCTTTATTTTCTTGTATCGTTTATTTTCTTCCTAAATTCCCCCCTTTCCGGGATTTAAATTTGCATTTATTTATATCTTTAAATTTGTGTCTATATTATTTCGCGATCGAGAATTATTGTATTCTTTTCTATATCCATATTTAATAAATCCGATACTTGGTATATAAATGTTATATATATATATATATATTTATAGAGAGAGAGAGAATTTGATATTGGCTTAAAAAGTAAAGAGCCAAGTTTGATTTTTTTGTCCTTTCATGTGTGTGAATATAGATATATATATATACATACATACATACATGATGTGTGTGACGGATTGAACGTGATTTTTCTACGAACTAATAGACGCCGACTAAGTAACACAATAATAGAGAAACTTTTATAGACTCTGCCTATATTATGCCACAGCCTGCTGCAGGGAGAGGTATACAACAGAGGGCGCTAAACTAGCCCCCAAGGAAACAGAGTGTCGCACAATTCGCTGGTGTGTCCCGATTTAGACACACAATGCTGCAACAGGTCTCTGATTGCATGGGAGGTAATCGAATTACTGCCCTGTCATATATATATATATAAATATATCAATATATATATATTTATATATATATAATAGATAGATAGATAGATAGATTATTCAATTGCCATAAAAGTCACGGAGACTTATTTAAAACAACAATAACAAGCATCTGAGGACTCAAACAAAAATATACGAAGAGAGAAGAGAGAGAGAGAGAGAGAGAGAGAGAGAGAGAGAGAGAGAGAGAACTCTGCTCATAAGATACATTGGACTTCACACACACACACACACACACACACATATATATATATATATATATATATATATATATATATATATACTGCACTCTGCATTAGCAGTATGTTTTATTTAAAATGCATTGCATTTCCCATTTCTAGAATAAGAATTATAATACATTGCATTAGTAATTCATTTTTTAAAAATCACAGTTAAAAAAAGTTTGACAGGGAAATGTAACTGGTGATTTTGGCACCACCAACAATGTATCATTTGGTTAAAGGCCCAGACCCACCTGAATTTTTATATAAAATCGTTTTTCTGAGAAATTACTCGTTTTCTATATCGCCGCATATAATTATAGATATGCTTATTTTCATCCACTGTTTGAATTACAGTTCAATCCTCAACAACAACGGAGATACTGGGGATCAAAGTAGGTGGGTGCTAACTCTCGAACATGGATTTACAGTCTAACGTCAACTACTTTCGTCCCTAAAAGTTGTATATTAAAAACGAACCGCAACCTTCAAATTTGACCTACAACGAGTTTTGCCTGAGTCACTTCCCTTTTGCAAAATGTCTGCGCCCATGTTGTGGATTTTTCTGTGCTGGTTTTAATTCCAGATAAATATATTTCTGAAGTCTTTGACCCGTGATACACACAACCATGCCTTCAAGTAAGAAGAGGAGAGGTAAAAGAGTTTGTAAGAGAAAATGGCAAGGCAATGGTTACTCAGAACGACCACGATTTGACGGAGAAAGTTCAGTGGATAATGAAGAAATTGACAGTGAAGAAACTGAATGTGCAGATGAATTTAGATCCGGCGAATGCTCATGTGCCATTTCCACACGAAGTGAAAGAAAACTGTTGAATCTATATACTGTTCCTGGTGATTCATGTGAAAGTAGTAAAGAAGATAGTGCATGTAGTGGTGATAGTGCGTGTAGTGATGATTACAGCAGTGAGACTGACTCTGAACCAAATGAGGATGATGTTTTTAGTCAAGAGTGTGACGGCTTCAAGTTGACTGACGTTGATATTCTCAACCGCAACATTATGACACAGTTGTCTGGTAAGTTCTGTCGTAGTGATGTGAAACTTTATGAAGGGTAGCAAGTTTGCTTTCATGTGCAAAAGTAAAAAATGTGATAAGCAAGAGTCTTTTCCACTTATCTCAGAGAGAAATGTGAGCATCTATTCAGTGACCAGACACTCCGCTTTTGCTGTGATGAGGTGTATTCGAGGAGACCATGCAGAATTGACTCAGTGTGGACTGGTGCTGGCTACACAAAAGCACAGGCAGCAGGAACTGTCAGAAGCTACCAACATACCAGCAATTCACGAGGAGCAGTTATGGAGGAGATCCAGACAATTTTCAAAGGCTTAGCAAGAACTGAACTTATGCGTAAATGCCTCAAAGGAGTATACCCGACATGCCCATGAGAGCATCAACAATCTTATCAGGAAATTTTGCCCTAAAACGAAACACCATGGCGAGAGTGTCGTTGACACTGCAGTGGTTGTAGCAGTTGTTATCTTCAGTGATGGCTGTTCCAGACTGGGTGATATTATGCGCAATATGAACTTTAGTGTTGGGGATTCCTTGTCTTCATTCTTCGCTGACAAAGATGCTTTGCGCACAAAGACAGGCCCTGCTAATTTCCAAGGAGTACGGGAAGAAGAGAAGACTCGGGAGGCTTGGCAGAGAGGAGGAGCATGCTGAACAAGAAGGATTTCCCTACCAAGCTGGTGTAAGGTAGGCTGACTTGATATTTCCTGCATGCAAATTTTCTCCAAAATGCCAAGCTGTGGTCTGTCTTTACTTAAACCATATCTTTTTTTATTCTTAAGTTAGTGCCTTCAAAGTTTGCAGGAAGATAGCTTGTACTAAGCACTGGATTCTGTACCAGCATGACAGGCGTTAGAGAAATACGAGTAAATTGCCAACTTTTTGTTTTGTCAAATTTTATAGAAAAAGTGAACAAATTTATACGCGTTGCATATGTGCATCAGATACAGCATACATTTTTCATTAGTACAAGTCTGTCTCTGTCTCCCTCCCTCCCTCTCTGTCTCAGGAATCTCACTCCCTCTCTGTTTCTCCTCCCTTCCCCCCCCCCCCTCCTCTCCTACCCCCACTCCTGTTGTGTGTGTGTGTGTCTGTCTGTCTGTCTGTCTGTGAGAAAGAAGATACAGAACCAGTGGCAAGTATATTTCCTGGTGCGTAAGTTTGTTGAATTGGCATTATTTTTGTATCGTGTGTTCTGAGAGAGGGCATGCTGTATGTTTGGTTGGGGAGGGGGGGGGGGGGGTCTCCAGACCTCCTAGTGCTGGCTTGTTGGAGGACTTTACATCTTAGCATGTTTCGCCTCTCTAGAGGTCTGTCTCTTCTCTTGCCTTCTGTCTGACTCTCTCTCTGTCTGTCTGTTTGCCTGTCTCTCTCTCTCTGTCCCTCTCTGTCTCTGTCTGCCTGTCTCTTTCTCTCTCTCCCCCCTCTCTCTCTCGGTCTCTCTGTTTCTCTGTCTGTCTGTCAGTTTGTCTGTGTCTCTGTTTGTCTCTCGCTTTCTACTCTCTCTCTCTCTCTCTCTCTCTCTCTCTCTCTCCTCTCTCTCCTCTCTCTCTCTCTCTCTCTCTCTCTCTCTGTCTGTCTGTCTGGAACTTAGTGACATGGCAGCCTTGTCACGTGCCTGCTTGTTTATGATGAAGTCAATTTGAAGTTTTGTTTATTGTACCCCCATCCCCAAACCTTCCCATTGCAATGGGCGAAAGCTTTATGCAATAAAATCATCGAAATTGAAATATCTCTCTGTCTGGGTAACTATAATGTATAAATGAATTGAACTCAGCCTTTGAAGACAAACAGACCACTCTGCACTAACAACAATATCTATGATAAAATCCATAACAAACACAGCAATAGTATTGTATGGTCTACATTATTAACACAACACTTCACACCAGCAGACCTGTCTTGCAGAACACACTGCCCACACTCTAAACACTCACACTCTCTCTCTCTCTCTCCACACACACACACACACACACACACGCACGCACGCACGCACGCACGCACGCACGCACGCACACACACACACACACAGGAAAAGTGAACCTGAAAAAAGAAAAAAAAACCCTTCATGCAGTTGTTTTTTTAACATGTCCAGTATAGCTGTGAAACCTGTTTCAAAGCATGTACAGTTTATCAACTTGTAGGCTAGACTTCAGAGTTAAACTTGAAAAGTGCCACACCACTTCCTCCTGTCTACATAATGTAGTTTATAATTGTTAGAATATTTTTCTCTCCATCTTAGTGAGCGCAAACTGCATCATTCTTGACATGTGCTTGTGGTTCTGTTTTGCGTTCTCTCTCTCTCTCTCTCTCTCTCTCTCTCCTCTCTCTCTCTCTCTCTCTCTCTCTCTCTCTCTCTCTCTCTCCTCTCTCTCTCTCTCTCTCTTCTCTTTCTCTCTCTGTGTGTGTGTGTGTGTGTGTGTGTGTGTGTGTGTGTGTGTGTGTGTGTGTGTGTGTGTGTGCGTAAGTAAGTAAGTAAGTAAGTCTTCAATTTTAACGTCTTTCCACTTTAAGTGATACCAGACGATCCTTAAGTAGGAGGCTGAATATGAGAGAGAGAGTGTGTGTGTGCGTGCGTGTGTGTGTGGGTGTGTGTGTGTGAGAGAGAGAGAGAGAGAGAGAGTCAGTGGTGAGTGGTTTCGTGGTGCGTAAGTCTGTTAAACTGGCATCTGTATAGTTATGTTCTGAGAGAGAGAAAGGTGGGGGAGGGGAGGGAGAGAGAGGGGGAAGAGGAGGGAGAGAGAGGGGGGAGGGAGGGAGAGGAAGAGAGAAAGTGAGAGAAAGAGAGAGACAGAGAGAGGGGGAGAGAGACCGAAAGAGAGAGAGGAGAGAGAAAGAGAGAGAGAGAGAGGGGGGGGGGGGGGGAGAGACAGAGAGAGACTGTTCTTTGTTTAGGGGCATTGGGTATTTTGTGTTCTGAGACACAGAGAGAGTGAGAGAGGCAAAGTCAGAGAGAGAGAGGGGGGGAGACATAGAGAGGGGAAAAACACAGAGAGGGGAGAGACACATAGAGAGAGGGGAGAGAGAGAGGGAGAGAGAGAGGGGAGAGACACAGAGAGAGGGAGAGACACAGAGAGAGGGGGAGAGACAGAGAGAGAGAGAGAGGAGAGAAAGAGAGGGAGAGAGAGAAAGAAAGAGAGAAAGAAGAGAGAGAGAGAGAGAGAGAGAGAGAGAGAAACTTGTGTATAAGAGAGAGAGAGGAGAGAGAGAGACAGTGAGAGAGAGGGAGAGTGATTGAGGGAGAGAGGGAGTGAAGAGAGAGAGAGTGTGTGGGGGTGGGGGGGGGGTTCTTTGTTTGGGGTCACTGGGGTATTTCTCCTGACTTGCAATAATGTTGGTTTGTTGGGGGAATGTACATTTTAGAATGTTTGGCCTCTCTGTCTCCTCCCTTGTCCCCTGTCTGTGTGTGTGTGTGTGTGTCTCTCTCTCTGTCTCCCTCTGTCTGTCTGTCTTTGTCTCCCTCTGTCTCTGTCGTCTTCTCTCTCTGTCTGTCTCTGTCTCTCTCTCTCTCTCTCTCTGTCTGTCTCTGTCTGTTCTCTCTCTCTCTTTCTCTGTCTGTCTGTCTGTCTCTGTCTGTTTCTCTCTCTCTGTTTCTCTGTCTGTCTGTCTCTGTCTTTTTCTCTCGTCTGCTCTCTGTCCTTTCTGTCTCTCTCTGTCCCTCCTATTCTCTCTCTTCTCTGTCTTCTCTGTCTCTCTCTGTCCCCTCTGTCTCTCTCTCTCGTCTGTCTGTCTGTCTGTCTCTCTCTCTCTCTCTCTCTCTCTCTCTCTCTCTCTCTGTGTCTCACTGCCTCTGTCTGCCTTCCTGTCTGTATGTATGTCTCTGCCTATCTGTCTGTCTGTATGTATGTATGTATGTAGTAGGTAGGTATGTAAGTATGTATGTATATATGTATGTATGTATGTATGTGTCTGTCTGTCTCGCTCTCTCTCTCCTCTCTCTCTCTCTCTCTCTCTCTCTCTCTCTCTCTCTCTCTCTCTCTCTCTCTCTCTCTCTCTCTCTCTCTCTCTCTCTCTTTGTCAAGTCAAGTTATATTTTTATTTCCTGATGGTACATTGAATAAGCAATGCATTTGCTGTTTTGCTGTGTGTGTGTGTGTGTGTGTGTGTGTGTGTGTGTGTGTGTGTGTGTGTGTTGTGTGTGTGTGTGTGTTGAGGGTTTTAATTTTGTTTTCTTGTCACGCGTCCCGTTGAGGTTTTTTAAATCAAGAATTTGAGTCGACAGGGTCAAAATATTTGTAGGAGACTGTATATGACTGAGAATGAACCTCTTAAAGGTTTGGCCAAATATTGCCTCTCTTCGAGTTTTTCTGCATTTTTACCCCCCCCCCCTCCCCTCTCTCTCTCTTCTCTCTCTCTCTCCTCTCTCTCTCTCTCTCTCTCTCTCTCTCTCTCTCTCTCTCTCCTGCACTCTTTTCTTCTATTTTCCATTTACATTTTTGAAATCACTTTTCTTCGAACTTTATCATTTTGTCTTTATATATATGTGTGCATTATGAAATTGATTTGCCGTGCCTATCCTTGCTTGACTTATTCCTGTTCACGTTTACTTTCAATTTTTTTTCTAATGTATGAAATTATATTGGGGTGAATTTACATGGAAAGTCCATCATCTATGTATGTATTTTTTCTTTCTTTATTTCTTTAGATTATACTTCATGCTATGTATTTCACGTTAATTACTTTAGTTTGCTTTTTGCTTTTCTTTTTTCGCAGAGGGCTGGATGTAAAAAAGCTATTGTTATGCTTATTCTATAACCCTCTATAAATAAAATTTGTTCATTATTCATTGTTTTCTTTCTCTCTCTCGCTCTCTCTCTCTCTCTCTCCTCTCTCTCTCTCTCTCTCTCTCTCTCTCTCTCTCTCTCTCTCTCTCTCTCTCTCTCTCTTTGTTTTTCTGATATTAAAAAAATGTTTCTGTGTGATATATGTATATTTACAAGAACGGATTTTAAGACTATACATGGCCTAAAATCTTTCTTCAGCAGCAAAGATCATTCATTCATTCATTCATTCATCCATTCTCTCTCTCTCTCTCCTCTCTCTCTCTCTCTCTCTCTCTCTCTCTCTCTCTCTGTCAGTCTTTCATACTTTTTTATGTTTATGGTTTTCTCTTTTCTCAATTTCTTCAACATTAGTTGTCATTCTTGCTCCACATCATTCGTGTTTTTCTGTTTTTTCAATTGTTGTCCAGACTCTTTCTTCCTTGGCTTGTTCTGTCGATCTTTGAGTTTTGTAACATTGAATTTCTTTACATTTTGTTCTGCTTCAGTTTCTTTTTGTGCTTTTATTGTCTGCTTTGTTCGTTTGAGATTGTTTCTTCGTTTTTTTAAATTCTTTTCTTTCTTTTTCTTTCTTTCTTTCTTTCTGTCTGTCCTTTCTTTTTTCTCTCTTTTCTTTAATCATTTCTGTCTTTCTTCTTTCTATCTTCTTTCTGTCTGTCTGCCTGTCTTGTCTTGTCTTTTTATGTCTTTCTGTCTGTCTTGCTTGCTTGCTTTTTTTCTTGTTTTTCTTTCATTCATTTTTCTTTCTTCCTTTCCTTCTTTCTTTCTTTCTCCTTAGTCTCTTCTGTCTCTCTTTCTATCTTTCTTCTGTCTCTCTTTCTTTCCTCTCGTTCTCTTTTTCCTTGTTCCTTTTTCGTTTGCTTTCTTTCACTTGTTGCTTCTGCGTTTTTAGTCACAGCAGTTGTTTTTTTCTGCCTATAAATCTGCCTGCACTACCTGTGGAGAATGCATCTTTACATATGTAGCCCCCCTCCACCCCACCCCCCACCCCCACACGATACAGACACCTGCAGTGTTGGTCGGGTAATTTGAGCATCACTCTCAAACTCGCATCCGAAGTGGATGAAGCTCGACTGTGTGGTCCCAATCTTCCCACTGAGCCCACAGCACACTCACTGTGGGAAGGAGCCGGCCCGAGTCCGAAAAAATCGCTATGACTCTTATGGGATTTGAGCCCGTGACCTTCCAGTCCCTGAAAGCTTTGGTACTAAATCACCACAGGAGAATATGGAAAGCGAAACGGAGGTCAGCATTAGAGCAAAATGTCAGGGGTCACTGCATCAGGGACAGTTGTTTTATTGCATGAGCATCGATGGTAATGACGATAATGAAACCATGCTGCTGTGCAAGTGCATGTGCTTCGAGACTACTTGACAGGGATGTACTCTACGCTTAATATCATGATATATCCCGGCGTCAACCAGGCCCGAGAGATACAGACACCTGCAGTGTTGGTCAGGTGATTCGAGCAGCCCTCTCAAACTCGCATCCGTTAAGTGGATGAAGCTCGACTGTGTGGTCCCAGTCTTCCCACTGAGCCCACAGCAATCTCACTCTGGGTAGGAGGCGGCCCGAGTTATAAAAATCCCCATGACTCTTGTGGGAGTTGAACTGTGAACCTTCCTGCCCATAACCCGAGGTAATTAGTTCACCCCTCTCTCTCTCTCCTCTCTCTCTCACTCCTCCTTCTCTCTCCTCTCTCTCTCTTTTCTCTCTCTCTCTCTCTCTCTCTCTCTCTCTCTGTCTGTCTCTCTTTCTCTTTGTCTCTCTCTGTTT
>CM054166.1:6821930-6826930 GCA_028751875.1 Rapana venosa
GGGGGGGGGGGGGGGGGGGGGGGGGGTTTTTTTTTTTTTTTTTTTTTTTTTTTTTTTCCCCCCCCCTTTCCCCCCCCCCTTTCCTTTTTTTCTTTTTTCCTTTCCCCTCCCCCCCCCTTCTCCCCCTTTTTCTCCCCTTTTTTCCCCCCCTCCCTCCCTCCCTCTCCCCCCCCCCCTCTCCCCCTCTTTTCCCCCCTCCCCCTTTCCCCCCCCCTTCTCCTCTCTCCTCCCTCTCTCTCCCCTCTCTCCCCTCCTCCTTTTCTCTCTCTTGTTTGTTAATTTTTGTTTTTGCTTTTTCTTTTTTTTTTTTTTTCTTGGTTTTCATTTTTTATTTTTTCCTTTGGCTTTTTTTTCGTCTGTCCTTCTGTATGTTTCGTGTTTTTTTTTTTTCCCTTTTTTGGTGTCGTTTTTTTTCCCTTTTTTTCCCCTTTCTTCTTTCCTTTTTTTTTCCCCCTTTGCTCTGTTTTTTTTATTCATGTCTGTCGTGTTTTTCGATTTCTCATTCTCTCTATATTGTGTGTGTTGTGTCTCTTTTTTTCTCTTCTCACCACACATACATAAACAAAATGCACGCACATCACACACTCTCACCACACACAAAAATAGACCACACATAACAAACCACAAAAGCCCCGCCCCACAACCACACACACAAAAACGCGCACACACACGTCCCGGTATAACTTTAAGTGGAAAGACTTAACATTGAACACAACACCCCCTCACACACACAAAAAAACACAACCTCACAAACCCCACACACACCCACCCACACACACACACACAAAACACACACAAAAAACAAACACACACACACACACACACACCAAACCCCCCCCACCCCCACTTCTCTCTCCTCTCCTCTCCCCCTTCCTTTCCCTCTCTCTCTCTCTCTCCTTCCCTCTCTCTCTCCTTTTCTCCCCTCTCTCCCTCCCCCCTCCCCTCTCCCCTCTCTCCCCCCCTCTTTCTCCTCCTTTTTTATTCAATTTTTTTCTTTTTTCTCCATCCCTTTTAAAATTTCTTTTCACTTCTTTTCTCTTCCCCAAAACCCCTTCTCTTTTTTTTTTTTTCTTTTCTTTTTCACCTTTTTTGCCCTCCCTTTCATTCTTTTACTCTTTTCCTGCGCCAGTTATATTAATATTTTTGGGGGGTTTTTTTTTCAATTAAAATTATAACACGCTAGGCCGCCCAAAAACACAAAGCCAAAATAAAAAATTGTACATTTTCCCTGATTTTTTGGGGGTTAGGGGAACAAAAATGAAATAAACCCAAAGGAGTCTTTAAAATTTTTTTTTTTTTTGTTCTGAGGGCCGAAAAAGCGTCAAAAATTTTTGGAAAAAGAAGGGGGTCATTCCAGATCAGGGGGAAAAAAAAAGGGACCCAAGGGGACTGTTGAAAATCAGGGGGTTTTAAAAGCACAACAAAACTGCCCAGCAGAGCGGAGGAACAAAAAAAGAGTGTCAGGTGAAGACATTCACAGAGGTAGGAAGGTGCTGTTTTATGGAGGCATTTGTAACAGAGGGTACTGATCTTATAGTTAACTCTCTGTGGCACAGGCAACCAGAGGATAGATCGCAAGAGAGGAGCATGTGCTCAGATTTTTTCTTTCTGAGGACTAGTCGAGCTTCAGAGTTTTGTACACGTTGAAAGGGATTGGATAGATGATGCTGGCAGACCAGCCAGAAGAGAATTGCGATAGTTCAGACGTGAGAGAATGAGAGATGCATCAGTGGACAGGTACTTTCGAACTGCACTGATGCGCCGCAGTTGATAGTAGCACGACTGGCAGGTTTGGGTGATGAATATTTGCATGGAGAGTGTGTTGTCTATAACACATTATAATATATATATATAATATATATATATATATATATTAATATATATATATATATATATATATATATATATATATAATATATATATAATATATAATATAATATATGCGGAATGCCTCTGATTGCTTGTGTGTAGGTCAGTGTGGTTTTAATAAATAATCGGGTAGGGGACAGCTCTGGGTGTGTGTGTTTATCTGTGTGTGTGTGTATGTGTGTGTGTTTTATTTCTTCTTTTATATCAAGGATAATGGAATGTGTGTGTGTTTATTTATTCATGTTTTATATCAAGGATAATAGAATGTGTGTTGTGTGCGTGATGTGTGTGGTGTGTAAGAGAGAGAGTCAGTGTGTGTGTGTGTGTTTATTTATTTATTCTTTTATATCAAGGATAATGTGTGTGTATTTATTTTTTTATATCAAGGATAATAGAATGTGGTGTGTGTGTGTGTTTATTTATTTATTCTTTCATATCGAGGATAATGGAATGTGTGTGTGTGTGTGTGTGAATAAAAATCAGAAAACTTTATTGCTATTTAAGTCAGAACAAGACTTATTTGACACCAAACATAAACGTATTCAGTATTCCTAAAAGATGTAGATTCTTGGATTTATCATATGTAATTTGTCTGTGCTCTCGCTCTTCTGGAAAAATAAGTTGCGCGCGCGCGCGGTGTGTGTGTGTGTGTTGTGTGTGTGTGTGTGTGTGTGTGTGTGTGTGTGTGTGGTGTGTGTGGTGTGTGTGTGTGTGTGTGTGTGTTGTTGTTGTTGTTGTCTTCAATTTAACGTCTGTTCACTCTAAGTGATATTAGACGAGGGAAATAGAAAGTGTAGTGGAAGTTAAAGAGGGAGAAGAAGGAGTGAAAGGAGAAAAGGTTAAGAAATAGCATGTGTTGGGGTTTGTTTGGTTTTTTTGGAAAACACACACACACAAACTAAAACACCCCCCCCCACCCCACCCCCCAACCAACCTAGAAAAGTAATGATAATACTTTTAAACAGGAGCAAAATATAAACTCAACAATGTGGAAACATGAAATAACAATAATGTAACTACAATAAATATTCAAGTGGACTATGCAATAAACATCTAACAATGGCAAAGGGTAGCTTTGAATTTTCAAATACATTTTCCAGAGACTGTTCAGAAAATGTAGGTAAAAAGGTTTTACAATAGGGCAATCAAATATGATATGAGTATTGGAAATATGATCCCCACATAGACATTTAACATGTTTACAAAATTTTGTAAGGAATGCATTTAACTTCATTCTAAAATATAGGGAATTAACCCTTCTCACGGTTATAAAACGCGAATCTATTTGAGAAGGAGCCATATAACAAGAAATATTGGGAGTTGTCAGGCAACTTTTTAAATATCGTTCCTTGAATTGATCAGATTCTTTAAACTTACCCCATGAAGTTTGTTCTAATATACGTATCCTTCCTGTAGAGATAAGGGAACATCCAGTTCTATCGATTCCATATCATGTCTTGCCCCCTTTTTTGCAGCTCTGTCAGCCCACTCATTTGAAAAAATCCAACGTGAGAAGGCACCCAACAAAAAAACACAGTGTCAAGTCAAGTCAAGTCAAAATTTTATTTCCAGATGGTACATTGAATAAGCAATGCATTTGCTTTTTTCATCAAGCCATCAGTGTGTGTGTGTGTGTGTGTGTGTGTGTGTGTGTGTGTGTGTGTGTGTGTGTGTGTGTGTGTGTGTGTGTGTGTTGTGTGTGTGTGTGTGCGTGTGTGTGTTCTTCTTTAATTTAACGTCTTTTCACATTAAGTGATATTAGACAAAAGTGTGTGTGTGTGTGTGTGTGTGTGTGTGTGTGTGTGTGTGTGTGTGTGTGTGTGTGTGTGTGTGTGTGTGTGTGTGTTCGCTCTTGTATTTAACGTTTGTTCACCATAAGTGATATTAGACGGGGGGAAGACCTATAGCAAAAACAATAGAAGACAGAGGGAAAGAAAGTCATGTAACAAAATGGTGTTCAAACATCAGTGTAACTCCTAAAAATGCAAATAGGGAAAACAATATCAAAGAACTTTAAAGAAACGCGGAAACTGGGCTATGTACAAGAGACTTCAAAATAGCAAAAATAATGTGTGTGTGTGTGTGTGTGTGTGTGTGTGTGTGTGTGTGTGTGTGTGTGTGTGTGTGTGTGTGTGTGTGCGTGTGTTTGTGTGTGTGTGTGTGTGTGGTGTTGCGTGCACCAAATGTACCTAGCACACAGAAGAACCTCTTTCGTGAAAAAAACAGAACAAAAAAACACTATCTTTAAATAGGATACAAGGAATGGATTCCTCCTTCCTACAGAGGTCCGTGTAGTCTAGAGCGATCAGTTGTTCCCTGTCTTCCTTCTTCTTGTTCTTGTTCTTGTTCTTCTTCTTCTTCTTCTTCTCTTCTTCTTCTTCTTCTTCTTCTTCTCTTCTTCGCATTCTTCTTCTGCTTCTTCTTCTACTACTACTACTACTTCTTCTTCTTCTTCTTCTTCCTCTTCTACTACTACTACTACTACTACTTCTTCTTCTTCTTCTCCTCCTCCTCCTCCTCCTCCTCTCTCTCTCTCTGTCTGTGTCTGTCTCTATCTGTCTATCTAATATCTCCCGACCCTCACCCTCCTCTCTCTCTTTCTGTCTATATCTGTCTCTCTGTCTGTCTCTCCCTCTCTGTCTCTCTCTCTATGTCTGTCTCTCTGTCTCTTGTCTGTCTGCCTGCCAGTCTCTCTCTCTCCGTCTCTCTCTCTCTCTCCGTCTCTCTCTCACCCTCTCTCCCTCCCTCTCTCTCTCTCTCTCTCTCCCTCCCTCTCTCTCTCTCGATGGCTGTCTTTCACTGTGTGTGCGTGCACGCGAGCGCGCACGCGTGTGTGGTGCGTGCGTGCGTGCGTGTGCGAACGTTCGTGCATGTGTGTGTGCGTGTGTGTGCGCACGCGCTCAGTTCAGAGAAAAGTAGCGAAGAAAAGAAGAAAACGCTGGTAATAATAACAATATCTACAAAACAAACCAGATGTAAGATAATTCCTCGCAATGAAGATAAATGGTCTTACAATTTATCCATGAGGTGTTTCTGAAAAAGTTTGTGAAAGTTTTGTTTTGAGAGAGCTGGTCTTAAATAGGGGACGGGATAGCTCAGTGGTCAGAGCGCTCGCTTTCCTCAAGCCAATG
>CM054166.1:6831930-6834430 GCA_028751875.1 Rapana venosa
TTTTTCCCTTTTAAATAGTTTTTTTTTTATATTTCTTCTTCAACACATTTACACACACACACACCTCTTCTCTCTCTCTCCTCTCTCTCTCTCTCTCTCTCTCTCTCTCTCTCTCTCTCTCTCTCTCCTCTCTCTCCCCCCCCCCCCCCACCTCCCCATCCACTCTTTTCCTCTGTAGGCTCTCCAACTTTCACATGCTCATTCATACACATTCTTTCCTCCTCCTCCGCCCCCCCATACACCCCCCCCCCCCTTTCCATTTTTTCATAATACTTTTCCCAATCGTCTAATATCACTAGAAGTGGAAAGACGTTAAAGCGAAGAACACACACACACACACACACACACACACACACACACACACACACACACACACCACACACACACTCTCTTTCTATCTCTCTTTCTCTATCTTCTCTCTCACTCTCTCTCTCTCTCTCTCTCTCTCCTCTCTCTCTTCTCTCTCCTCTCTCTCTCTCTCTCTCTCTTCTCTCTCTCTCTCTTTCTCTCTCTCTCTCTCACACACACACACACACACTCTTTCTCTCTCTCACACACACCCATACTCACACAAACCCACACTCACACAAACTCACACTCACACACACAAACTCACACTCACACACACACACACACACACACACACACACACACACACACACACAACACACACACACACACACACACACTCCCCCTATTCGTCTAATATCACTAAGAGTGAAAAGACGTTAAATCACAAGAAAACACCCCCTACGGAACAGCATTATTGGCTTAGCTGAGAACATGGCACAATAATGATACATGTAGCAAGGCTTCAGTGCACCTCCACACACCTAGTATGTCACCACCATCATATCATGTGTACACCTCCACACACCTAGTATGTCACCACCATCACATCATGTGTACACCTCCACACACCTAGTATGTCACCACCATCCATGTGAACACCTCCACACACCTAGTATGTCACCACCATCACATCATGTGTACACCTCCACACACCTAGTATGTCACCACCATCCATGTGAACACCTCCACACACCTAGTATGTCACCACCATCACATCATGTGTACACCTCCACACACCTAGTATGTCACCACCATCACATCATGTGTACACCTCCACACACCTAGTATGTCACCACCATCCATGTGTACACCTCCACACACCTAGTATGTCACGACCATCCATGTGTACACCTCCACACACCTAGTATGTCACCACCATCACATCATGTGTACACCTCCACACACCTAGTATGTCACCACCATCACATCATGTGTACACCTCCACACACCTAGTATGTCACCACCATCACATCATGTGTACACCTCCACACACCTAGTATGTCACCACCATCACATCATGTGTACACCTCCACACACCTAGTATGTCACCACCATCCATGTGTACACCTTCACACACCTAGTATGTCACCACCATCACATCATGTGTACACCTCCACACACCTAGTATGTCACCACCATCACATCATGTGTACACCTCCACACACCTAGTATGTCACCACCATCACATCATGTGTACACCTCCACACACCTAGTATGTCACCACCATCCATGTGTACACCTCCACACACCTAGTATGTCACCACCATCACATCATGTGTACACCTCCACACACCTAGTATGTCACCATCATCACATCATGTGTACACCTCCACACACCTAGTATGTCACCACCATCCATGTGTACACCTCCACACACCTAGTATGTCACCACCATCCATGTGTACACCTCCACACACCTAGTATGTCACCACCATCACATCATGTGTACACCTCCACACACCTAGTATGTCACCACCATCCATGTGTACACCTCCACACACCTAGTATGTCACGACCATCCATGTGTACACCTCCACACACCTAGTATGTCACCACCATCACATCATGTGTACACCTCCACACACCTAGTATGTCACCACCATCACATCATGTGTACACCTCCACACACCTAGTATGTCACCACCATCACATCATGTGAACACCTCCAAACACCTAGTATGTCACCACCATCACATCATGTGTACACCTCCACACACCTAGTATGTCACCACCATCACATCATGTGTACACCTCCACACACCAAGTATGTCACCACCATCACATCATGTGTACACCTCCACACACCTAGTATGTCACCACCATCACATCATGTGTACACCTCCACACACCTAGTATGTCACGACCATCCATGTGTACACCTCCACACACCTAGTATGTCACGACCATCCATGTGTACACCTCCACACACCTAGTATGTCACCACCATCACATCATGTGTACACCTCCACACACCTAGTATGTCACCACCATCCATGTGTACACCTCCACACACCTAGTATGTCACCACCATCCATGTGTACACCTCCACACACCTAGTATGTCACCACCATCACATCATGTGTACACCTCCACACACCTAGTATGTCACCACCATCACATCATGTGTACACCTCCACACACCTAGTAT
>CM054166.1:6839430-6929430 GCA_028751875.1 Rapana venosa
ACACACACACACACACACACAACACACACACACACACACATAATAGACAATAAGACATGCATACCAACAGGCAGACAGACAGACATACACACAGACAGGCAGATAAAACAGACAGACGCGTAGACAAACAGATAGACACACAAACAGACACACAGATAAACGGGCAGACAGACAGACAAACAGGCAGACAGACGGCCAGCCAAACAAAGATATATGCACACAGACAGACAGACAAGTAAACATATAGACACAACCAGCCATCTAGACAAAGAAACAGACAGTAAAAAACAGAGAGACAGACATCCTATGGAAAGCGACAGGCAGAGAAATGTGAGGTGGACAGGTAATGGTATTTCCACCAGCAGACTGGACAGTGGCCGAAAAAAGCCTGACCCAACCGTGCGAAAATAGGACAAACACCATCATCAGGCGATAGACACACATCAGACAATGAAGGCCAATCCATCACGGTATCGCATTATCTTCTTCGTTGAGCGCTCAGACAGCAACTGTTGTTGTCTGTCATTTGAAGGAAAATGCCTTGCGCTGCCGTTCAGCACCTGACAAGTTAGGCCCAGCGCATCCAACATCGGCGTGGGAGAGAATCATTCTTTTTCAAGCGGATTTAAAATGATACGAGGTGACAGCCCCGATATTGCCTTCGTGGTCGGTAGAACTGTAAACAACAAAACTGTTTTAGATTATTGTTAAGTCTTTCTAGAAGAAAAAAGGCAGGAAAATGGACCAAGAAGGCAGAAAATTGACAGGAAGGAGGTAACAGGAAGAAAAGGTACAAGGCAGACACGAAGAGAGGGATAGAAAAGAGGAAATTTCTAGCGCAGAATTTCCAGAAGGTGGGGATGCTATTTATGCTGACAGACCCCAGCATCGCCATGGGGGTGCATTATATTTTGAGAAAGGCTAAAGAAAGCGAGGAATCTTCTTAGGGTGGGGTGGGGGAGGGGGTGGGGGGAGGGGAGGTTGGATAATGTGCCTGAAATCAGCGTAAAGAGGAGCATGAAATGCTAAGTAGATTTCCCTAGGGTTGTTGTTGTTGTTGTTTTGTTGTTGTTGTTTTGGGTTTGTTTGTTGTTGGGTGTTTTGTTTTGTTTTTTTTGGGGTTTTTTTTGGGGGGGGGGGTTGGGGGGGGGGAGGTCGTCTTTCGCCTCTCATGGGGACGGGATAGCTCAGTGGTCAGAACACTCGCTTTCCCCCAGCTAGTGTTAAGCAGCGTCGAGCGTGGTTACCACTTGGATGGGTGACCGTTTGCGCTCCTTGGCTTCAGTACAGTCCCCCAGTTCACCCAGCTGTAAATGGTTACCTGCCCCTTTAGGGTCAGGGGAAGTAAAGCTGCGAGGAGAGAGGAGATAGACGCCGCCCTCAATATGCTGGCCCCTAGAGAAGCTGAGGTCTCTGACGCCTCGCTCCCCTACAACCACGTAGGTTGTGGGACACCTAAACCTTTTTATCTTCTCGATTTTGAATGAAACGGCGTCTAAATGAACTCTGGACGACACGTTGTGCACCTTTGATGGAGACCATCAGTTATAACACGGACAGAGTGAGTGATGATGAAAACAGTTTCTAATGATCTTCGTTTTCTAGAACATGACTTACTCCCTTTTGAAGTGAAGCGGTCTTCACAGTTGCATAAGACATGATTAGAACAACAAACAGCTTAGATCTTGCTTAATCACATTATGGACAATACTCACTCAAGCTAAGACTGTGCTCTGGCCACAAACAGGCTAAATCACCACGTGTCCACAAAGCTGAAACTCGTTCCTTCTCCCCTGTGGTAAAGAAAACCAGACTGGCGAGCACATCCTTCAAAGATGCACGCTATACAGCGGCGACCTGAGGAAGATTGTGTGGCCGAGGAGAGATAACCCTGCAAACCAAGCTGTACGGCCCACGAGAGGAGCTGGAAAGGACTTGCATGCCATTATTTTTTTTACAGACACATCTGACGGTGTAAAGCAAACAAGAAGAGCAATTCATGAAATGACTGATGATCACAGACCCTTGATATCCGAGCTTTAAATGGAAGAGCATGTGTGAAGACAAACATTCATAACTGTGAGAGGAAGAGAGGGAGTCTTTTTTGAGCGCGTGGTCATGTCACACGCTCCTCTGGTCTTGCTAAAACAATCCTACAAGGCACAGTGATGGGAAGAAGAAGAAGAAGAGGCAGACAAAGGAAGAGATGGGAGGACAACATTGAGAGTGGACAGACATGGAGCTGAGAGACACCCTGAGGGCGGCCGAGAGACGCGAGGACTGGAGAAAGGTGGTTGACAAAGCTTCGAAGGCGCCCCAAAGGATTCTGAATCTGAGGGATCGGTGACGGTGACGGTGACAGACAGTTAGGAATCAGCTTACACAGACCACTTAGAAATGTGCAAAAATTCTAAGGCGTAAAAAGACAGAAAGGAAGAAAGAAATGAATGAATGAAAGAAACTAGGGAATAAAGGAAGAAAAGGAAAGTAAAGGACAAGAAAATTACTTAGAAAATAAGAATTCAGAAAAACAGAAGGAAGAAAAGAGAAGAGAAAGTAAGAACGAAAGAAAGAAAGGAAGGAAAGAAAGAAAAAAAGAAGAAAGAAACGAGGGAAGAAAGAAAGAAAGACAGAAGGAAAGAAAGAACAAAAAAGTAAAGGAAGAAAGACAGAAGGAAGGTAAGAAAGAACAAAAAGGAAGGAAAGGACGGGAAAAGAATTTAGAAGAAAAAACAGAAAGAAGAAGGAAAATGAAATAAAAGAAGCAAAAAGTGAAAACAAGGAAGGAAGGACAAAAGAAGGAAGGCAGATAACGCCAGAAGAAAAAAGGAAGGAAGGAAGAAAGAAAATCTGTTGGTCAGTTGATGGTTGAATAATTATAAACAAACATTCATAGCAGAAACCATATAGCCAAAGGTAAGATAAATATAAAACAGGTTTTAAAAGAAGAAGAAACACAACTTACTGTCTGGGTGTTTGACAAAGGAGAAGAAGAAGAAGAATGCGAAGAAAGAAGAATGCGGTGAAGAAGACGGAGGAGGAGGATAGAAGGAAGAAAAAGAAGAAGAAGAAGGAGAAGAAGAAGAAGAAGAAGAAGAAGAAGAAGAAGAAGAAGAAGAAGGAGGAGGAGGAGGAGGAAAACAAACCCCCTACACAGTCATACTTCACCTCCAACACAAATCACACCAACAGTAGTCTACCACTCCTACCGCCTTCCCCGGTCATCGTTAGAAAAATACTGTGTAAATGAAGGTATGCAAATCATAACAGTATGTAAATGAAGGTATACATAACAGTGTGCAAATGAAGGCATACCGTAATAGCATGCAAATGAGAGGCGATGAAGCATGCAAATGAAGACACAGTACACCCACTTCACAACAGTGGTGAAAAACCCACAGCAGTGTAGAATTGGAAAGAGGAGAGATCAGAAACCAGAAACGCGGTCAGGAAGTAGGAACCGGAAGAGGAAGATCCTGAGTTGGTACAGGAAATTACAAACACCCAGGGAACAGTAAAATGACATAGCACATTCATCAACAAAGGTAAGGAAGGCCTAATCTTATCGGTGCAACACACAATGAAAGACTCCTTGTTTTCATTTTCCCCCTGGATAAAAATCGAAGCTCTTCCAAAACTGCTCAAGGGGAAAGAGGAGGAGTACACGGCCTGGACAACATTGCTGAGAGTGGCTAAACAATATCTATGTCCCCTGGGCCGTGTGGTGATGTGTTTTGTTTAAAAAGCTACTGAAACTATTGGGGACGGGATAGCTCAGTGATCAGATATCTCGCTTTCCCCCAGCCAAGGTTCAGCAGCAACGAGCGTGGTTACCACTTGGATGGCTGACCGTTTGCGTGCCTTTGCTTGAGTAAAGTCCCCCAGTTCACCCAGTTGTAAATAGGTACCTGCCCTCTTTAGGGTCAGGGAAGGTAAAGCAGCGAGGGAGAGGAGATAGGCGCCACTCTCAATATGCTGGCCCCTAGGGAAGTGAGGTCTCTGAAGCCTCGCTTCCCTACGACCTTAAGTTATGGAACACCTTTTTCTTTTTCAATGAAACTGTTGCTGAACCTCTGGAAAGAATACGGGATTGGCTGATGATGATGGTCTAACATTGTGTTCAAGCACCCCTGCATTTAAGCTGCATCGCGTTACAATGCCCGGCAAGTCCTCAGTATGTCAATAACAAGTCACTAGTGTGTCATTAAAGAGTCATTAGTATGCCATTAAAGAGTCGTCAGCATATCATTAACATGTCATCAGTAAGTCACAAAACAAGTCATCAGTATATCATTAACAAGTCATCAGTATGTCATTAACAAGTCATCAGTATATCATTAACAGGTCATCAGTATACCATTAACAAGTCATCAGTATATCATTCACAATTCATCAGTATGTCATTAACAAGTCATCAGTGTATCATTAACAAGTCATCAGTGTATCATTAACAAGTCATAAGTATGTCATTAACAAGTCATCAGTATGTCAATAACAAGTGATCAGTATGTCAGTGACAAGTCATCAGTATGTCATAAACAACCCATCAGATTGTCATGAACAAGTCATTAGTGTGTCATGTCAAGTCATTAACAAGTCATCAGTATGTCATTAACAAGTCATCAGTGTATCATTAACAAGTCATTAATAAGTCATGAACAAGTCATCAGTATGTCATTAGCAAGTCATCAGTATGTCATTAGCAAGTCATCAGTATGTCATGAACAACTCATCAGCATATCATGAACAACTCATCAGCATATCATTAACAAGTCATCAGCATGTCACAAAACAAGTCGTTAGTATATCATTAGCAAGTCATCAGTATGTCATTAACAAGTCATCAGTATGTCATTACCAAGTCATCAGTGTATCATTAACAAGTTATTAATATGTCATTAACAAGTTATCAGTATGTCATTAACAAGTCATCAGTTTATCATTAACAGGTCATCAGTATACCATTAACAAGTCATCAGTATATCATTCACAATTCATCAGTATGTCATTAACAAGTCATCAGTGTATCATTAACACGTCATTAATATGTCATTCATTAACAAGTCCTCAGTATGTCAGTGACAAGTCATCAGTATGTCATTAACAAGTCATCAGTATGTCATGAACAAGTCATCAGCATATCATTAACAAGTCATCAGTATGTCATTAGCAAGTCATCAGTATGTCATTAACAAGTCATCAGTAAGTCATGAACAAGTCATCAGTATGCCATGAACAAGTCATCAGCATATCATTAACAAGTCATCAGTATGTCACAAAACAAGTCGTTAGTATATCATTAGCAAGTCATCAGTATGTCATTAACAAGTCATCAGTATGTCATTACCAAGTCATCAGTGTATCATTAACAAGTTATTAATATGTCATTAACAAGTTATCAGTATGTCATTAACAAGTCATCAGTTTATCATTAACAGGTCATCAGTATACCATTAACAAGTCATCAGTATATCATTCACAATTCATCAGTATGTCATTAACAAGTCATCAGTGTATCATTAACAAGTCATTATGATGTCATTAACAAGTCCTCAGTATGTCAGTGACAAGTCATCAGTATATCATTAACAAGTCATCAGTATGTCATTAACAAGTCATTAGTGTGTCATGACAAGTCATTAACAAGTCATCAGTATGTCAGTGACAAGTCATCAGTATGTCATTAGCAAGTCATCAGTATGTCATTAACAAGTCATCAGTGTATCATTAACAAGTCATTAATAAGTCATGAACAAGTCATCAGTATGTCATTAGCAAGTCATCAGTATGTCATTAGCAAGTCATCAGTATGTCATGAACAAGTCATCAGCATATCATTAACAAGTCATCAGTATATCATTAGCAAGTCATCAGTATGTCATTAACAAGTCATCAGTATGTCATTAAGAAGTCATCAGTATGTCATGAACAAGTCATCAGTATGTCATGAACAAGTCATCAGCATATCATTAACAAGTCATCAGTATGTCATTAGCAAGTCATCAGTATGTCATTAACAAGTCATCAGTAAGTAATGAACAAGTCATCAGTATGCCATGAACAAGTCATCAGTATGTCATGAACAAGTCATCAGCATATCATTAACAAGTCATCAGTATGTCATGAACAAGTCATCAGCATATCATTAACAAGTCATCAGTATGTCATTAACAAGTCATCAGTATGTCAGTGACAAGTCATCAGTATGTCATTAACAAGTCATCAGTATGTCATTAACAAGTCATCAGTGTATCAATAACACGTCATTAGTGTATCATTAAAAAGTCATCAGCATGTCAGTGACAAGTCATCAGTATGTCATTAACAAGTCATCATTATATCATTAACAAGTCATGAGGATGTTACACTATGGCAGTATGTCATTGGAACGTCATCAAGAGACTACCCTATGGCAGAATGTCACCAAGTCATCAGGATGTTGTTACACTACGGCAATATGTCATTGGCAAGTCGTGAATTTTCTACACTATGCCAGTGTGTTATTGGCAAGTCATCAGGAAGGTACATTATGGCAGTATGTCATTGGCAAGTCATCAGGATGCTAGACTATGGCGATATATCCCCAACATGTCATCGGTTTTCTACATCATGGCAGCATGTTACATCAACATGTCGTCAGGAGGCGACACTCTCGCGGTAACAATGTCTGAGGCAAATGAGACCTTGCACAGCCCACCCCTCTTCGAGCTGCAGATTGTTTGTTGGGAATGTTTTTGTCGTCCATCTTCCTTCACATTCACCTATCCCGTAGTCCTATGGACCGTGGGGGCACCAATGAAGATTTTGTAACCAGCTCGACCTCAGCACGTCCTGACCAAATTCATTACAGCTTGCTAAAACACCTTCCGGACAGTTGCCTGCAAACCCTCCTAAAAGTATATAATAACATTTGGATGACTGAGTTTTTTCCTCCGTCATGGCAGATGGCATTCCCATCCCGAAACCCGTAAGGATCTCAAAGACCCCAGCAACTACAGACCCATAGCACTGACCAGCTGCATCTGTAAGTTGCTGGAAAAGATGGTCAACTACCGTCTGGTGTGGTATCTGGAAACGAAGGGCCTTCTGGCAAAGGAACAATGTGGTTTCCGCAAGAGTCGTTGCACCATTGACCATCTGGTCTGCCTTGAGATGACAGTCCGTAAAGCCTTTATTAATAAGCAACATGTTGTCGTCGTCGTTTTATTTATTTATAAAAAGCTTATGCTACAGCTTGGCGGTACGGCATCTTGTCAGGCCTGCGGGATTTGGGGTTTTGTGGTCGTGTGCCATTGTTCTCGGTCATGTTCCTGGAGAAGAGGCGGTTTCAGGTGCGGGTTGGTTCTACGCTGTCTGACATCTTTGAGCAGGAGATGGGGTTCCGCGTGGGAGCATCCTGTCTCCGGCTCTCTTCACCTAAACAATAAACAACATTGTCCAGCTGGTTCACCAGGGTGTGCAATGCTCTCTTTGTGTGAATGATTTTGCTCTCTACGCCCCAGGCAGTACTTTCATAGGAGTTCAGAGACAGGTACAGCTTTGTGTTAACAAGGTTCGGGAATGGGAAGAGGACAACGGATTCAAGTTTTCTGTCATGAAGACAAAGTGCATCCACTTCACTAACAAGTTCAGAGAACACTTTTCCGAACCGGTCATTCCCCTGGGAAAATCCACTGAGGCCAAATTCTTGGAGTTGTTTTCCATCAAAGGTTGAATTTCAAAAGTCACGCCCAACACCTGTGAACATCCTGTCCTGTCAGAAAGCCCTGATTCTCATGCAGGTGATTGCCCAATACTGACTGGGGAGCAGATCGTAGGACACTGTTGCATGTTTATAGGGTGCTGGTGCTGATGCGCTCCAAGTTAGATTATGGTTGTCAGGTCTATGGATTGGCGAGGCCTTCTTACTTGAAGTGTCTAGACCCCATTCACCACCAGGGGCTCAGAATTTGTTTGGGTGCTTTTGGTATACACACCAGTGTATAGCTTATATGTGGTAGCCAGAGAACCCTCTTTGAAGAACTGCCGCCTTTAGCTGACTCTAGTACAACAACCCTGCTTACAATTGTGTTTTCAATGTCCGGTTTCAGGCCAAGTTCGAGAAATCTTCCTCTGCCACCTCTTCCCTGGGGATTCGGATCCTTCCAGACCTCCAGGGTTCGGGTATCTATTTGGGTGCGATATGCGATTTTCCTATGTTTTCCCGAGACGCCGATGTGGCTGATGGAGACCCCGGTGGTCTGCTTTGATCTGGCTGCTCATAGGAAGGACGTAACCAGCTTGACAGCTTACCAGGTCATTTTTCCAAGGGTTGTATCAGTCTTACCTGTCCTATACAAGCGTTTTCACAGATGGCTCCAAGTCCGAGCCTTACTGCCTACTGTCCCACCATCAAGGAATCCGCGCTTTCCAAGCACTTGCCTTAGGATGGCTCGATGTACACGGCCGAACTTAGTCTCTTGTTTTTTCCCTGAAACATTCAGCGTTCTGGAGGGAAAAGCTTCTTGGTATGTGCGGATTCGCTCTCAGCTCTGGAGGCTATCACTTGTAGGAATATCAATCATCCTTAGCTTCAGGAGTTCTATGAATTGTATACCGAGATTCTATCGCCCTGCCAGGGTGTGTGACCTGTGTGTGTGTGTGTGTGTGTGGTGGGGTGTGTGTGTGTGTGTGTGTGTGTGTGTGTGTGTGTGTGTGTGTGTGTGTTCTGCGCGCGTGCGTGCAAATTTGGACTTGTTGGAACTATAAGTTGTTACTGCTTGTATGAATGTGTATGCATGAGTTGAGTGCAAGCGATTTGATTTTTCTCTGCAAGATATAGCGCTATATAAATTCCATTATTATTATTATTACTATTATTATTACCTCCCTGAGACTGAGGCTGTGATATTGTTTTGGTATTGATTCCGGGGCACGTGGGCATTCGGGGCAACGAAACAGTCGACCGACACGCCAGGGGTGCTATAGAGAAGGACATTTCTAGGTCTGCCATGC
Source organism: Rapana venosa (assembly GCA_028751875.1). Lineage (NCBI taxonomy): Eukaryota > Metazoa > Mollusca > Gastropoda > Neogastropoda > Muricidae > Rapana > Rapana venosa. The sequence continues at coordinate 6,848,425 of CM054166.1, forward strand.
CATACACAGATCTGAAACCTAAAATCGAACAGTACGGCCAGACCCTCTGGCAAGAGGAATGGAACGCTCAGACGGGCAACAAACTTTTCCAGATTCGCCCTGAACTGAAAGAAATTCTCCTTCTGTGTTTCAAAAACTGAAGGGAAGCAACAGTGTTCACCAGGCTACACACGGGTCATTCTCATATCACCCACCTTCATTTGCTTAAAGGAGAGGGAACCCCATGGTGTTGTTGTTGTTGTGTTGTTCTTCGATTTTACCTCTGTTCACTCTCAGTGATATTAGACGAGAAAGAAAAAAAGCCCACCTATATACAAGGGGTGTATGAGAATTGAGGTGGTGGTGGAGGCCCTACTGAAAAATGCGAGGGGGGAAAAGTAGTCTAATCATGAAAAGAAACCGCACAAAGCAAAAGATACATTTAAAAAAAATTTGTAACCGAAACAAAAACATAAAAAGTGATTAACGTTAATGAAACTATGACAAATGTCCCATAGGACTATGCCAGAGACTTTTTGCAATATCAAATGCCAAATTCAAATTATTGAATATGCTTCCAAGGGAGTTTTCAGAAAATTGTGGTAAAAAAGCTTTTGTATTCTTACATTCAAATAGTATATGAGTATTAGAAATATTCTCACCACACAGACATTTACTGTGTCTACTGAATTTGGTTACGAATGCATTAAGTTTTATTTTATAAAACAAACTATTCACCCTTCTTGCTGTGGAGATATTTGAGCAAGCCTTAGAATGGCTCATGACGCTTGTTTTATCAGTTTTGATGACAGATCTGTTTAGAAATCTCTCTTTTAGGTGATACGTTTCTGTGACCTTTTTCCATGATGTTTTTCCTAATAAGTGGTAGCCCTCTTGTAATGATAAAGGCACGTGCAATGTTGCTGATTTCTGTTCATGCTTTGCACCTCTTTTAGCAGCTCTATCAGCCCACTCATTTGGAAAGAATCCACTGTGTGAAGGCATCCAACAGAAAGTGACATTTGTGCCCTTTAAGGTTAAAAGGTGTATGACATGATTAATCTCTAATGCAGTGTTTGAAGTTTTCTTGTACCACAAGGATTTTAAAGCATACAATACCGACTTAGAATCAACACAAATAAGGATTTGAAATATACACAATGGAAAATCAAGAACATAATTTAGAGCCATTAAGACTGCTACTAGTTCCGCCGTAAAAATCAAATGATGTTTACCAACATAGAATGATTTTTCAATTTTTAAAGATGGTATAACAAAAGCTGAACCTGTTTCTTGATTATCCAGACGTGATCCATCTGTATAAATTTGTAAATGATGAAAATACTTTTGATGGATGTGGGATCGAACATCAGAAACCATAATGTTCAGATTCTCAAAAAAACCCATGGTGTGTGACTTGTGATGTGCCGGTAACCATCAAGCATCTGCTTCTGGAGTGTCCACATGTTCAAGATATTAGGCACAGGCATTTTACTGCAGATTCCCTGAAGATCCTTTATCGGGATGTTCCACCGGACATTATTTTTAACTTTTTGAGAGGATCGGGCTTTTTTCGTTTGATAAGAGTGAAAGTGTTATAGTTGGTCAATAAGAACAAGTCGTTTTAAGGAATCTGGTTTGGGTTTTATCTCATTTTATGCGTGGTTGATGTATTAAGTTCTATTTCCATTAACTTTAACGTTTTCATGATTATTACTTGGCCTCTGAACAAACACATACACACACATGCACGCACGCACTCACATACACACAAACACACATACACTCTCGCACAAAATCTATCTATCTATCTAACTATTATCTGTTATTTATCTATATCGATCATTGACCTATCTTAACATGCACATATTCACAATTATATAAATAATTAATATTATATATTATATATATATATACTTTCGTTTCTGTCTATCTGTCTAGCTAGCTAGCTATCTACACACACACACACACACACACACACACACACACACACACACACACACACACACACACACACACAACACACACAACACACCGCTTGTTCAACTTTTACTTACACTAAGCTCTATGGAGACTGGGAGGACCTGCAGCCTTCAGTTGTCTTCGTCACAGAGACTGAGCTAGATCTGTCTATCTGACAACTCACAGCAACAAAACAGCAAACCAAACCAAAACTTGCACTGAAATGATTAATGCAGTTGCCTGTACAACCAAAAAAAAGAAATTAGATGAATGCCATGACCTTCCTGTACTTCAAAAACATCTACGCAGTTACCTTCCATGAACAAATTTGCCTTCAAAGACAGCCAACTTTTGATTAACTTCTATATTACAGTTAGACACAACTCAGATAAGAATATGAAGTGACGTCAAACCTACAGATGACGCAATTACTTCAGTGACGTGTATGTCCCATCATTGTCTCTCCTCAGCCAACTCGACTGTAGCATGTTCTGCAAGTTGGTCTTTGTTAGGCTAGACAGAGACGAAGAGAAACAGAAACAGTAAGAAGACAGCATATCTCAGTGTGAATAGCATCCCCACCTTCTACAAATTCTGAGCTAGGAATTTGCTCTTTTTCTATTTCTTCCTTGTTTCTTTTCTTACTGTCACGTTCTTCTAGTCTATCCCAGAAGAAACTGATGTGAAGTATTTTGACCAAACTGATTAACTGCGTTAATAATCAAGCTTTTTTCATTTAATTGTCTGTCTCAGTCATCTTTCCACTGTGAATGGTGGGACGCAGTAAGTACAATTTCTTTCTTGTCCTTGTGTTTTATACAGAGCAAGGAGGGTTCTTCCTTCAGTGGCTTGCTGACAGATTTTTTCCTCAGCTTTGTTTCCCTCAGACCCCAGGAAATTCCGATGCGATGACTGCAAACAGTACCAAGAGCATTCCGTGCCTGAAACAAGTTCTTCATACAGTGGCATGCCAGACAAGAAGGTGCCCATGTACACAGTGTGGACTTTCTATGAAAACCCTGACAAGGTCACACACAACATGACCTTTCTTCAGCCTGCTCTCCAGTCTTCCCAGAATAAGTGTTTAGCCTACTGATGTACCCATTGCCAGATTCACAGCATAAGTACATCTGGAGATAATCAGAAACCAAGAACGCGGACAGGAAGTAGGAATCCGAGTGGGTACAGGCAATTGTTAACAACCACGTAACAGTAAACTCTCAAAGCAAAATCATGAACAAAAGAAAGAAAAAAGAAAGAATGAAAGAAAATAAGTAACAAACTAACGAAGTAAGTGGGTAAGTAAGTTAAAAAAAAAAAAAAAAAAGACATTGTGTAGGCTTAATCTTCCCGGTACAAGAAAGACTCCCGGTCAAAACTTTCTCCCGGATATAAATCGAAGATCTCCCAAAACTGGTTTTTAAAAAAAGCTCACATAGTAACATCTTGACCTTGGTTTAAAACCTGATCTTTTTTGTTGAAGATTAGGCCAGCCACGACCGGTGGTCGTAAGACACAAACATTTCCAGCAAACAATTTGCACAGAGGTAGGCTGTTCACAAGCTTGTTGCTATGGATACAGTTTTGTGATAACTGCACGTAAATGAACCTATGGCAATATGTGACTCTCCATTTCGAAATGAGTTGCTTGTCACCTCAGGCCTTTTTCCACTAGAGGCCAAAATATGCAGTAGGGGTGTCAGGTGCCGATTTTGTGATTTTGAATAAAACTGATAATATAGACATTTTGAAACCGGAAAACATCAATAAAATAATAATATTTAGTTTCTTTCCTTATCAAAATCGGATTTTAATACACATACCCACCTCCGAAGACGAGCGATTTTGATGAAAAAGACCCAAAAGAGACTACTTTCCGCAACCTGTATCCCCTCACGATTTACAATAGACCGGTCGAGTGACACACGGTTTGAAAGCTCACAGTTTCGACCTTCACACTGTGTCAGCTATATCTGGCTTGAATTAAAACTTTATCCAATGAAAACGCTCAAAATAGGGGAGCAGTCGTCAACAAAACATCATTAAGGGGGAGATTTCATTCTTGTCATTGGCCGAAGAGACCATGTGACCTACGAAGGCCAACGAGGCGATGCCTGTAACCAAAATGACGCCGTCGGCTTCGAAAGTACATTTGATAGTAATACCTCAAAATTCTGCTCGTTCTGCAAATATTCTGGATGGATAGAACTCATAAGACCTTTAGTAATGAAGTGAGGACTATATTACAACTGATTGCAGTGCTAGTTAGGAAAACATGAGCGAAAGCGATCATCCGATGATCTCAAAATCTCTTACCCCTGACACAGAAACCATTGCTGGTTACTCGTGAACAGAAAACTAACAGCGCTTCTGATTCAAGCGATGAAGATATAAAAAAGTGTTGAAATCAGTTGCTCCATAGACCTAGATTATAAGTAGCACATGTCACACTCACTCTCACTGTGTCACACACACACACACACACACACACACACACATGCGATCGCGATCACTCATATCCACACACACAGAGTATATATTCATTATACACATGTATACATGTGAACTATATTAAGAATATACCACAAATGCACATTGTATTTTCACCATCTTTCTCTTGTTTCATGTTTTAATTTAACAGTGCTTGTTCATCTTTTTTTTTTTTATAACAAGCCTTTGATTTTTATATTGATAGTGTTTTGTTGTATTTCAGCTTCAGCCACAACAAGTTGACTGTACTGACCACTCATGATTATGATAATGGAATGACTTCAAGAGTCAAGAAAGGAGGAAGGGAAAGCCCTGACACCAGAAGACAGACTTGTGTTGTCATTAATAACTAATTTTGCATGCCAGTATATCTGTGTTGTTTTCTTTTAATTTAGTGGGTGTGGGACACACTGTATGAATGCTTGTAGAATTCTGTGTGTGTGTGTGTGTGTGTGTGTGTGTGTGTTGCATTGCATTGTATTGTATAACACTTTGTGTGTGTGTGTTGTATTGTATTGTATAACACTTTGTGCGTGTGTTGTATTGCATTGTATTGAATACCACTTTGTGTGTGTGTAAGTGTTGTATTGTATTGTATGTAACTTTGTTTGTTTGTGTGTGTGTGTGTGTGTGTGTGTGTGTGTGTGTGTGTGTGTGTGTGTGTGTGTGTGTGTGTGTGTGTGTGTGAAGTCAAATCAAAAGTAATATTCACTGCCAAAATATCAAGTTATGTCATTCTTGTTTATCTTGCTCTCACAAGGAAAAACTGTTGTAAGCAAAACTGCTCCATAAAGATCAACTGTTATAAATCATATAAAAATAAAACATTAAAAGATGAAAACAAAAACAACAATATCAGTTAACTTGTGAGACAAGACAAAATGAACAACATACCTGGACATAAGAAAAAAACAACAACAAAGTAAACATCAAATGAATGGACAGACTATACATGGAACACACACACACACACACACACACACACACACACACACACACACACACATATATGTGCATTCATCAGATAAACAGGCATATGAATTATAGGTAACAGGATGACAAATAATGAAAATATTTTGCAATACATGACATAGCAGCTGATAAGTATTTAATTCTAGAAAAATGATAATTTACACTTGTTTTTAGTGTGTGTGTATTTGTGTCTCTGTGTTTCAGATTATGTGTTTGTTCACTGTGTGTTTGTGTGTGGTGTACCAGTGTGTGCAAATGTTTTATGTGTTTTTGCCCATGTAAGTTATTATTGTACAAAGCTGTAGCTAAACAAATTACAGTATAAGCATTGTGTGTTTTCAGAGTCTAAAATTGGCTAAGGAAAGAGAATTGTGTTTTGTACATGTTCATATTATGTTACAACTTTGGAATATTTTTCAATATCTCCAACATTGCCTCATTTACTGTGCAAATTTTATAATAACTTTTGCCCTGAAACCTTGCATGCAGATGCAAAAGTGGCTTCTAAGAGCAATGCAACCCTTTAAAAATGACTGGTCTATGAAGGTTTTGTTCCTAAGCAAGGTTAAAATTATTTGATAGTGTAAATTTGTTGATATTAAGCAAAATCCATATTGGTGTTGTCTACACCTACGCAAATCCACACAATCAAATTTGTATACATGGTACCTTTCTATTCATGCCCTTTGGCTTTGTAATTATTTTAGATTCAACACTCCATACATTAGTTAATTGTAGATGAGGAGCAAGTGTACCTGTTTTTCACCTTTTAAAAAATAATCACTGAAATATTTCTTCAAAATATTAGCTGTTGAAACTTAATATTCTAACATTAAATAATGTATTCTCTTTCTGTTTAAAATTTCATTACAAAATCTTTTGTAGAACCCGAGATATGATAATCAGCCAAAATGAATACTGAGACCACGGCAGTCCCCCATTAAAATATGTTTTGTATTTGACACAATTCACATATGACCACAAAAATGTACTCTTTTATGTATTTATTCAGTATGCAAAGTTTCATGAAGATTGAACATCGGTTGCTAAGGAAAATCTAACATTGAAAGTGTGATTCAGTTTTCCTTCATTTTCTCAAAATGGCCGCTCAAAGGCATTCCACATTCTAAACCCCATATCTCATAAATTAAATATCCGATTTGAATGGAGTTTTCACCAGTAGAAAGAGCATTCAAAGTACATTTTGAATCACATAAAACATGAAAAAAGCCGGATGGTGAGAAGAGACTCATTATGTGCTGGAAGGTCACATATGAAAGCCGTCCCTGGCAAACATCTGTAGAACAAAGGAACTCTGGTAGACAAATTTAACGCAGAGAGGATTTAGTTTTTCAAATGAGCGGCGCTGCGCTTGTGGCAATGCCTTCTTCCCAGACAGAGCACCTGACACTTCATGAAACAAAACCTCTGCTTATATAGTAATAGTACTATACTATGCAATACAGTGCAGTACAGTACAGTACAGTACAGTGCAATGTAACACAACTCAATAGAATGCAACGCAATGAAATTCAACACAGTGCAGTACAATACAAAACCATACAGTACAATACAATACAACACAATGTAATGCAAGACAATAGGATACAATACTATGCAACACAACACAACACAATGTAATAGAACACTATACAATACATTCCAGTATAATCCAATACTGTAAAGTACAGTGCAATACAATAGGCAGAAAATGATGGGTTATGGTCGCCAAATGAAGAACAGCTTTTTGTACATCCCAAATAGCCACATAAACAAAATAATACTTTACAAAGTACGTAGTATTATACTCTGCCGTCGAAGGGAAACAATCCACGTTTGTTGAAACTTTAGGGGATTTTCTCCCATTTCGCCTGCATGAATGCTTGATCTAATATTCCACTGATTTTGAGAGTAGACATCGACACGTATGCACGCGACATCTTTCTATCATGCAGTCATCAGTATCTTTATCATCTGCATTATTGTTATCATCCTTGTCATCCCTGTGATAACTCTCACGACTGCTTATGTCAGCAGCAATAGCAGCCCTACTACTAGTTTATCAACACCACTGTACTTCTTGTCTACTTCTTCCAAACAGTAATATGCACTACGTGGGTGCGTGGGTGCGTGCGTGCGTGCGTGCGTGCGCGCGCGCACGCGTGTGTTTGGGGAAATAGTCTGTTGTTGGAGTTTTTGTGGTTTTTTGTTTGTTGGTTTGTTTGGTTTTTTGTTGTTGTTTTTTAAAAACAAAACTAAATGGCATTGCCAACACACGACATCAGTATGGACATTGGCAGGAATATCTTTACTGTCCTCTGTAACAATTTGTTTAATTTCTAACTGAAATGCTCGGAATTTGTTTTGTAATTTTTTTAAAAAGTTATTGTATTTGGCGGATAATGGGACAAGCTCTCGTGTACTCTTTTTTTTTACGTCCACGTTGAACGTGTGTGTGTGTGTGTGTGTGTGTGTGTGTGTATGGAGGGGGAAAGTGAGGGCAGGACTGTGCTTCCAGTCTACTCCCCTTTTGATTTATCACCCTCATTTAAAAAAAAAATGTCTTAACGCAATCACAGTTTTACTAAGGTGCATTCAAATCAAATCACCATTTCATCAAATCATTGTTTATTTCAAGGATAAGAGATATACAAACAAGCAGGTGAACCTTTTACGACATTATTTCGTTTCTAATGCCCCAATACCCTCTGACGGTCCAATACGTTCCCATAGTTCAAGTCTTTCTGAAAACCCAATACTTTCTAACAACCCAGTATTTTCTAATATCCAGTTCTTTCTGAAAACCCAATACTTTCTAACAACCCAGTATTTTCTAATATCCAGTTCTTTCCGAAAACCCAATACTTTCTAACAACCCAGTATTTTCTAATATCCAGTTCTTTCTGAAAACCCAATACTTCTAACAACCCAGTATTTTCTAATATCCAGTTCTTTCTGAAAACCCAATACTTCTAACAACCCAGTATTTTCTAATATCCAGTTCTTTCTGAAAACCCAGTACTTTCTAACAGCCCAATATTTTCTAACAGCCCAATACTTAGTAGCAGCCCAATACTTTTTAACAGCCCAATTCTTTTTAAAAACCCAATACTTTCTAACACCCCAATTCTTTCTAACAGCTTAAAATTTTCTAACAGCCCAAGACTTTCTAACAGCCCAATACTTTCTTATACCTCAATACTTCATAAAAGCCCAATGTTTTCCTACAGCCCAAATGTAACAGCCCCAAACTTTCTAACAGCCTAATAAATTCTGATATCCCAATACTTTCTATCAGCCCAGTTCTTTGTACTGGACCAATTCTTTCTAATAGTTCAGTACTTCTAACAGCCCAAATTTTTCTAATTGCCCAATACTTCTAATAGCCCAATTCTTTTTAATACCCCAATACTTCTATCAGCCCAGCTCGTTCTAACAGCCTAATACCTCTCATTGCCCAATACTTTCTAATAGCCCAATACTAACATCCCAATACGTTGTAACAACACAATACTTTGTAATGATTCCACACTTCTTAACTCGATGGAAACTGGTGCAGGTCTTGTACGCACGGCTCGGCTCACAGAATGATTTCTAAGTCTGTGTACAGAAAACACGCACAGTCTGTTTGGCGTCTGCCACTGAGTGATCAATGCTCTGTTCACAGTTGAGGAGGAAAGAAAACACAGATAAGCACAGTCATCGAATATTTCAAGCTCACTTGCGTCTTAGTGAATCCTATTCGGGCGATCGTTGCATGTTGTAAATGCTCTGAATGTTAACAATTTGATTTGTTGCTTCACAAGATTGGGGCTTTATGAATTCTATACATTACCATTATTACTATTATCAGAAGTAGTAGAAGTAGCAGCAGCAGCAGTATCAGCAGCAGCAGTAGCAGCAGTGGTAGTAGTAGTAGCAGCAGCAGCAGCAGTAGAAGTAGTTTTCCTGTTAATTGTATCGTTTTTTCCGTTCCAAACAAACTGAAAGCATAACTTTTGGAGCTTTGTATAAACTGGTTAGGTGGATCTGGTAGCAGAATCCAGAGATGGATTAACTTTAACAGAATAAGAGATTTTTAGTACAGCAACTCTTCCAATTGGAGCGATGGTTCGTTTTTCCCAGATTCTAAACATCACTTTCACTTTCACTAAATTATCATTAAACCAAATCCCTAATATTTTAAATTTAGATGGGTTCCATATCATTTTAAAATAAGGACAAAATATCTTCCTAGAACTTCTTTTATTTCCCACCCATACAACTTGTGTTTATCACAATTCATGAATAAACCTGACACTCTACTAAATCTGTCAAGAATGAATATTGATTGTTTAAGAGAAACCCTATCACCAATATTAAACAGTTGGGTGTCGTCAGCACACTGTAGAATCCCATGTTCTCCATTATTTATCTTAATTCCCTTAATTATTTTATCTTCTCTTATCATTGTACCTAGAATTTCTGCACAGAGAATAAAATAATATGGTGAAACTGGTTCTCCCTGTCTGCAGCCTCTTTCAATTTTAAACCACTGCCCACTCTGTCCATTCACAACGACTGTTGATTTTATATCCTTATAGAATGTTTCAGTCCAAAACAAATACTACTGCCAAAGCCATACGCTTTCAAAACTTTAATCATAAAACACCAAAGGCTTTTTCAAAATCAATACAGAGTAGCAAACCTGTGCAATTTTTTACATTTAAATAGTTAATCATGTCGTATAAAAATCTTACATTATCGCCCATATATCTGCTACTTATAAACCCAGTTTGGTCTTCATTGATAAGGATTGACAGTATCTGTTTTATTCTGTTAGCAATAGATGGATATCCTATTTTGTATAAAACATTAAGTAGAGAGATAGGTCGCCAGTTTTTTTTTTATATATTCTTTTGATTTATCGCCTTTGGGAATACAAGTGATAACACCTTCTTTTTGTGTTGTAGACAGTTCACCATACCTGTATGCTTCATTTAAAGATCTTACAACAAAGGGTCCTAAATATGTCCAAAACAAATTAAAGATATCGACAGTAAACCCATCAGTGCCTGGACTTTTACCATTTTTCATGTTTTTCAATGCCTGACTTGCCTCATCAAGAGTGATACTTCCTTCTATTAAATTGTTTTGCTCATGGGATAATGTAGGAAGTTTTTTGACAAGTTAATTTGTGAATGGGTACCTGCCCTCTTTAGGATCAGGGAAGGTAAAGCAGTGACGAAGAGGAGATGGGCGCCGTCCTCAAAATGCTGGCCCCTAGAGAAGTTAAGGTCTCTGACGCCTCGCTCCCCTACGACCACATAGGCTGTGGGAACACCTTTACTGATTTACTCAACAAAATGCTCTTTTTTCAAAAAGTCAACTTCTTTTCTGTTGAATCAGTTTTGGGTGATTGTTGGGTTATAATGGGTCAAGGTTGGGTTTTTTTAAAAACAGCTTGTTGTTAGGAAGCTATGTTTTCCTTTCACCCTCGCATTTTGTTATTTTTTGTAACAGTTGCCAATTGTGCTAACCAAAAACAAACGTCACCATTTTTGCAAATGTAAAAAACGAAAGCTTTTGCCTAAACAGTTGAATGTTATTTCCATCAACTACAGCATCATACTATCTCCTTTAAAATCTGTAGGCTGTCTTGTCCAGTGATGCTGAACATTCATGCTATAGCACCATCCACACCTCAGGTCTTTAATGTTCTCAGATTCTGAACAGTTCTCTGCAAGCTTGATCTGCAGTGTTTCATCATCAAGGGTGATATCTAGATCAGCTGTGTCATTTGGAAGCTGTGCTACCAATCTGATAACCAGAAACAGAGCACTTTGGAAATAGTGGTAACATTATGATGACTTTTTAAAATTTTATTTTATTTTTATTTTATTTTTTTATATCGAGGATAATGGAGTAAACACTTATGTGCTTTTTTACATTCAGTCCCCGTGTGTATGCGGTTTTGTAAATGTTGTCATCTGTTCCTACCGGCACACAATGGCCTACTCTTCCGAAAAGCGGAAGAGGATTTAACGTGTGCGCAAGATGTTCTGCATGCGTTCGCACACAGGGCCTCGGTTTATAGTCTCATCTTTTCAGTGAGTTTTGATTTGACAGACAGACAGACAGAGGATATTTATTGCCAAATTTATTCATGAAAGGCCTTCGCCCAATATGAAAGTGCGCGCGCGCGCGCGCGCGCGTGTGTGTGTGTGTGAAAACATGCACAACTTGAACACTCTTCATTCTTAGGAAAAGTATCATGAAATTACAATACTGCTATCTCTCTTATCTGAAATGCTTTATATAGCTATATGGACAGATTTTTCAAGTTTCAGGATTACTGGAACACATTAGTAATCTAAATCTGAACATATTTGGCTCTCTGAAGAACTTGACAGCAATAAACTCTTTTCTGATTTCTTCCAAAGAGGGGCAACAGAGAAGGACGTGAATTTCATTTTGTTTTGTATTTCGCTACACAATGGACATAAATAATTACCACTTTGGTGTCCGTATCGAAATGAATGAACAGTTATACTAGAGATACCAAAATGAAATCTTGTCATAAAAAATTTCAAATGTTTGTCACTACTTGCTAACAAATAGTTTTGCATAAAAGGCACAGGACTAGTTAACATATGATACATAATAGACTTCTCAATACTTTGAACATGATAGTTCAGCTCTTGCCACCAATAATCAATTAAACATCTTTTGAATGCACGCAAAAATTCATTCATTCTTTCTACACCTTGATGAACCCCAACAAATCCAAATCCACACTGAAGACACTTTATCTTACATTAATGTTACCCATGGTTTTCCTCAGATCATCCAACTCACGTAGCATCACATAAGCTTTCCTTTGTGACCTTTCTGCTTCCATTCTTGTTATTGTTTTTGGCTGGCTCATCTTTTCTGATCTCCCCGTCCTGCTCTCCCCATGGCACTCATTCCAATTTCCCCGCCACAGCCATACCCAGATTCGTTATGTCTCATCCCCAGGGTCGGGAGTACACGGGGAGCCCATCAATATCAGGCCGCCGTAGGACCACCAGCCAGAGGGGTCCTGCACTGCTGCTGGGTCCCTTTGGTGGTGTTAAGTGGTGCCTGTTCTGAGCTAACATACGCAGGACATCACCTATTAAGCCCCCTACTAACGACAGTATTAGTTCAGTTGTAAAACCCGACTGAGTGAGTTGCCTCCCCGATGTGGCAACCACCACAAGGTCCCTCCAAAGACCGTCCCTCCTCAACCTCCAACCCCAAAGGCTTTGACACAAACTCACCACAGACACATAAGTATATGGGGAAACCGAATATGAGGTCACCATGAGAGCAGAGCAACTGTGACTTCCAAATCAGAGGCAAATTTTATTATTGCATGATGATCAATGACAATGAGGATGACGAAATGATGATGCTGTGGAAGTGCATATGCTTTGAGACTACTTGACAGGGTTGTACTGTACCCTTACTATCATTATATAACGGGGTCAACTGGGCCTGAGAGATACAGACACCTGCAGTGTTCGTCAGGTAATTTGAGCAACACTCTCAAACTCGCATCTGGAAAGTGGATGCAGCTTGACTGTGTGGTCCCATTCTTCCCACTGATTTGATTTACCCATGTTAACCTTTAGCCCCAAAGAACAAGTGCATCATAGGCTATTTAGCTGGATCTGCAGACCAACAACTGTTTCGGAAAGAAGAACAACGTCATCCGCAAACAAAAGTATAAACAGTCCAGAGTATCTAACAAAAATGTCACACCATGTTTTCCATTTTGTATTACTTCAGGTGCTAACTCATTAAAAAACAAAGAAAAAAGATCCCGGCTGCAAATGTCACCCTGTTTAACACCTGCTGAACACTGGATATAAGCCAATAATCTAGCTCCACATCTTACTCTTGCCTTTTCACATACATACTTTTTATACAATGAAACAGTTTTCCCATTACTTCATTTTTCAACAATATTGGCCAAGCAAATTTCTGTTTATGGATTCGAAAGCCTTTTCGAAGTCTATAAAGGCAATATACAATTTTCTATATAAACTGAATTGATTTTGTACACATGCTAATAATGTAAATATCTGATCAATGGTTGAGTATCCTTTTTTAAATCCCATTTGAAATTCCCCTGTTGCATTATTTTCTTTTACCCATGCTTGTATTCTTCTATTTATGATACCACTATAAATTTTGCTAATCACATCACATACGGAGATATACCTATAATTTCCAGAAACATTTACCTACCCTTTCTTATACATGAGTAAAATAATCGATTCTGACCATTTGGCAGGAAAAACACGTTTATCAAACAGAAGAGTAAAGAAGTTAACAAAAAAGAGAGTAATCTTTGCAGATGCATTTTTCAACAGTTCAGGTATCAAGCCATCAGGACCGGCAGCTCTCCCTGACTTCATTTTTCAAACAGTTAACTGCACACCTCTTCCTCCAATATACGCTGGTTAATATGCATTCATCATCAGTGTCTGTGTCATTGTTATCTTCTCACATGTTATCTACACGACTTCCATTATGTTGTCAAGAAGATCACTAAAATGCTCAAACCATTGCTCTACAGATATTTTATTTCTAACTAATTTTCTTTTTGGCATAGTGCTGTCTCACAGAACATTTCCTTAGAATCAATAGAAGCCATTAACTTACCAATTATCTCAGCACTATGCTCTTTTCTTTCTAGCCATAAAAGTCTTATATTGTCTTCTCTGTACAGTATGGACTTCTGTCTTCATTTTTTAGAATGCTGGTATTTTCTAAGTGCTGTTTGAGTTGATCTTTTCTTTAATCTACAGAATTCATCATATCAGTCTTCTTTGTATGCCTATTTAGTGAAAATACTTTTTTCATTGAAACTGCTGCACTTTTAATGCTAATAAATACATTTAATGCTAATTCAATGTGCCTGTCAATTAGTTGGATAGGTCCATTTACACTATTGGAAACAGGTGACAAAATTTACAAAACTGCATACACACGGGGTCTGGATGTAAAAAAGCTTATGAGTGGTTATTTCATTATCCTCGATATAAAAGAATAAATAAAATAAATATTCTAAGTTTGATCTGAGAGAGAGAGGGGGGGGGGGGGGCAGGGGGGAGGCCAGATAGACAGAGGGGGAGATAATATAGAGAGAGCCTAAAATGAAGTCAGGTGATATCTTCTCTTTAAGACCACCCATTTAACTTCAAAACACAGTCAGTGCCTTCGACAACAGATGAGGTGAGAACAGAGGTTGTGCAACAAATGTTTGCATTCATTCCGAACCTGTTTGTTGAAAAAGCCGTAAATGATGGGGTTGACTGCGTTGCTGAGGTACGTGAAGCGGATAAGTAAGACATAGACTAGAAATTCTGATTCTGTCATTACAAAGAATGATCTACCCTGAAGGGATCTCTTCAAGGCAATACAGAAAAACGGAAGAAAACTGATGATGAAAGCAATGGAGACAGCCAAAAGCGTCCGAATAGCCTGGGCATTACAATAAGCCTTTTCTAGATAAGGCCTCTCTGTGATAAGTTTGCTATACCGAACCGGTGCCTTGGTTTGAACACTCTCTGACTTGTACAAACATGACTCAGAACTGGTCTTGGTGATTTTGCTCTTCTGGCTTTCATCTTTTCTAGAGATCAATGCTGTATCTGAACAGGATTTTAATGATATTTTCTTCGTGCTTGCCCTCACACCAGTGTTGGAGCACCTGTTGTGTGTTTCCTCCTTTATATTGGTCAGTTCACTAGCAAATCTCATGGCAGTCTGCTTCTGTGCCAAGGCACTGTCAAGGAGGAAATGGACTCCTTGTTGGCGATCCTCTGTGGAGGCTGTGTCAGAGACTAAGCCCTTGATGGACAGGAGCTTGACGTATGATTGGCAGTCTGCAAACTGGGAGCTGCTACCATGCTTTGCTAGTACACTGATGTGCTTCAAACTGAGAGAGGGTGATGTTTTTTGATGTTTGGGACTGGCTAAATCTTCTCTTCTGGCCTCACTGACACTACCATCGCTTTTTTTCTTGACCTTACTCTTTCCCACAGTGTTACCAGAATCATTGTCTGCACCTGGCATTTGAAGTGGAACACCATTATTTCTTGCAAGTTTAACATTCTTTTTCCTTGAGCCAATGAATTCCCTCAGGCGTTTAAAAGGGCTATCCTTTGCTTGGCGCCTTGTTTCAGCTTTGGTGTTTCTTGCATTGTCCCCATCCAAATCAGCACTGGAGAAAGGTGAGGGCGTCATCCTGAAAGATCGGAGGGTTTTGAACTCAGACCCTGACCTGTTTCTGGCCTCTTTCTTCAGCTCTTGCAGTCTGAGGATAATCATCAGGTACAGGGTTAGGATTGTCACCAAAAACACAATGTAGATAATGAAATAAATGGAAAAAAACACCATTGGCCACCAGGTGTCGATATAGTCATCTGACACCATACACATCACAATGAACTCATCTGTTCCATTGATACGGAAGGTAAGGTTACCGTAGAGAAAAAGGGACGGCACAGACAAAACCAAAGAAAATGCTATGGCCCCTAAACACGTACATTTGACATTCTGCCGAGTGAAGAAAAGCTTGCAAGGCTTGCAGACATTGTACCATCTGTCCACCGCGATCACAGTCAGAATGGTGGAATTAGAACCGTTCAGCATATACATCAGACAGCGTGTGGTCTTACACAACCAGGTGTGACCAAACGAGGTAAACTTCACCAAGATGGCAATCTCTGTGGGAAGGCACACAAGGGAGTTGGTCAGATCCAGCGCTGCCAGGGAGAAGATGAGGGTTCTGGTGACCGTCCTCTTCCATAGGAAGCCATACATGTAGCACACAAAGCTGTTGCCCATTAACGCAATCAGCATCATCACTGAAGCGTACACAGTGACTGGCCACAGAGCGGTATTTTTCAGTGGAATCTCCTGGTCATACTGATTGGGTGCTGTGCTGTAGTTGGCTTCTTCCATATTGACGTCCTGCAAAAAGGTTGAGGCTGGTGGAGGACAGACCACTGGTCAGTGGAGGCTGTTGGGGGACTGACCACTGGTCATGAGGATGGTAGTCGACTGGCCACTGGTCAGGGGAGGATGGTGAGGAACTGACCTCTGGTCAGTGGAGGCTGTTGGGGGACTGACCACTGGTCATGAGGATGGTAGGGGACCGACCACTGGTCACTGGAGGCTGTTGGGGGACTGACCACTGGTCATGAGGATGATAGTCGACTGGCCACTGGTCAGTGGAGGCTGTTGGGGGACTGACCACTGGTCAGTGGACGTGTACTGAAACACAATGCCAAGACAATCAGATTCACAGCTGCTTATGGGTTATGGGATGGGATAGCTCAGTGGTCAGAACACTCACTTTCTCCAAGCTAAGGTTAAGCAGCATCAAGCGTGGTTACCAAGTGGCTGGGTGCTCGTTTATGCGCTTGGCTTCCATACAGCCACCCAGCTTACCCAGCTGTAAATGGGTACTTGCCCTCTTTAGGGTAAAGAAAGGCAAAGCAGCAAGGGAGAGGAGATGGGCACCGCTCTCAGTAAGCTGGCCCCAGGTCTCCGATACCTTGGTCCCCAACACCCACATAGGTTATGGGAACACCACCCCCTTGGGTTACAGCAGCCCCTGTGAGGATGCCCTGCGTCTTCTTCAATGAATATTATGTTTTCACTGCTCCAGTAATTGATTCTCCAACAAAAATAATCTTCCTCAACTAGTTCTTCAGAATTAAAATTGCTAGATTCTCTGGTTTTAACATTTTTTTGTTCTTTTAAGGCATGTTTAAAACAACAGAAATATCAGAACTGATTGAAACACTGTAGTGATCAGGTTTCTTTTAATATTGAATAAATTACAGGCATATACACCTGAGCAAATTTTATATTTGAAAACTTAATAGTCAAGTCCAGTCAAAGTCAAAATGATCTTTACTGAAGGTAAAAGTTTAAGTTTACACAGCTTGTTTTCATCCTGCCTTCACATAAAGTCAAGAAAATTGACATAATATAAAAGCATTCAAAAGACAAGGTTAACCTATGATGTAAAGAACAAAAACAAATGAGGATTTTTCTATATAAGTCCAGATCTTAAAATACAAGATCAATAAAATCAAAGACAATACAACATAAGCGCAGTCATATGAACAAATAATAAAGATACAAAAACACCAATGGTAAGAATAACAATTTACAAACCAGCCAGATATAAGGTAACTTGAGCATAAAGTGGACTTACAAATAATCCCTCAGGTGTCCCTTTAAAAGTTACCTTAACGTTTGTTTTGAAGGAGCTAATTCTAAAAAGTCCACACTGTTCTTCCTGAATAAGCAAGGTTTGACTTATAAAACTTATAACGGGGCCTGGGCAAAACAGTCTATGAGTAGGCCTGTTTTTATTGACAGAAAAACTTTTTCACAATTTTCTTTGGGGCTTTTTCATTTAATATATTGTACATACATAGACACTTGTTAAAATGCAAACTGTCTCTGAGTGGAAGAATTAAACAAATATTTAACTATTTGTAGTTGGTCTTGAACAGTGTATTAGGATATAATCAAGAAAATTGACATAGTATAAGAGCACTCAAAAGACAATGTTAACCTATGTCGTAAAGAACAAAAACAAGAGAGGATTTTTCTATAAAAATCCAGACCTGACAATACAAGATCAAAAATCAAAGACAATACAACATAAGTGCAGTCATATGAACAAATAATAACAATACAAAATAACAGCTGGTTTATGCAGGCGGCTTATATGCTTTAGGTTTGTTCCACTACCACTATCCCATAAGGTAGAAACATAACTCATGAGAGATAGGATGCGTGCATGAAATATTAGTTTCGTTACTGTAGATTCAGAAAATTCTTGATTTTTCTAATTTGATATAGTCTTACTGAGATTCACTTTCCTAATGTTGCTATGTGCGCTTCGATTTGTTTGTTTTTTTACAAGATTCAGCGCTATATAAATTCCATATATTATTATTATTATTATTATGTGTTCTGACCAGGATAAATCATTGTCAATTACTGCACCTAGTTCTTTATGTAAAACTACTACTTCAATTTTTTTTTGTCCTTGATAAATATAGGTGCGAATGGAGAACGCAATTTCTGTCTTCTTTGCCGATTGGTTATAAACATACACTTTGTTTCATTTGAATTAAGGAACATATGATCGAGTTATATCCAATTGATAGGTTTATCAATATCTGCCTGCATATCACTCAAAAGCTGGTTTGGATTCCTGTTGTGTCGTTGAAATGATGCATCATCAGCAAACATTTCACATGAACAATTAATATACAGTGGTAATATATATATATATATATATATATATATATATATATATATATATATATATATATATATATATATATACTCTATTTTGCAAATGAAACTACAAAAATATACAGCAGGTGTGTAAAAAAACAAGCTTTAACAGGAGCGATTTGTTTGCAGAAGCATAAACCACTCCATCTTTTTGTACACCAATACATCAGACAAACATACTTAGAAAAGTTCTTGGGTTTTCAAAGAGTAGTATTTACTAGAGTACTATGTACATGCCCAAAATGTGGTAGTAGGCAGACGTTTTCACTCGACAACACACAGTGAAAGGATTTTGAATATGCATTTCCGAAGTTCTTTAGCACTATCCCTACGTTAAGGGAGAGAACTCCTCTTTCCCAGTACGCATGCACTTTGCACAAATGTTGCCTATGTAAAATTTTTAGCATTTTTCTTCCTTTTTTTTTGGGGGGGGGGGGGGGGTGGAGGGCTTTGTAAGCACTCTCTTGTTCTTTGAAAACTGGCAGTTTTTTGTAGATAAATTCAATATCTTGTACCAAAAATGTTTTTGCACCACATAATACATTTCTGCATTAGTTATGAAAGTGAACTGGACCCCACCAAACACGCTTAAAATCATCACTTATGTACTTGCATTATGCATCACATTGAACAAACACACTACTTCATTTACACTAGACGTCTGCTGTACCATTTGTGTGAAGAAGCGCAAATTGCTCAAAGGTGAAACCACTTGGCTACTCAGGAACTCACTCTGCATGCCACGCACCTGAACACACACACACACACACACACACACAGAGAATCCCATGGCCCCACAAGTCTTTGTTTCCACATGGGTTCTGTCTTGGAGGCTGATTATAGCGTGAAATACTTATGATCTGATCAGCTCACTGACCACTGACCTGCAAGGCCTTAATGTAAAGAGCATATGACTGGAGTACTGGTAGCGTGGGAAAGTTTGGATTTCCTGTAGGAAAGATAGTTGGAAATTGTTTAAAACACCTATGTGGGTGCTACATACCGTGAAGACAGTAGCGTTTCCCAGTTGTGGGCGCTACAGATGGAAGGGCTCTTGAATAGTTGGTTACCCTATACTGTGTTACCCATGGGGAAAAGGTGAGCAGAATTATTTTGCAAGTCTGCATATTTCGTGAATTCAAAGAGAAACTGGATATCAGTTTCAATTTTGACATAAGGAGAGCACTGTTTAGATTGTAGTTATAATTTTTTTTTTTTTTGTGTTTTGATTTTTTTCCCAAGCCCCCCCCCAAAAATTTAACAAGAAAAAAAAAAAATTATCTGAATTTCCCCACTTGATAGCTACATTTTTTTTTCAGCTGCAAAAGGACTAAATGACTGATACATTTCAAATCTGCTACTCCAATCATTCAGGATTTCTTCATAGCGTAAAAAAATGTTTTATGGGGAAAACATGCCCGTGATGCTAAGTCTGTCTTCAATCAAGATTCATTCTATCATTCACTTTTTTTTGTAAAATCGCTTGTGCGTCAAAACATTGTAAAAATGAAAAGTTATTTTCTGTAGTTCAGTTTCAGTCGTTTTTATTTCATTTTCAACAAATTTCCAGGAGTCGAATATTTGAAAAACGTTTCAAAAAACTGAGTCAATCAGTTTCTTTTTATTGAAAATGCTAAATCAATCATACATAGTCACACCTGTTGACCCCGAAATTTTCCCCCCATCCTTTAGACGCGGTGGCTGGGGCTAGTTTTTTTGGGATGAGCATAAACCGAGCCCCCTGTTTTACACAAAATTTTTCGCCCACGAAAACAACCCACGGAAAAAGAGATTTGTCCTTGGCAAAATTCTTAGAAAAAAGCCACCCGATATAAATAAAAACAGTTGAAATTTTAAAAAAAGAAAAAAAAAAGGTGGCCTGCTCTTGTGGCGACCCCTTTCCCCCGGGGGGAGAGCAGCCCAATTTCATGCAAAAAAATCTCGTATTTTAAAAGTGACAATAATTTTCGGTTTTTGTGAAAACTACTTGAAAGTTTCTTTTAAATTTTGAGTACTAGTTCAATTTCCATAACCTTAACTTTTTGGGTTTTCACATTGGCCCCTTTACAACCCCACACCCCCACACACACCACCCCACACAACACCCCACCCACACATATATAATATAATTATATATATTTAATATTTTAATAATATATATATATAACATATATATATAAAATTTTTTAATATTTTATTAGATCCATAATACAAACATTCATATCCCCTTTCAAATCCCTCAAGAAGTTAAAATATTTATTTTCGCCCTTCAAGTAATGTCCCAACACAAAATGCCACCTTTTAACCCCCCCATTTTTTAAAAAGGCTGGCATTGATGGTAAAATCAAAACAGCAATTAATGTGCATAAAATGTATAAAGTGTCCTGTCCTTCTCTGTTAAAGAAAAAAAACCCGAACATTCATCATGGCAGCCCGTGAAAAATTTAAAGAAAGACAAACGTTAATATTGTTTCGTTCCCTCCCAAAAAAGGTCCACAACGGTGAGATCTAACAAATTTCAAAAAAAAGGGATAATGCAGGTGATTTAAGCCCATTCTCCTTCTGGAAAAAGATAATCCCTTAAATTATCAGAGTAAAGAGATTGTTAGAAAAATTTGTTTTTCTTTTCCTCCTAATGAGGGAAGCTTACCGGTTTCCAGATATTTCAAGTCAAAGGGGCTATGCCTGATCTACCTTATTTCCCATTCTAGCTCGCACTGCGCATGGGAAAATTACGGCCCTCGTAGGAATGCCCAATTTCCCAATTATCTAACACGTATGGAAGGTCGCGCATAATGAAAAGCCAAAAATAAGTTTCCCCAAAATTTAATTTTACAATAAAGAAAAACTGGGCCCTGTTTCAATCTTTCAAAAAATTTAGACACACGTTAGAATTGATGACAAAGAATTTTTTTATAAAGATTTACAAAAAACGTTTTAAAGCTGCAATTTTTCCCATTCCCAGATGTTCATCTATAAATATATAAACATGCAAAAAACCTATGGTGGAATAAAAACATTAAAATGCTGTTAAAAAGGAAAAAAATGCATTCAAAACTTATTTCAAAAAAATCCGACAAAATCACTTTTTGCAATTTTAGAAATAAAACGTGGACAAAATTATTGAGAAGTTAATTGATTTCGGGTTAAAATTTTGTAAAAGGGCTTTGTATTCAAAAGGGAAACAAAAAGTATGAAAAAAAATTAAAAATGAAAGGGGGTTAAAATAAGCCTTTGTTCCAAATCACTAAAAAAAAAGAGTTCCCCTTGATTGAGACAAGGCTGAACTTTCATTGATGTTTGCTAATACAATGGTAATACATGCCCTTTCCCCTCGAATTACCTTCAGAAAATGAAGAAACAAAAAAAGATTTTAAAAGACCACTCCCAGATAATATTTATTCAAAAGCCCACCATTAACTTTACGAGAATTATGGATTTTTTTCAATTTTTAAAGATAAAAAACAGGTGGGAAATAGATGTATTTAAAATCAAATGCTAAAATTTACCAGAAACGGGGGTTTTTTTTTTACAAACCCAATTATTTCAGCGTGCTGGTAAAAGGGTAAATACCCTGTTTGGGAAGCTCTTTTATTATTCCCCTATAAAGAAGGAAAATGCAAAGTGATGCAAAAAGTATGGGGACCTGTTCATTACATCACACGGAAAAATTTAGGAAAAGTATTTTAAATAGAAGTGTATTATTTTGAGAAAAATAAAATTGTCTCAGTAACAAACAGGGTTTTGAAAAGGTAATCACAAAACCATTTAGTTAACTGACAAACCCAAAAAAAAATCAGTTTGCACGAAGATAAAATATTCTTCACGTTCTTGACATACAAAAAGCTTAGACAAAAATTGGCATGCTAGATTGTTATATAAATTTAAAAATTTTTGGGTTTTCAGGTTTTTATCTAAACTTATTTTTGAAATTTTCACAGGAAGAAACATTCATCAAAGGGGGGAAATACTTACTCCCCCCGATTTCCCCATTTAAAGGAAAACCCCGGGTTCTGTGATTGCCCCTATTTATTGAATTTTTACTTTATGTATCCCCGAATCTGTGCTGATAAATTTTCTTTTGCAAAATCTGATGATTTTTTTATGTGGAAAGGGTAACCATAAAAAAATACACCTAAAGACATTTAATTATGTTAGGAATTAATCAGCTTGAGGGTTTATAAAATTTATAAGTATATGGGGGGAAAATCGGGTTTGGCTTTCTACGAAAAAGGACAGGTTTTTTCTTTTTTAAAGGGGCTGATCTTCTTAAACTTCCTGTTTTTAAAATTTTGAAAAATTCTGGAATAAAGCCTCTTTTAAAACTTTCTTGGTATCATATTACTTAAATTAACTGGCCTTTTTACTTGATATGCTTGAACAAGGCAAGAAGAAGTCGGGAAAGTATTTAAAAGCAATTAGTAGGGAAAAAAAGGGCACAAGATTATTTACTAAACATTTATCTTATCACTGGTTCGTTCTAAAAAACATATGGGGCAAAATTATTCTTTAGTCCCCAAAAAGTGACCAAAATTCAAAATTAGATTGTAAGCTTTCCGGGTTGCTTGGAGTTTTCATGCATTTCTTTGGAAATACAGAGAAATAGGGTTAACCCTTTAGGGATTTCGTAGCTTAGCCCTTTTAAAGTTACTTAAAAGTTCAACTTGAAAACAATATTCATTGGAAATTTTTAATTGATCCCCACTTTTTTTTCCAAAAGAGCTGAAAGTATCCTTTTCTTGTCACTATTAGTACTTACACTTCCCATATCCCCAAAATTCAATATCAATTCTAAAGACTGGCAAAAATCCACCTTCTTTAAAACCTTTTCCAAAAAGGAAAATTCAGAAAACAGATTTTCATCAACCCTCTCTTTAAAAAAAAAGTGTACCTAGAAGATATTCCTTCTCATTTTAAAATAACACTGAGGACCCTTTTTAAAAAACAAGGAACAGGGGGGCATTCATCTTGCAGCTTTAAAGGTTGAAAATCCATCACACGGCAAAAGTTTCCATCTTTACTTTGAAATTACTGTATTTTGATGGGTTTTACTTTCTGCTTGATTTTTCCCCTTTTTTAAATTTTTTTTGTTTTCTTCTCATTTTTTCTAACTTCTCCCTTGTTTTTATAAATTTTCGTTTTTTTTTTTTTTTTTTCAATTTATTTCTCTTTTTTTCTTTTTTTTTTTAACAAAATTTTTGGTCCAAAAAACAAAAAATTTTTTTTTTTTTTTTTCTTTTCTTTTTTTTTCTTCCAATTTTTTCTCTTTTTTAAAAAAAATTTTTTTCCCCTTTTTTTTTTTCTATTTCTTTTTTTTTATATCATTTTGTCCCCGTTTTTCTTTCCTTCCAATTTTTTTCTTTTTTCCCCTTTTTTTATTCTTTTTTTCCCCAATGTTCAGTTTTGTTCTTGTAATTTAAAAATTTTGCTTTTAATTTCAAGATGTCCCCCTGCAGGAATTTTTAACGAAATTTGTAGTCGTTTCTTTCAATTTTAGTTTATTTTTTCGTGTAGTCGTGGGATCCCTTTTGGTTTCAAGCTCGGACAAGTAGTTACAATTTGTTTTTTTTTCAATTTTTATTTTTTTGTTCGTGTTTTTTGTTAATTTTTGAAATTTCTTTGCCAGTTTTTTGCAACATACTTTTTATTTTAATTTGGAAAGTTTTTAAATTGTGAAACCCCAAACCAACACCATTTTTTTTAAAGCATTATCTATTATGCTCCCCCCCCCCCCCCCCCCCCCCCCCCCCCCTCCCGTCGTCTAATATCACTTTAAGTGAACAGGGGAAATTGAACACACCACACCCTTTTCCACACACTTCATATTTTTTAATATTTTATATATTATATATATTTTATATATATATTTAAAAATTTTTATCCAAACACCCCAAGCACGCCCCCCCCACATGTCCATTGACGAAGACCCGAGTAAATTGTGGAAAATTTTAAAAAAAAATTTAAAAGAAAGCGAAGATAAAGGATTAAAACACTTAATATATTATTAGCAGTAAATGGAGAAACATTTAAAAAACCCACTTTTTGGTAAAAAAACCGCAAATAGACCCAAACCCAAAAAAAGAAAATTTAAAAATCGGTTTAAAAAATTAAAAATTTCAAAAAACCCCTGCTAGTAAAAAATTTAACAACAGGGGAAATTAAAAAAAACAACAAAAAGCTGAAAAATAAAAAAATCCCCGGGAAAAAGTTTGGAAATTTCCCCAAACGAAATGTAAAATCATTTTTAAACTAATTTTAATGGGAAAAATTGCGGAAAAAATTTTTCTTTTAGTATTAAAGGGGGTTTATATACCCCTGTAAACTGGAAAGTAGGATGAATTTTCCCAAATCTAAAAAAAAGGTTGCATATACAACCCAGAAATTTTCAGAGGAATAACCCTGACAAAACTTTTTGGGAAAAAACTTTTTTTTTCAAATACTAAACCCAAAAAAATTTTGAAATTTAAAAAATAACAAAAATTTTTTCCCGAGAACAAGGGGTTTCAAAAAAACCCTGCAGAACAACGGCCCATATTTTCCTACTTAATAATTTAATAGATAGTGTCCTGAAAGTAAAAACAAAAATTTTAATTGCTGCTTTGTAGTTTTTCAAAAGCGTTTGATAATGGGGTGGAAACGAGGGTCTTCTTAAAAAGTTAAAAAAAATTTGGAAATTAACAGGCAAAATTTTAAAATGTCTTTAAAAACATGAATTCCAATGCAACAATTTTAAAAAAATACGAGGAAAACCACAGATAAAATTTCATAGTCAAAAAGGGGTTTCATCGGGGAAATAAATTAATTTTACATTATTTAATGTAAGTCAATGTTTATAGTTCAAAAAAACGATGAAAAGATTCCCCCTATTCCCCCAAAAAAGAAGAATTCCTTGTTTATCTATCCCTGATGACCTGGCTTTTCTATCAAAAACCCAAAAAAGGGGTCTTCAAACAAAACTAAACAAAGCAAGAATACTTTTCTAATTGGGGTTAAAATAAACAAAACAAAAAAAAAGGGGAATATTTCTTTCCAAAAATCCCCCAAAAATTTTTCCCAATTCATTTTAAATGTGGGAAGATGAAAATTAAAACGTAAAAACTTAAAAATATCTAGGGTTTTTTTTCCATCAGAAGGGAAAAATTTCCCAAGCCCCCACAAGAACTTTTTAGTAAAACAAACAAAAAAGCAATTAGGGCCTTTAAAAGACCCAATTCAGGACAAAATTTTAAAAGACCCCTATAAAAAAATGCGTTTTACGACTAAAGAAAACCCCTTTTTTTAACCTATGGAGCAGAATTTTGGGTTTCCCTTTTTTTTAAGGGGGAGAAAAGATTTTCATTTTTTGATAAATGTTAAAGGGCATGTTAAATCCAATCATTTTTTGTATAAATTTCCATGAAAATTTTTTGTAAAAAAATTTGATAGGATTTCAAAAAAAAGCATTAGAACAAAACCCATTTGGGAAATTTAAGGGGATTTCCAGGGCCCTTAAAAATCATATGCCAGATAATATCCTTTTGGATTCATTTGACAGAATCAAAACCAGACTCTTATATTAGAATAGTATACGATTATTTGTATCAGAATAATACAACACGATAAATGGATAAACACAGTGAAAAATATTCTGTACACAATTGGATTCAAACATGTCTGGAAGAACCAAAGCACTCTTAATGTTCATTCGGTTGAGTTATGCTGTTAGAAGAAAACTTGAGGACATGTATAAAACATTTTGGATCTACCAAAGAAAGAGTTTGCAAAACTAAAATTTTATGATTTTGCTACCAAAGAATACAGATTGGAACCATACTTAGTAAACTATGAAAACAAACTCATAAGAAGACATATTGTAAATTTCGCACAAGCTGTCACAATTTAATGATAGAGGAAAGGAGACACCAAAAATATATCAGAGAGGACGAAAATGTAGACACTGTAACAAAATTGAAGATGAATTTCATTTACTTGATGAATGCATTTTATATGATGAACTCAGAAATAATTTGTTATTAAAAATCAAAACGAAAGACAAAGAACGCAAAAACTGTGTACATAAATTAAGTGACATAATCACAGTTGATATATATCAAGCAGATATCATCAGATATGTGTATGAGTGTTTTGAAAAGAGAGAAAAAGAGAAGTAAAATACATGTT
Source organism: Rapana venosa (assembly GCA_028751875.1). NCBI lineage: Eukaryota > Metazoa > Mollusca > Gastropoda > Neogastropoda > Muricidae > Rapana > Rapana venosa. The sequence continues at coordinate 6,875,332 of CM054166.1, forward strand.
TTTAGTGTACATCACTTTTAGCCAAAATAGATAATAATTATAGTTGATGTTTTTGTTGTGTCAAATAAGTCTACATGATTTAAATGGCAATAAAATATTCTGAATCTGAATCTGAATCTGAATCTTCATACCCACACACACGCAGAACATCTTGTGCACACGTTAAAACGCGTTCTGCTTTTCGGAAGAGTAGGCCATTGTGTGCTGTGGGAACCGATGATAAAACTGCATACACACGGGACTGGATAAAAAAAACACGTGAGTGCTTATTCCATTATCCTCGAAATAAAGAATAAATACATAAATAAATAAATACAACACACACACACAACACACACACATGCACACTAACACACCGCTTGCGCCACACACACACACACACACACACACACACACACACACACACACACACACACACACACACTAACACACACACTAACACACCACTTGTTCAACTTTTACTTACACTAAGCTCTATGGAGACTGGGAGGACCTGCAGCCTTCAGTTGTCTTCGTCACAGAGACTGAGCTAGATCTGTCTATCTGACAAAATGCACAGCAATAAAACAGCAAACCAAACCACAACTTACACTCAAATGATTAATCACAGCAACAAAGCAACAAACCTAACCAAACCTTATACTGAAATGATTAATCCCAGTCGCCTGCACGGCCAAGATAAAAGGTGTTAAACGAATGCCATGACCTTCCTGTACTTCAATAACCATCTATGCAGTTAGCTTCCATGAGAAACATTGGCCTTCAAAGGCAGCCAACTTCAGGTTAACTTCTATAAACATTATATTTAGATCCAATTCAGAAAAGAATATGCAATGACGTCAAACCTACAGATGACACAATTCCTTCAGTGACGTGCCTCTCCTCAACCAACTTCACTGTAGCATGTTGTGCAAGTTGGTCTTTGTTAGGCTAGGCAGAGACCGAAATAAAAGGGCACAGAGACGAAGAGAAACAGAAACAGTAAGAAGACAGCTATCTCAGTGTGAATAGCATCCCTACCTTCTGCAAATTCTGAGCTAGGAATTTGCTCTTTTTCTATTTCTTCCTTGTTCCTTTTCTTAATGTCACGTTCTTCTAGTCTACCCAGTTCTCTTCCTATCCCAGAAGAAACTGATATGAAGTATTTTGACCAAACTGATTAACTGCGTTAATAATCAAGCTGTAGTCATTCACAACATCAGGTTTCTTTTCGTTTTTGCCAGGTGTTTTTTTTCATTTGATTGTCTATCTGTCATCTTTCCATTGTGAATGGTAGGACTCAGCAAGTAGTCTCTTTCTTGCCCTTGTACATACAGATATGTTGCTCTCCCTGAAATTGGTAAATCCGATCACAACGCAATACATTTTATTCATGCCTACGGTCCTCTTATAAAATCACAGCCTGTTTTTAAGAAAACTGATAGAGTATGAAATAATGATAGTGTTGAACATTTGCAAGGATGCTTTGAGTGTACAGATTGGGATATCTTTATTTACTCTTTTGTTGATGTGAACGAAACAGCTGATATTATTTCAGACTATATAAAACTTGTGAAGAAATTTTAATTTCAAAGAAAACTGAACTTTTTTTCAAATAACAAACCCTGGGTCACAAAATCTTTACAGAAAACACTTAACGAAAAGAAAATTTATTGCATTCCAGTCAGGAAACAGCCTTGCAAAGAAACAAATACAAACAAAACTCAGAAATGAAATACGGCATGCCCAGACACAGTACAGAGCAAAAGTAGAAAGACAGTTTCAGTCTGGAAATATGAAAAGTGCGTGGACTGGGTTAAAAACTTAAACAGGACAAAATAAGACACGGAGCAAGCGTACATTACCAGAAGAAGAATGCAATGCCTTTTCAAATAAATTAAATGATTTTTACTGCCGCTTTGAACGTAGCGATCTGAAAGAAAGTTTGGACACCATCATGTTAGACTAACAGCCAGCTGTGATAGAAGCGACCTTGATTTGAACATAAACAGTTCTAGAGTTACCACCCTGTTCAAAAAGTTAAATGTAAATAAAGCTGCAAGGCCAGACAGTATCTGCGGAAACCTTTTGAAACTTTGTACTGATCAGTTGTCATTTGTTTTTGTTTTTGGAGGTTTGTTTCATTGTCTTAACAGAGCCATTCCTTCTATCTGAAAAACACCTACCATCTGCCCCATTCCAAAAAACAAAAATTCCTAAAGTTTTAAATGATTACAGACCCGTTGCCTTAACATCCGTCGTTATGAAAAGCTTTGAGCGCATTGTTCTTCAGTACCTCCTGCCACTAGTTAAAGATGCCCTTGACCATTATCAATTCGCCTACAAGCATAACAGAAGTACAGATGATGCAACAGTCACACTCTTGAATCATATTTACACACAGCTTGAAAATACAACTCTTTTGTTCGAATTCTCTTTAATTTTTTCCTCCGCATTTAACACGATTCAGCCACATCTCTACTTTTGTGAGGGGACGGGGATAGCTCAGTGGTCGGAGCACTCGCTTTCCCCCAGCCAAGTTAAGCAGCGTCGAGCGTGGTTACCACTTGGATGGGTGACCGTTTGCGCGCCTTGGCTTCAGTACAGTTCCCCCAGTTCACCCAGCTGTAAATGGGTACCTGCCTCTTTAGGGTCAGGGAAGGTAAAGCAGCGAGGGAGAGGAGATGGGCGCCGCCCTCAATATGCTGGCCCTAGAGAAGTGAGGTCTCTGACGCCTCGCTCCCCTACGACGGGACACCTTTACCTTTACCTTACCAGCCACATCTCATGGACCAAAAGCTTCAATTGCTCACAGTTAACCCGAAACTTATTTTATGGATTGTGAATTTTTTAACCAATCGATTTCAATATGTTTCTTTTGAAGGAAAAACACCATTACAAAGAACCACTTGCACTGGTGCACCACAAGGCACTGTCTTAGCTCCTGTACTTTTTACCCTGTATATAAATGACTGCACTGGTACATTACTTACACCTGTTGTAAAATATCTCAGATGACTGCTCTACTAGATGTATTCAACTCAGATTTAGTTTATTTTGATGAAGTAGAAAGGTTCTGTAAATGGTGTAAAAACAACTATCTTGACTTAAACGTCAACAAAACCAAAGAAATGCGCATTGATTTTCGCAGAAATACATCCCAAGTTCCTGATCTGTTCATAGACGGAACAAAAGTAGAATAAAAAATATCTTGGACAATTATAGATAATAAGTTGAATTTTAATGCAAACACTGCTTTTATAGATAAGAAATGTCAATCAAGGATATACTGCCTTCAAAAACTGCAATCACTGAACGTTAAAAAGGAAATTATATGCTTGTTTTATCGCCGTTTTGTAGAATCAGTCTTGTCATATGGATTTTTATGCTGGTTTGGTTCTTTGAGTGTAAAAAACAAGAACGTATTAAATAAAGTTGTGAATGTGTGTGGAAAGATTGTTGGAGAAAAGCAAAAGACCCTAAATTCATTGTATGAAAATCAGATGACTAAAAGAGCTAAAGGCATTTCTACTAACGAAACCCACGTGCTTTCACAACACTATGCATTGCTTTCATCTGGTCGAAGATTCCCAATGCCCAAAATCAAAAACAAACAGAACCAAAAATAGTTTTCTTAACAAGTCAATTCAGCTTCTATAACACTGTTAAACTTCACACACACACACACACAAATTTAAAGGGGATTTCATATCAAATCACCAAATAACAGCGTGTGCATGAATATGCCTCTGAGAGAGAGAGAGAGAGAGAGAGAGAGAGGAGAGAGAGAGAGTGTGTGTGTGTGTGTGTGTGTGTGTGTGTGTGTGTGTGTGTGTGTGTGTGTGTGTTGTGTGTGTGTGTGTGTGTGTGCATAGTTTTATATAAAGTACCAGCAAAAGAATAAATGTGAGCTGTGATGGGAGAAGGGGAAATAGTGTTAACACTTTTTAAAAATCAAAATGTTCTTGTCATGTTTTTCTTTCTAATGTAAAGTTACTTGTGATATTTGTATTGATTGTGCTGATGATGTGTTCCATGAGATGTGTTTGATTTATTGTTGTGTTGTGGTTTTGCAACCTTTACTGGTGTGTGTGGGCGCACGCGCGTGTGTGTATGTGGATGGGTGGGTGCGGGTGTGTGTGTGTACGTGTGTGTGGATGGGTGGGCGCGGGGGGGGGGGGGTGGGGGGGGGATGTAACGTAGATTGTTGCCCGCTTTTAAAATACTGTTATTTCTTAATCTGTATGCTGTGTAATTATAATTTTAAAATGCCACTTATAATTTCTCTAGTTGAGACATTAATGTATTCTTGAGTCTAGAGTTTTATACAGAGCAAGGATGATTCTCCCTTCAATGGCTTCCTGGCAGATGTTTTCCTCAGCTTTGCTTCCCCAATACAAGGCAGTTGTTCTGGGAATAAGACCCCTAATCCATAAGACCCCAGGAAATTCCGTTGCGATGACTGAAAACAGTACCAAGAGCATTCAGAGCCTGAAAAGAGTTCTTCATGCAGCGACATGCCAGACAAGAAGGTGTCTATGTACACAGTGTGGCCTTTCTATGAAAACCCTGACAAGGTCACACACAACATGACCTTTCTTCAGCCTGCTCTCCAGTCTTCCCAGAATACTTGTTTAGCCTACTGATGTACCCATTGCCAGATTCACAGCATAAGTACATCTGGAGATAATCAGAAACCAAGAACGCGGACAGGAAGTAGAAAAGGGAAGTAGTAATCCGAGTGGGGAGAGGTGGTTGTAAATAACCACGTAACAGTGAAATGTCACAGCAAGATCATGAACAAAAGTAGGTAAGTGAGGAAGAAAGGAAGGAAAAAATGACTTTTTGTACGCTTAATCTTCCCGGTGCAACACACAAGAAAGACTCCCGGCCAAAATCGACCCCCCCCCCCCCCCCCACTTGCACTGATATAAATCAAAGATCTCCCAAGAATGTTCAAAAGAAAAGCCTCACATAGTAACATCTCCAGTTAAAACCTGATCCTTTTTGTAGAAGACTAGGCCAGCCACGCTAGGTTGACGTAAGACACAAACATTCCCAACAAACAATTTGAAGCTCAAAGAAGGATGGCTTGTTTGCAAGCTTGTTGCTATGGGTGCAGTTTTATGATGACTACACGTAAATGAACCTACAGCAATATGAGAGCTGTCCCTGGCAAACATCTGTAGAGCAAAGGAACTCTGGTAGACAAATTTAACACAGGATTTTTTTTTTCCAAATGAGCGGCGCCGCTCTAGTGGCGATGTCTTTTTCTCGGAGAGAGCAGCCGACATTTCATGAAAAGAAATATGCTGTGATTAAAAGTACTATTCCATGCGATACAATACAGTGCAATACATTTTAGGTTACAATGCAACACAACACAATAAAATACAACACATATCAGTATGATACAAAACGATACAATGCAATACAATGCAATCAATACAACACAACATACTGCAATGCAACACAATGCATCACATTACAGCACAATACAATACCATGCAACACAACACAATACGAGGCAACAATACAATAATATCCAGTATATTCCAGTAGAATACAATACTATAAGTACAATACAATAGGTAGAAAATGATGGGTTATGGTCGCTAAATGAAGAACAGCTTTTTATGCATCTCTGCGTTGGTGGATCGGTGGTCTAGAGGTAACGCGCCTGTCTAGAAAGCGAAAAATCCGGGTCGGAAGTGTGCGGTGGTTCGTATCCCGTCTGGGCCCGAAACTTTTCCTCCCATCCATTAGACCATGAGTGGTGGTCTGGGCGCTAGTCTTTCGGATGAGACGATAAACCGAGGTCCCGTGTGTTACAGAAAATTATGCAGCGCACGTAAAAGAACCCACGGCAACAAGAGAGTTGTCCCTGGCAAAATTCTTAGAAAAAAGCCACTCTGATAGGGAAAGAAATACAGTTGCAGACCAAAAAAAAAAAAAAGAAGGGTGACGCTGCTCTTGTGGCGACGTGCTCTCCCCGGGGAGAGCAGCCCGAATTTCACGCAGAGAAATCTCGTGACTTAAAGAGGTATAAATGAAATGAAATAATAACCACGTAAACAGAGTAATTATACTTTCCATAATTTATACGCAGTATTGTACTCTGAGGTCAAAGGGAAATAATCCACTTTTTTGTAGAAAATGTAGGGGATTAACTCCCATTTCTTCTGCCTTTATGGTTGGTGATTAAATATTTCACGGAGACATGTAGGCGTCCGTCAGACTCCTAACACTGGAGTTGCGCTCTGAGTGTAGGCACTGTTACGTATGCGCGCGACATCTTTCTAACATGTCGTTATCAGCATCCTCATCATATGCATTATTTTTATCATCGTCGCCATAACTGTGATAACTCTCACGATTGCTTATGTCAGCAGCAATAGCAGCCATACTACTAGTTTATCAACACCACTGTACTTTGAATCCTCTTTTCTCTTCCAAACATTATGTACTACATGTGTGTGCTTGTTTTTTGCGATTTTTTTTTTGGGGGGGGGGGGGGGGGGATTTGTCTGTTGTTGGAGTTTTTGTGGTTTTAATTTTGTTTTTTGTTTGTCTGCTTTTTTCCCAGGAAACTAGTACATTATTTCTCACTTATGACATTAGTATGAACAGTGGCAGGACATCTTACTGTCCTGTATAATTAAGTAGTAACTGAAACGCTCATAATTTTTTTTATAATTTCGTTTACTTGGCGGATAAAGGGGCAAGCACTCGTGTACTTTTTTCCCTTTACATCCACGTTGAGTGTGTTTTTCAGGTATGTGTGCGCGCGCGTGTGTGTGTGTGTGTGTGTGTAGGGGGAGTGAGGGCGGGACTGTGCTTCCAGTCTATTCCGCTTTTGCTTTATCACACTCACTAAAAAAAACCCACATAAACGTACTCACAGTTTCGCCAAGGTGCATTCAAATCAAATCACCATTTTATCATTTTTTTTAATTTCCAGAATAAGAAACATACAAACAAGCAGGTGAACTTTTACGACAATATTTCGTTTCTAATGCCCCAATACCCTCTGACAGCTCAATGATTTTGAATAGTCCAAAACTTTCTAACACCCCAATATATTCTAACATCCAGTTCTTTCTAAAAACCCAGTACTTTCTAAAAGCCCAAAACTTTCTTATAGCCCATTTATTTCTAAAAGCCCAATACTTTCTTATAGCCCATTTATTTCTAAAAGCCCAATACTTTCTAACAACCCAATACTTTATAGCAGCCCAATTCTTTCTGATAGATCAACGCTTTCTAATAGCTCAATACTTTCTAATAGTTCTGTACTATAGCCCAATACTTTATAATACCTCAGTACTTTATAGCGGCCCATTTTTTTCCAACAGCCCAATTCTTTCTAACAGCCCAATACTTTCTATCAGCCCAATACTTTTCTATCAGCCCCAAACTTTCTAACAGCCTAATAAGTTCTGATATCCCAATACTTTCTATCATCCCAGTTCTTTGTACTGGCCCAATTCTTTCTAACCCAGTACTTCTAACAGCCCAAGTTTTTCTTATTGCCCAATACTAACAGCCCAATTCTTTCTAATACCCCAATACTTCTATCAGCCCAGCTCGTTCTAACAGCCTAATACCTTCTCATTGCCCAATACTTTCTAATAGCCCAACATCCCTATACTTTGTAACAACCCAATACTTTGTAATGGTTCCACACTTCTTAACTCTACAGAAACTGGTAACGGTTTTGTACGCACGGCTCGGCTCACAGAATGATTTCAAAGTCTGTGTACAGAAAACACGCAGTCTGTTTAGCGTCTGCCACTGAGTGATCAATGCTCTATTACAGTTGAGGGGGTATATCAAAGGAAAACACAGATAAGCACAGCCATTGAATATTTCAAGCTCACTTGCGTCTTAGTGAATCCTATCTGGGGGACCGTTGCATGTTGTAAATGATCTGAATGTTAACAATTTGATTTGTTGCTTCACAAGAAGATTCGGGGCTATATGAATTTCATGCATTATAATTATTACTATTATCAGAAGTATTATCAGTAGCAGCAGCAGCAGCAGCAGAAGTAGTAGTAGTAGCAGTAGTAGCAGCAGCAACAGTAATAATAGGAGGAGGAGGAGCAGCAGCAGCAGCTGCAGCAGTAGTTGTTATGGTATTAATTTGCTTTCTTCCGCAAGCGTCCACCTTTCTTAAATACCATTACCTTAGTTTTCTCTTTATTGGCTTCTAGTTCGTTTTGTTTGTCCTTAGAAAAGCAACATCATCTCTGTCTGCAAAACATTTGAGAATAATAATGTTATTATACAAAGCCAGGTCCAAGGTGTATGGCGTTTCCCTGAATGTTAATGTAACCAGCTAGCTCAGTAATAATGAGAGAAAATGGTTTGGAACTCATTTCACATCTACGGTCGAATTGAATTAGATATTTGAAGAATTCTGACTGTTTGTAATGACCCTGATACAAGTGGTTAAGAAGCTGTCAATGACTGCTAAGATTTAAACGTTGTCCACTGGGGACAGGATAGCTCAGTGGTCAGAGCACTCGCTTTCCCCCAGCTAAAGTTAACGGAGCGTCAAGCATGTTACCAAATAGATGGGTGACCGTTTGCATGCCTTATCTTTAGTACTGTCACCCAGTTCAGCCAGCTGTCAATGGGTACCTGCGCTTTTTAGGGTCAGGAAAGGTAAAGCAGCGAGGGAGAGAAGATGGGCGCTGCCTTCAATATGCTGGCTTCTGGAGAAGCTGAGGTCTCTGATGCCTTGCTCCCCCATGATCACATAGATAAGGGGAACACCTTTACCTTTAACCACTGACACCCTAACCTTTTCTGATTCACTCAACAAAAAGCCTTTTCTCAAAAGTCAACTTCTATTCAGTTCAGTCACTTTTTGGGTGATTGCATGCAAATTCAAAACCTGGGTTTTAATGGGTCAGGTTTTGTTGTTGTGTTTTATGCAAAAACCAGCTTGCTCTTAGGAAGCTATGTTGTTCTCCTTTCACCCTTGAATTTGTTATTTATTTGTAACAGTTGCCAATTGTGCTAACCAAAAGTAAACGTCACCCTTTTTGCAAATATAAACAACGAAAGCTTTTGCCTAAACAGTTGAATGCTATTTCCATCAAAAACAGCATCATACTACTTCTTTTAAAATATGTAGACTGTCTTAAAGACGTCCAGTGATGCTGAACATTTATGCTATAGCACCATCCACACCTCAGGCCTTTCAGGTTCTCAAGATTCTGAACAGTTCTCTGCAAGCTTGATCTGCAGTGTTTCATCATCAAGGGTGATATCTAGATCAGCTGTGTCATTTGGGAGCTGTGCTACCAATCTGATAACCAGACACAGAGCACTTTGGAAATAGTGGTAGCATTCTGATAAATTCATCTTTTCAGTGAGTTTTGACTTGAGAGAGAGAGAGAGAGAGGAGAGAGAGAGAGAGAGAGAGAGAGAGAGAGAGAGAGAGAGAGAGAGAGAGAGAATGACAATGACGAAAGTGTGTGGGTGCGTGCGTGCGTGCTTGCGTGCGTGCGTGCGTGTGTGTGTGTGTGTGTGTGTGTGTGTGTGTGTGTGTGTTGTGTGTGTGTGTGTGTGTGTGTGTGTGTGTGTGTGTGTGAACGGAAAATTATTGAAAATCACCATGAAATGAATGACAATGTAAAATCTTGTGGGTTTTTTAAAATATCTGGAACCTGTTCAAAATATTTCAAAAGTTTTACTGGTGTTCGTCAAGGGGACATCCTTTCTCCTGTTTTGTTTTCTATGTTTCTGAATGATTTGGAACAATATTTGACAGATAGAAATTGTTTATCATTGAACGTTCAACTCTCATCGAATAAAACAATGTTAACCAACTATGTCAAGCTTTTAATTTTGCTATATGCAGATGATACTATTTTATTCTCTAATGCAAAGAAAGGGTTACAAGATGCTTTAGACTATTCATATGCTTACTGTTCTCAGTGGAAACTTGTGAATCCAGTGAGAACAAAAATCATGGTATTCGGCCGCAATGGATCTCGTAACATGTTGCGTATGGTGGAAAAGCGTTGGAAGTTCTTAATAGTTTTAAATATTTAGGAATTGACTTTAGTAAGAGTGATAGTTTGGCAAAATGCAAGAAAAATGCTTACGATAAAGCTACTAAATTTATGTTTAGTGTGAAAAGGACTGCACGGCAAAAAGAACTACCTATACATGTGACACTTAATTTATTCGATAAAATCATTGTACCTGTTTTGTTTTATGGATGTGAAATTTGGGGATATGAAAGCCTAGCAATAATTGATAAGTTTCAAATAAGATTTTTAAAGTATATTTTTGTTTAAAGCGTACAACGTCAACTTCGCTAGTATATGGAGAAACAGGTAGATATCCCTTGTCTTTTTTTGTCTCTATTCGAATGGTTCGTTTTTGGATGCAGCTGCTTGACATCCAGTGTGAAAAGCTATCGTCAAATGTTTATTAGGTGATGAGAGATTTACATGACACATCTTTGATTCAATTATCATGGCTAAGTAAGATACAAAATATTTTAGTACAAAGCGGATTTGACTGTTTGTGGGAGAGACAGTTTTGTTCAAGTATTGATTCTACAAGTTCACATATTAAAGCCTTCTTAATAGAAAATTTTGTTGATGAATGGAGAACTGAACTGTGGAATAATCCTAGATGCCGTTATTATAAAAACTATAAGATTGATTTTGGTATGGAAAGTTATATAACTTGTCTACCAGATATATATGTTTATGCTCTTATGAAATTTTGTTGTAGCTGCCACAAACTTTCTATTGAGGTTGAACGTTTCCATAATATACCACGGGAAGAAAAAATAATATGTTCAAACTGCAATATGTCTGTTTTAGGAGATGAATTTCATTTTATCATGGAGTGTCCCCACTCCAAACGTTTACGACAAGATTTCATTCCAGGACATTTTCTTCAACCCATGTCCAGTTATCATTTTAGTAGGCTAATGAAATGCAAATCTCGAAAATTATCCTGTCGCTCTCTAAATTCACAATATTTGCAGGTATTTCTTGATATTTCACTTGTCTTTCACAAGTGTAGATTGTGTCTTTTAAAGAAATCTGTATACTTTAAAAACAGTCTTGAGTCTTTGATACTGCTTGATTGAACTCTTACTTTTCAGTTCCTATTAGAATGGATTTTTTTTTTTTTGGGGGGGGGAGGGGGGTATTGCTGTTAGGTTTATCCTCCTGTTCAATTTGTTTGTAATCCTCCATACCCCAAAATGGGTGAAAGAAATTAATTCATGAATCTTGTGTGTGTGTGTGTGTGTGTGTGTGTGTGTGTGTGTGTGTGTGTATTTGCGTGTGTGTGTGTATTTGCGTGTGTGTGTGTATTTGTGTGTTTGTGTGCGTGTGTGTGTGAAAACATGCACATCTTGAATATTCTTCATTCTTAGGAAAAGTATCATGAAATTACGATACTGCTATCTCTCTTATCTGAAATGCTTTATATAGCTATATGGACAGATTTTTCAAGGTTTCAGGATTAGTAGCAGACATTAGTAATCTAAATCTGAACATATTTGGGTCTCTGAAGAACTTCACAGCAATGAACTCTGTTCTGATTTCTTCAAAAAATGGGCAACAGAGAAGGACATGAATTTTAACCTCGTTTTCTTCGTTGCATAATGGACATATCAAATCATTGTCACTTTGGTGTTTGTATCGAAATGAATAAACAGCTATACTGGACATACCAAAACGAAGTCTTGTCATAACTTTCAAATGTTTGTCACTATTTGATAACAAACAGTTTTGCATAAAAGGCACAGGACTAGTAAACATATGATACATTCGAAACCTCTTAATATTTTGAATATGATGGTTCCACTCTTGCCACCTACAATCAATTAAATGTCTTTTGAATGCACGCAAAAATTAATTCACTCTTTCTACACCTTCATGAACCCAAACAAAACCAAATCCACACTGAAGACACTTTATCTTACATTAATGTTGTTACCCATGTTTTTCCTCGATCATTCAACTCACATAGGATCACATAAGCTTTCCTTGGTGATCTTTCTGCTTCCATTCTTGTTAATTTCTTTTTTGCTGTCTCATCTTTTTTTATGTCCCCGTCCTGCTGTTCCCACACCACTCATCTCAATCTCCCCACCACAGTCATGCCCAGATTCGTTATGTCTCATCCCCAGGGTTGGAAGTCCACAGGGAGCCCATGAATATCAGGCTGCTGTATGGTCACCAGCCAGAGGGGCCGTGCACTGCTGCTGGGTCACTTTGGTGGTGTTCAGTGGTGCCTGTTCTGAGTTAACATACCCAGGATATCACCTATTAAGCCCCTAACTAACGGCAGTATTAGCTCAGTTGTGGAGCCAGACTGAGGGAGTTGCCTACCCGATGTGGCAGCCACCACAAGGTCTCTCCAAGACGCCCGCCCCCCCCCCCCCCCCCCTCAACCTCCAACCCCAAAGGCTTTGACACAAACTCACCACAGACACATAAGTATATGGGGAAACCGAATATGAGGCCACCATGAGAGCAGAGCAACTGTGACTACCGAATCAGAGGCAAATTTTATTATTGCATGATGATCAGTGACAATGAGGATGAGGTAATGATGCTGCTGTGGAAGTGCATATGCTTTGAGACTACTTGACAGGGTTGTACTCTACGCTTATTTTCATCCCGGCGTCAACCGAGCCCGAGAGGTACAGACACCTACACTCTCAAACTCACATATGTAAAGTGGATGAAGCTCAACTGTGGTCCCAGTCTTCTCACTGAGCCCATAGCACACATCCCCATGACTCTTATAGGATTCAAACCCGCGACCTTCCAGGCCTAGCCACTGTGGCATGGTGGCTGGTCCATTCTTGTTAATTTAACCAATAGCGAATAGTACTGACAACAAAACTTATAGTGAGAGGATCTCTATTCAGTTCCCCCTACACAAAGTCCTTAATAGAATAATAATAATAAAAAATGGAATTTATATAGCGCTACATCTTGCAGAGACAAATCAAAGTGCTTGCACTCAACTCATTCTTACAAAGTCATGCAACCAGTAACAATTAACAGTTCTAACAAGTCCAAATGTGCACGCACGCACGCACGCACGCACGCAAACACACACGCACACACACACACACACACACACACACACACACACACACACACACACACCACACACCAACACACAAGGTTATACACGTTGACAGGGTAATAGAATTTCGGCTGTTAAAGGCAGGGAAAAGCTATGAGATGGAACAGAAGAGGAAAATCTTAGCTTTGAAAAAAATGTCTTGGGACTGGATTTAAAAGTGTCATAAGAAGGCTTTTGGCGAAGAGAGAGATGGAGGCCATTCCAAATCGATGAACCAAAATCAGAGAAAGAGTGACAGCCGACGGTGGACTGGTTGAATCTAGGTATTCGTAAGAACAAGGTATCTGCAGCAGAGTGGAGGGAACGAGAAAGAGTGTACAAGTGAAGACATTCACAGAGGTAGGCGGGTGCTGTTTTGTGGAGACATTTGTAACAGAAGGTACTGATCTTATAATTTACTCTCTGTTGCACAGGCAGCTAGTGGAGAGATCGCAAGAGAGGGGTAATGTGCTCAGATTTTTTTCTTTCTGAGGACTAGTCGAGCTGCAGAGTTTTGAATACGTTGAAGGGAGTGGATTGATGATGCTGGCAAACCAGCCAAAAGAGAATTGCAAAAGTCTAGACGTGAAAGAATGAGAAAGGTAATGAGTTTGGATGCTGCATCTGTGGACAGGTACTTTGGAATTGCACTAATACGCCGCAATGGATAGTAGCACGACTGGCAGGTCTGGGTGATGAAGTTTTGCATAGAGAGTGTGTTGTCAATAATGACCCCTAGATACTTTACAGCAGTGGATAGAGGGACTGATGCTTTGCAAAGTTGTATTGAAGCTGTTGTAATGGAAGAGAGTTTGTGTTTGGTCCCTAAAAGCATGGTTTCCGTTTTATCTGCATTTAACTGTAACTTGTTCTGTATCATCCAGTGTTGGATATCTTGAAAGCAGTGGGCCTATTTGTCAAGAGAGAAGGCAGATTTTCAGGAGTGCCACTGCTTAGAATCTAACAAATGATGGTTGATCTGATGACAGTTAATTATATGTGACAGTGGAGCACTTTAGAGGGTGAAAAAACTATGGTCCAGAGATCCCTGCGGAACTCCACATTCCAGTCTGGCCAGTACTGACTGAATCTTGTTTACTGGGACTGTCTGGAATCAGTCAGTAGGGTATGAACTAAACCAGGCAAGGGCTGTACTGGTAACACCAAACGTATTTTGAAGACAGGAGAGAAGAATAGAGTGGTCAATAGTGTCGAAGGCTGCAGATAAGTCGAGTAGAGTGAGAAGGGAGAGTTAAATATTTGTTCATCCCCAAATATTTCTTTAAAGCAAATAAAAAATTTTTTTACAATATTCTGCAGCACTATAGAGTCCCCAAACTTATGAACCATATTGCATAATAGGTTGAATTTGTGCATAAAAAAATTTCAAGAGAAAGTCTAACTGAACTACTATTCAAAGCATTCAGCCCTCGTATGACAGTAAGAAGCGCCTTTTTGTGCATGGCTCTGCATGTAGTAGTGAAACTAAGCCTAGTTGAGAAATTAATGCCCAAATATTTATGAGCATCGACAACTGCTATCTGATTACCATCAATTGACTGTGTTCTCTAGCACACAGATATCCTCCCTTTCTAAATTCAATAATATTTGATATACCCATATTAACCTTTAACCCCAAAGAAAAAGAAGTGCATTTAAATGTTGGATCTGCAGACCACCAACTGTTTCAGAAAGAACAACAACGTCATCCGCTAACAAAAGTATAAACAGTCCAGAATATCTAACGAAAATGTCACACCATGTTTTCCATTTTGTATTACTTCAGGTGCTAACTCATTAAAAAAAAAAAAAAAAAAAAAGATCCCGGCTGCAAACGTCATCCTGTTTAACACCTGCTGAACACTGGATATAAGACAATAATCTAGCTCCACATCTTACTCTTGCCTTTACACAATCATACATGATTTTTTCACAATGAAACAGTTTTCCATTTACTTCATTTTTCAACAATTTTGGCCAAATAGAATCTCTGCTGATGGAATCAAAAGCTTTTTTGAAGTCTATAAAGTCAATATACAATTTTCTATTTAAATTGAGTTGTTTTTCTACACATGCTAATAATGTAAATATCTGATCAACAGTTGAGTATCCTTTTTTGACTCCCGCTTGAAATTCCTCCGTTAAATTATTTTCTGTTACCATGCTTGTAGTCTTCTATTTATGTTACAACAAATTTTACTACTCGCATCACATAAGGAGATACCCCCATAATTTCCAGGAACATTTACCTTCCCTTTCCTATACAGTGGTAAAAAAACCGATTCTGACCAGTTGGCAGGAAAAACACCTTTATGAAACAGAACAGCAATTAAATTAACAAAAAAGGGAGCATCTTTGCAGATGCATTTTTAAACAGTTCAGGTATCATGCCATCAGGACCAGCAGCTTTCCCTGACTTCAGTTTTTGAACAGCTAACTGCTCCTCTTCCTCAAATATAGGCTGGTTAATATGCATTCATCATGTGTGTCTGTGTCATCATTATCTTCTCACATGTTACCTACATTACTTTCATTATTTTTTTTCAATAATATCGCTCAAATGATCATACCATTCCTCAACAGAAATTTTAATTCTAACTAAATTTACTTTTGGCATAGTGCCGTGTATTGCCTCCCAAAACATATGCTAGGATCAATAGAAGCCATTAACATCAATGTAGCGAAATAACTTTTTTCATTGAAACTGCTGCATATTTAATACAGTTATTAAACACCTTTAATGCTAAATCAATGTCCCTGTCAATTAGTTGGATAGCTTCATTTACACTATTATAAGTTTGATCTGAGAGAGAGAGAGCGAGAGCAGTGGGGGAGGGGGGGGGGAGCGAGAGATAGACAGGGGGGGGGATAATATAGAGAGAACCTAAAATGAAGTCAGGGGTTATCTTCTCTTTAAGACCATCCAGTCAACTTCAAAACACAGTCAGTGCCTTCGACAACAGATAAGGTGAGAACAGAGGTTGTGCAACAAATGTTTGCATTCATTCCGAACCTGTTTGTTGAAAAAGCTGTAAATGATGGGGTTGACTGCGTTGCTGATGAACGTGAAGCGGATAAGTAAGACGGAGGCTAGAAATTCTGATTCTGTCATTTCAAAGAATGATCTCCCCTGAACGGATCTCTGCAAGACAATACAGAAAAAGGGAAGAAAACTGATGATGAAAGCAATGGAGACAGCCAAAAAAGTCCGAGTAGCCTGGGCATTACAATAAGCCTTTTCTAGACAAGGCCTCTCTGTGATAAGTTTGCTATACCGAACTGGTGCCTTGGTTTGAACACTCTCTGACTTGAACAAACCTGGCTCAGAACTGATCTTTGTGACTTTGCTAATCCCGCTTTCACCTTTTCTTGGGACCACTGCTGTACTTGAGCAGAATTTTGATGATATTTTCTTTGTGCTTGCCCTCACATTAGTGTTGGTGCAACTGTCATGTGTGTTCTTGTTTGTACTGGTCAGTTCACTGGCATCTGTCATAACGCACTGCTTCTGTGCCAAGGCACTGTCAAGGAGGATATGGCCTTTTTGTTGGTGATCCTCTACGGCGGCAGTGTCAGAGACTAAGTTCTGGATGGACAGGAGCTGGACGTATGATTGGCAGTCTGCAGACTGGGAGCTGCTACCATGCTGACTTGCTAGTACACTGATGTGGCTCAAACTGAGGCAGGGTGATGCCGTTGGATGTCTGGGACTGGCTAACTCTTTTCTTCTGGGCTCACCAACACTACCATCCCTTTTTTTCTTGACCTTACTTTTTCCTGCAGGGTTACAAGACTTTTTGCCTTCAGCTGGCGTTTGAAGTGGAACATGATTATTTCTTGCAAGTTTAACATTCTTTTCCCTTGAGCCAATGAATGTCTTGGGAGATTTAAAAGCGCTATCCTTTGCTTGGCGCCTTGTTTCAGCTTTGTTGTTCTTTGCTTTGTCCTCATCATCCATATCAGGACAGGTTAAAGTTGTTGGCAATGTCCCGGAAGATCGGAGACTTCTGAGCTCAGACTCTGACCTGTGTATGGCCTCAATCTTCAGCTCTCGCAGTCTGAGGATAATCATCAGGTACAGGGTTAGGATTATAACCAAAAACACAATGTAGATGGAGAAATGCACGCAATAAAACACCAGTGGCCACCAGGTGTCGATATAGTAATCTGACACCATACACATCATAATGAACTCCTCTGTTCCGTTTATAGGAAAGGTAAGGGTACCGTAGAGAAAAAGGGACGGCACAGACAAAACCAAAGAAAATGCTATGGCCCCTAAACACGTACATTTGACATTCTGCCGAGTGAAGAAAGCCTTGCAAGGCTTGCAGACATTGTACCATCTGTCCACCGCGATCAAAATCAGAATGGTGGAATTAGACCCGTTCAGCACATACCTGAGAAAGTTTGCTGTCTTACACAACCAGGTGTGATCAAACGAGGTAAACTTCACCAAGATGGCAATATCTGTGGGAAAGCACACAAGAGAGTTGGTCAGATCCAGCACTGTCAGGGAGAAAATGAAGGTTCTGGTGACTGTCCTCTTCAAGAGGAAGCCATACATGTAGCACACAAAGCTGTTGCCCATTAACGCAATCAGCATCATCACTGAAACGTACACAGTGACTGGCCACAGAGCGGTATTTTTCAGTGAAATCTCCTGGTCATACTGATTGGGTGCTGTGCTGTAGTTGGCTTCTTCCATATTGACGTCCTGCAAAAAGGTTGAGGCTGGTGGAGGACAGACCACTGGTCAGTGGAGGCTGTTGGAGGACAGACCACTGGTCAGTGGAGGCTGGTGGAGGACAGACCACTGGTCAGTGGAGGCTGGTGGAGGACAGACCACTGGTCAGTGGAGGCTGGTGGAGGACTGACCACTGGTCAGTGGAGGCTGGTGGAGGACAGACCACTGGTCAGTGGAGGCTGGTGGAGGACAGACCACTGGTCAGTGGAGGCTGGTGGAGGACAGACCACTGGTCATGAGGATGGTAGTCGACTGGCCACTGGTCATGAGGATGGTAGTCGACTGGCCACTGGTCAGTGGAGGCTGTTGGGGGACTGACCACTGGTCAGTGGACGTGTACTGAAACACAACGCCAAGACAATCAGATTCACAGCTGCTTATGGGTTATGGGATGGGATAGCTCAGTGGTCAGAACACTCACTTTCTCCAAGCTAAGGTTAAGCAACATCAAGCGTGGTTACCAAGTGGCTGGGTGCTCGTTTATGCGCTTGGCTTCCAAACACCAAACCCAGCTTACCCAGCTGTAAATGGGTACTTGCCCTCTTTAGGGTAAAGAAAGGCAAAGCAGCAAGGGAGAGGAGATGGGCACCGCTCTCAGTAAGCTGGCCCCTGGTCTCCGATACCTTGGTCCCCAACACCCACATAGGTTATGGGAACACCACCCCCTTGGGTTACAGCAGCCCCTGTGAGGATGCCCTGCGTCTTCTTCATTGAATATTATGTTTTCACTGCTCCAGTAATTGATTCTCCAACAAAATAATCTTCCTCAACTAGTTCTTCAGAATGAAAATTGCTAGATTCTTTTTTATTATTATTATTTTGTTATGTTTTTGGCCTGTTTAAAACAAAAGAAATACCAGAACTAATTGAAACAATGTAGTGGTTAGGTTTTTTGTAACATTTAATAAATTACAGGCATATAAACCTGAGTAAATGTTATATTATGTAAAAACGTTTAATATATATATATATATATAATATATATATATTTTAATATATATATATAATATATATATAAAATATAGATATATATATATACATACATATATATATATATATGTGTGCGTGTGTGTGTGTGAACAGGGAGATAGTATACAATTTTGCAAAAGAAACTGCAAAGAAAATACTGCAGGTATGAAAAAGACAACCTTTAAGAAGAGTTTTTTGTACACTAATACATCAAACAACTATACTTAGAAACGAACGTTCTTGGGCTTTCAAAGAGTAAACTATGTACATACCCAAAATGTCGTAATAGGAAGAAGTTTTCTCTCTCCAAAACACTTCGGAGGGATTTGTCATTTGCATTTGTGAAGGAGTTTAACACTATCCCTACGTTAATGGAGATAACTACTCTTTCCCAGTAAGCTTGCACTGTGCACATATGTACAAACCATGCCTGTCAAGCACTTTTAGCACTTTTCTGGTGGTTTTGCTATGTCAGAACTCTCTTGTTTGGATGTTAATAATAATAATAATAATAATAAAGTATGGAATTTATATAGCGCTGAATCTTGCAAAGTAAACAAATCAAAGCGCTTGCATCCAAATCATTCACACGCATGCAACCAGCCATAAATATCAAGATAAACAAATATCAAATTTATATACACAACACACTTAGGTGGGGGTGGTGGAGGTGAAGGCAGCTATTGAGAAGTAGAAACAGATAATAGGGGAAGATCTCGAGTAGAGTATAAGTGCGTTTTGAGGCTAGATTTGAAAGAATCAAATGAAGGCTTTGGCGAAGTGGAAGAGGGAGGTCATTCCATGTTTGGGGGGACCGAAACAGAGAAAGAGCGACGGCCAACAGTGGTTTGTTTAAATCTGGGTGTCCGAAAGCACAAGGCATCTACAGATGAACGAAGGGAGCGGGACGGAGTGTACAGGTGAAGACAGTTACAGAGATAAGAAGGTGCAGAATTTGTGGAGACATTTGAAACAAAGGGTATTAATCTTATACTTTATTCCCTTTTTGAGACAGGCAGCCAGTGAAGAGATCGCAAAAGAGGAGTGATTTTGTTCAGATTTTTTCTTTTTTAAGGACAGTCGAGCTGCAGAGTTTTGTATGCGTTGAAGGGAGTAGATGGATGATGCCGGCAAACCAGCCAAGAGAGAATTACAGTAGTCCAGTCGAGAGAGAATGAGAGATGTGACAAGTTTGGATGTTGCTTCAGTAGACAGATACTTGCGAATTGCACTTATGCGCCGTAATTGATAGTAGCAAGACTGGCAGGTCTGGGTGATTAATTTTTCATAGAGAGTGTGTTGTCAAGAACCACACCCAGATATTTCACAGAGGTGGACAGAGGAACCGACGTATTGCTGAATTCCACTGAAGTCGTTGTGATGGAAGAAAGTTTATGTTTGGTCCCCATGAGCATGGCTTCCGTTTTATCGGCATTTAGCTGTAACTTGTTTTGAGTCATCCAGTTTGAATGTTTAGAAGGCAGTAGGCCATATTTGTCAGGAGGGAAGGCAGATTTCAAGGGTATTGCTACATTGAAGCTGAGTGTCATCAGCATAGAAATGATGATCAATATGATGGTGGTTTATTATGTGTGAGAGTGGAGCAGTGTAAAGAGTGAAGAGAACAGGACCCAGAAACTGATCCCTGTGGGACTCCACATTCCAGTTTGACAGGTTTTGATTGAATTTTGCTGACAATAACTTTCTGGTATCGGTTTGTGAGGTATGAACTAAACCAGGTGAGGGCGGTGCCATTAATACCAAACATGTTCTGGAGGCGAGAAAGAAGAATTGAGTGATCTATAGTGTCAAAGGCAGCAGTAGGTCGAGAAGAGTGAGGAGGGAGATTTTCCCTGCATCAGCAGCGAGTAGAAGTGTATCTAAAGTGTGGACTAGGGTGGTTTCGGTGCTGTGGTTGGCGCGATAGGCAGATTGAAAAGGGGGAAGGAGATTATTGGAATGAAGGTGGTTGTTGAGTTGTTTTAGAACAACTTTTTCAAGTACTTGGAGATGAACGGTAAGTTAGAGACAGGTCTGTAATCTTTAAAATGTTGGGGTCAAGGTCATGCTTTTTAGTAGAGGTGTGACTATTGCGGTTTTGAGAGCTGATGGAAAAAATTTCCCGACAGAAGAGATGAGTTTACTATTTCGGTGACAGAGGGTACAAGTTGTGGAAGGCATATGAGAAGACAGGAGCAGGTATGGGAACAGATCGCGATTTAATCGTCATTTCTTTCAGAATTTTGTATTTCGCTTTCGCTTGTGATAAAGAAAAGAGAGGAGTGCCAGTGATTGGGATCAGAGGTCAGGGTGAAATAGTCTGATCCATCCGGAGCGAATGTTTGCGACTTTATCTGGGAAAGTAGGAAAAAAGATGAGGGAAGTTCAGACAGGTGTTGGTCGTAGGAAGAGGGCTTGTTTTTGCAGATCCAAGATTTGAGGTGAGGGTGAACAGAGATTTTATGGATTTAGCGCAGAGAACTTGGGAAGAGTAATAATTTGTCTTTGCTGAATGGATTAAAAATTTGACTTTGTTTGTTTGTTTTCGGAGAAGCTGTTTATTGATTTCAGTTTTTGATTTTCGCCACTGCCGTTTGGGAGTTTTGGGTATATAAATTCGATATCTTGTACAAAAATTCCTTTTAGATTACATAATGCGTTGCTGTAATAGTTTTGAGAGTGAAATTGACCCCCTCCAAACACACTTCAAATGACCACTGATGTACTTGCATTATGCATCACATTGAACAAACATATTATTCATTTACACTAAACAATTTGTGTACCATTTGTGTGAAGTAAGAAGGGCAATTTACTCGGAGGTAAAACCACTTGGCTATTCAAGAACTCAGTCCCCATGCCATGCATCGCCAGCACACACACACACACACACATATATCTCGAAAATCTCTCTGGAAAAGCATTGAACCCTTTTCTGGTATCAAAAGGATTGTACTTCAGGTAAAAACCTTCCAGCATCTACAGTTTTAGTATTTGATACAAATGAAACCAACCTCCTCTATGGTTCTGAAATTTGGGTTTCAGCATATCATGATATGAAAAAATACAGTAAAAATTTGCAAAATGGGCTTTGGGGTGTTGCAGAGATGTTAAAATAATATTTGCCTTCGATGTGGTTAGAACCCATTTTGTTGACACTGTTACCTAGAGTAATCAAATTTGGCTAAAAATTTTGATATGCCAATCATAGATATCCCAGACAATGCTACAAAAATTGTTGTTTAGACAGTAAGCATGGGAGAAAAATTGGGTAAACAATTTAGAAAGATTTTATGCACCCACGGATTTTGGTTTGTTTGGACAAGCAAAATTGTGGTAATTCCTCATCCTTCATGAAAGAATTCCAAATACGAATAAATATGTGTATAACAAAATGGCATGACTCTCTATCAGATACCCTGACTACTTAATTATCACCCATTATTTGTAGAGCAAATTATGTATGGAAGTAGAATCTTTAGAATACCGTAGAGGTATATGTTTACTGAGGTCAAACAGATTACCTTTAAATGGAATTTCACGTTATGGCAAACCGATTACTGATCCATTCTGCTCTCAGTGTGATGGCCAACAAATTGAAGATGTTTGTCACTTTTTACTTGTATGCCCAAAATATGCTGTATTGCGAAGAAAATGTATTCCTCTGTATTATTACAGATTTCCATCGAATCTGAAAGTGCAGTTTCTTTGTATAAACACTAAACCTAGTTTGATGTTTAAAGTTGGATCATTTCTTACTAAATGTTTAGATATCAGAAGTAAGGATGTTCACCTTACATGAAAGTATATGATTAACTGTTGTTCCTATGGGCCATATGGCCTGCAAAAACTGAATTAAAATTATTGTTATTGTTGTTATTGTTACACATAAATGCATGCACTCACACACACACATCAATGCATGCACACACACACACACACACACACACACACACACACACACACACAACAGCACGCACGCACGCACGCACGCACGCACGCACGCACGCACAGACAGACAGACACACACATGCATGCACACACAAAGACGGGGACACTACTTCCACTAGATAGGAATGTTTAGTTGTCATGAACACATGATTTTCAACAGCATTTATACCAGGGAGAGACAATGTGGCAACTGATACAGAATCCAGGAAAATAAACCCTGCTATGCTGCATAATGCACTTATACATTTGCAGGCCAAACTCTCTGTGGATTTATTTGCCTCTGGGATAAACAAGCAATTTGCATGCCATATCAGTTGCAGGCCTGACCCAGAAGCCTATGCAGTGGATGCCTTTTTCAATTTCATGGAAATTCAATGAGTTATATGCATTTCCTCCTTTCAGTGTGTTTCTGCATGTTCTCAAATAAAGTGCACCAAGAGCAAACCACAGGCGTATTCATTGTCCTGAGCTGGAAAGCACAAGTCTGGTGGCCAGTCCTGACCAGTATGCTGATAGCAGAACCTGTTCCCCTTCTGACAGCCAAGGATGTCCTTCCAAGCCATCCACACAAGATAGATCCCTTTGTAAAAGAAAAGAATGGGGGGGGGGGGGGGGGGGGGGCTACATCTTCAGGTATGCAGAATATCAAGGAAAGGTTTGGAGAAAATGATTGACAGATACTACAGAAGATCTGATTTTGGAATCCTGGTGACCTGCTGTTCGGGTTGTATATAATTGCTTTATCCAAAAGTGGAAAAACTATGCCCACAACACTTGTCTGATTCTGTAAATGTAGCAAATTTTCTTGCTTCCTTGTACTCTGAAGGTGCAGAGTATAGTGCAGTGAATAGTGCAACAAGTGTTTTGAGTGCATATTTTTCTCCAGATAATACCAGTAGACACTCAGTAGGTTCCCATCCTGACATTTGTAGATTATCAAAAGGATTGTTTGAGACATGGAATGTAGGTAATATTTACAAACATTTGCTAGAGTGGCCAGAAATACGTGAACTTAAACAGTTGACTTTGAGAACTGTAATGTTGTTTCCCTCTGAACGGGGCAAAGAGGCCAAGCAGTACACGCACTGAATATGCACAGTATTATTTCATTAGATGTGTAATATTTTTCTCTGGGAAACAAAAGCATACAAAGCCAAGTGTCCACCCAGAGCCAGCAAATATCTTGTCATTTCTAACAGTAATAAAATGTGTTTGTTGAAACATCTCCATAGGTATCTAGAGGTCACAAGGGAGCTCCAGAAAGGTTCAGAACTTTTTAGCCTTATGACCCTATTTCCATGGAAACTTTATCTCGTTGGGTGGAAACAGTGCTTGAAATGGCTGGCATAGATACCTCAACGTATGGAAGCCACCGTACACGTGCTGCCAGTACCAGTGCAGCTGCCAGTCATGGTGCATCCCTGGCATCAATCATGAAGGCGGCAGGCTGGAATAGTCAGAAATGTTGTAAATATAATAACAAAGCTGTGACTCCAAACATTGGATAGTCGGTTTTGGACACCTCCTACCTTACAAAATAACAATCTGTCATATCGGAATTGGGTTTTGATGTACATAGGGCGTCTTCACTGAACAATGCTTCATCAGTTTGTTGCAGACCTGCTTTTCATTGGATGAGGTTTGTTGGATGTGTCTTGAAAATTGCTGCCATTGTATGTCCACTGGTTGCTAAAGTTTGGTGTGATTTCTCTGTACGAGAAATATATGAGAAATAATTTTACAATTAAACTAGGCTCACGCTAGGAAGGTGGAGTTTAATTGTGATTATTTTTAATTTATTGGAGGGAAGAGAAATTACACACCCTCCCCAATGACTTCAGATAATCCTGACAAACATACCCTCCCTATTGTGAGCCTGGTAAATACTGGCTTGCTTGGAACGCGCTCCAATGCTACATCTTGCGTAATTTCTCTTCCCTCCAATAGATTCAAATTAATCCCAATTAAACTCCACCTTCCTAGCCTAAGCCTAGTTTAATTATGAAAATTAAAATATGTTGGCTTATCTGGAAATATCTATTATTATGTTAAAGCATTTGTCTCAAAAAGATGCATGCAAACCAAAGTTGGAAATTTCTATTCTACGTTAAGATTTGCAACAATGTGTATTCCACAAGGGTCAGTCATTGCACAACAAGATATTCTTCTTTATGATCTTCCTACGTGTCTCTCTGGTAATGTCATTCATGTCCAGTACGCTGATGACATTTTTTGATGATAACTGACACAATGAAAAAGAGAACACCAAAAGGTCGTCAAAACTATTTGAAAAATATATATTAGTTTGAGCTAAACAAACCTAATGACTACATCTTTGAAAATGATCTGTAGCTGTTTCCCAAAAAGACTAATCTCATACTTTTTAATAATGGTGCTAAACCACCAGTTCTACCTGTTTTCCAAATAAATGGGAAGGTTTAAATATAAATCAGTGGTGATGTTTATAGGGGTATATTTCACACTATGCTAAGTTGGAATTGTCACAATGAATATTAAATACTGAAGCTTGGAAAAGTCTTAACCTCCTGAAAATTATTAGTAAACAGGTGTGTGTCATGATTGAAACATCTGGCATTATCGTGTGTACTAGACTCATTTACGACCAGGAAGCATATTTCAGTGCTCTGAAGTCTTTATTACAGAAAATGACAAGATTAGACGTAAGGCTTTTCGATTAGTTTTTGGTGTACCTTTTCATGCATCATCCATTGGTATGTATAAATAGATAGGTATTTTACTATTAAACAGTTATCAACAATTGGCCCTGGCTAAATATCTCTTAACCTTATTCAAAACAAGAAACCAACGGGAAACCCGAAAGTAGAATAAGATGTGACGTCAGCTTTCCTAAAAGAGCACATTCTTTTTGTTCTGTCACCACAGTTAGAACTTATACTTCTCAAATATTTCATGAGTCAGAAATATGTCCTACTAAAATAACTAAATCAAAGATTAACTTATTGCCTTTTTGGCCAAGGGAGCTCAAGATAAGTAGTTTTAAAGGGAATAAATTATTGATATCATTCTTTAATCAAAAAAGGTCATGAAAATATTCTTAGCCCATCAGGAAAAGATTATATATAAATTACATACCCAGAACATCTAAACGTCAACACTGACGGTTCACTTTTGAGCAACAATGTGGCAGGTGCAATGTTTGTCATCCTATCATTGAAAGTAGAGAGATACTTTCATGTTGGGAAAAAACGATCTATATTTACAGCTGAATTAACTGCCATCAGAGAGATACTTTCATGTTGGGAAAAAACGATCTATATTTACAGCTGAATTATCTGCCATTTTGATGGCTTTATATCATTTCCTAGATTTTCCCAGAGACATATTTCAGTCGCTTTTCTTTGCCGATTCCAATTCGGTTTTACTTGCTCTAAAAAAATCCAGTTCAAAAGTGAGAGAAGACCTCGTAACTAAAATTGGACATCTGATTCATTTTGGTATGTTACGAGGCACTAGTGTTAATTTTGCTGGATTCCCTCGTATTGTGGTATCTAATTTAATGAAAAAGTTGACAGAATAGCAAAATGTGGAAGTAAGTTGCTGATGGGTCTTGCAGCATTGATGTCCTCTTGTTCAGGGCTATAGCACGTTACAAAATCCATGTTGAAAACACTTTTTTTTAAAACCTGAAGCCATGCTTGTAGGGACCAAACACAAGCTCTCTTCCATTACAACAGCTTCAATAGAATTCGGCAACGCATCAATCCTTCTATCCACTGCTGTGAAGTATCTAGGGGCCATTATCGACAACACACTCTCTTGCAAAAATTCATCACCCAGACCTGCCAGTCGTGCTACTATCAATTACAGCCTATTAGTGCAATTCGAAAGTACCTGTCCACAGACGCAACATCCAAACTCATTACCTCTCTCATTCTTTCATGTCTGGACTATTGCAATTCTCTTTTGGCTGGTCTGCCAGCATCATCTATCCACTCCCTTCAACGTATTCAAACTCTGCAGCTCGACTAGTCCTCACAAAAAAATCTGAGCACATTAACCCTCTCTTGCGATCTCTCCACTAGCTGCCTGTGACACAAAAAATAAACTATAAGATCAGTACTCTCTGTTACAAATGTCTCCACAAAACAACACCCTCCTACCTATGTGAATGTCTTCACTTGTAACTCTTTCTCGTTCCCTTCGCTCTGCTGCAGATTCCTTGTGCTTACGAATACCTAGATTCAGCCAGTCCACCGTCGGCCGTCGCTCTTTCTCTGTTTCTGGTCCATCGATTTGGAACGGCCTCCATATCTCTCTTAGCCAAAGGCCTTCTTGTGACACTTTTAAATCCGGCCTCAAGGCATATTTGTTTCAAACCTAAGATTTTCATCTCCTGTTTCATTTCATAGCTATCCCTGCTTTTCAACAGCCAAAAATTCCATCACCCTGCCAAAGTGTATAACCTGTGTGTGTGTGTGTGTGTGTGTGTGTGTGTGTGTGTGTGTGTGTGTGTGTGTGCATTTGGACTTGTTAGAACTATTACTTGCTATTGGTTGCATGACTGTAAGAATTAGTTGAGTTCAAGCGCTTTGATTTGTCTATGTAAGATACAGTGCTATATGCATTACATTTATTATTATTATTATTATTAAAAAGAAATTACAAGATATGAGTTCTCCATGAAATGATGCTGCAAGCCATTTGTAACCATATGTAACCATTTCTTACCTTTTGATAAGATCAAACGCCCTAACTCACACGAACATAGAAATGTTGTATCTCTTTATCTACAGGTATAGTCTCAACGCTTTTAGAACTAAATTTTCACCAAAAAAGCAACATGTATCTGTGGCAAAACACTACGCTCAGTCTTTTCGAATGCAAAGATCTGAATAACTTTTTACCTGTTTTCACAGACTGTTACTAGGAGCAAATTCTAAAAGACATTCCATCAATGAAAGAAATTGATTTGTCATTGAGTCACATTCCTATTATCAAATTCTTATTGAATAGTGTTTACTAGTTAAATTAACTGCAAAGTTTTTTTCTTTCCAACATACTTGTTTAATGGTTTTTACTTTTGTTTCTTATAAATGCTTAATGCTGATATTTAGCTTTGTGTAAACCTCCCCCCCCCCCCCCCCCCCCCCCCCTTCCCAACCACTCACACACTTTCCGATCTGATATTAATAAGTGGAAGGATGTTAAACAAAAGAACGAATACCCACACCCACTTTTTGGCTCCCCCCCCCCCCCCAAATAGCATTCAAGTGTTTCCCTATGTTAATAGCTAGTGTACAGAACCCAGGGTGATTGGGTGGATAGGGTCGTTGAAGTGATCGTATTGCATGTTCGTGATTTCATGCGAACTGAATGAGACATTTTTTCAAACAAGTATGCACGTATTATGTCATTGAAAACCTCTTTTGATCTGCAGGCTATGAGTTTTGACTGGGGCATCCGTGCTGACTATTACCCTTGTTTCATGGAATGAAGTCACCATATTTTTAACAGTTGCCACCATTTTCTTGCTAGCTGCTCTTGTGGGTGTTTTTTTAGATCATTGATTCGGCAATGTATAAATATGGCATCTACTTTCTGTTGATGCAAATGGCCTTCTCCAGTGACTGGGGAATGTCACTTATTCTATGAACCACCTTTCTTTCAACCGTAAATTCGTATGAAAAGCCTAAATGTTTGCGGTTAGCGCCCTTCAAAGAGGAGTCCTAAAGAAAAACTGCACTACAAAGATCACCGCTCCTTTCTTTTAGACTTTTCTTTTACTGTGAGGCTTAAACCTTTTTGCGTCACGGCCCAGCATAAATCCTGGGCCTTGGTAGATGTTTTGCTTTTAACTAGATCAGGGCCGACTAACCTCTGAGCTGTAGGCTAGATCTGACGTTGTCCCCGGAGTTCTGGGTAGCTTGGTGTTGTTGAACTGCTTCAGGGTAGGTGGATGGGGGCTGAGGAGAGGGGGGCTGAGGAGAGGAGGGTAGCAGGGGTTCTGTCTCAGTCTGCGTTGCCATGGTCACCTGTTTCTCTGAAGTTCCAGAAGTCAGTTGACAGGCCTTCCGGTCACTGTTGTCCTTCACTCTCATCTGAGCAGTCTTCCTTGTCTCCAAGCCATAGATTTTTACACGGAGAGACAGATCATTTCCTTCAATTCTGCAGTTGTTTTGTGAGAGCTGGCTGTAACTGGAAACAGTTGCAAGGGAACCCTGCTTGAAACTTAGTCCAGTTTAGCTTTACACCACTCTTCTGGGCTTTTCCGTCCTTGTTCTTATGGGAGGGGTTTCAAAGGAGTGGGACGTAGAGGGAGGACGTCTAGTTTTTGTCCCTTTTCAGACAGTCTTGCAATTGCACACAGCAACCAATTCAGCTGCTGCTTTCCAACGCCATGTTGTGACGTGTCCAAGCTGAACATGAAGCGGAGACGTCAGCTGTATCGGAAGAAGTTTTCCGCACCAGCTTTTGCATTTGAGGATAGGCAGCAGTATCAAAGCTACAGAGGACAACTGTTTCCACAGGACATTTTGCAGTTCCCATGGTGGAGACTCCAGAGACAGTTTCAATATGCAGAACGATCAATGATGGTGATTTTTTCCAACAGTATCTTGCAATGCACCAGTTGTGGTATAGAAAACGGAACAGACTCTGTAATAGTACTGCTCACGATCACAGCAGTTATTATTGTCATTGTTGTTTTGTGGGAGGGGTGGGTGGGTGGTACTCCTTGTAAAATTGTAAGAGTGCCATTACTGACCAGATTATTTTAAGCTTGTAAGTTAATTGTTTTTCTTTGGTCAGCACTTTCCCATTTGTAAACAGTTGTACTCAAGTTCACCCTCCCTTTTTATATTCAGAATGTTTCCATTTCTACGTTGTTCTGTTTTTGCACTCTTCTTCCAAATGTATCTATATAACCGCCATGAATTTAAGATCATGCAGTAGAATGTAAGATCTGTTTTCACAAATCTGGCTTATTTGATGATCCACCATATTACTAAGAACGATTCATTGTGAATAAAAGTAAGTTACCCAGACTGCCTGGCTATTACTATCCATCCGTTCATCAACAAGTAAAAGATCGAAAAAAAAGATCAGTACAGCAATTTATGTAAAAGAATGGTTAGATTACTGCATAGTCTATCCACCAATGCTTGGTATTTCAGATCTACATTCATTGTTGTATGTATCAAAATTTTGAGAAAATCTAATTCTAAATATTGTTTCTGTGTACTTACTTAAAAGACCTAACGATGTTAACACAGAATGGCTCCATAGTCTCCAAGAAAACGAAAAATGGTTAATTGCTGGAGATTGTAAAGAACCCGCATCATTTTGAGATAAAGAATGCATATCAGTTACCAGTAACAAGTTTGTAGAAAACATCGTTGTTTGTGCTTACTGAATGACGGCAGGATCACTAGGATTCCGTATATATCAAGTCACAGAGCGTCAGCTATAGATCTAAATTTTCTGTCACGCAATCTTGTTCCGAAGTGTGACTGATCAACCTATAAAGATACCCTAGGGAGTGGCCATTTGCCTGTTATTATAACTTTGAAGGAGGAATTGGGTGAGTACAATTTTGAAAAAGACAAAGTTCCAAAATATAATTGTAAGCATGCTGACTGGGGAAAATTTGAACATTTTCTTTTTTTCTTATAATTCAGAAAACATACTTACTGATGGCATGGATCAAACGTATTCTAACATAGCTAACATTATATTACAAGCTGCCAATCTATCTATTCCTAAATATAATCCCGTTAAATCACATAAACATTCAGGAAATGTTTGGTGGACAGAAGCTTGTGAAACTGCGGTAAATGAAAAGTGTTGAATACATAAGATGTTCCTAAAAGACAAATCACCAAGCAACTATGATAAACAGGAAAGAGCCAAACCATGTTGTAACACAGTCATAGCACAAGCCAAAAGAGAATACTGGTCCTCCATTTGTATTAAAGAAATAAACAGTTATAAATATCTTTAGAAATTGGGAATATGATTTAAGGAAATGAAAAAGGTGTACATTTGCCCTAGTTTCCAATCATTCTGGAAAAGAACCGGTTCCCATCTATCGCAGGAAAGGCTGGTGTATTTGCTGACATGTTTTCTAAAACAATGCGCTTGGAGGGACTATCAGCTAAGGCCAGACAATACAGGACAGGGGAAGAAAGCAAATGTGAATACATAGATCCAGAGCCTGATAACACTCTTTGTATGAATGCCCCCCCCCCCCCCCTTGCTCTTAAGGAAGTAAAAGACGCAATACTATCTCTTCCTAATTAAAAAAAAAATGTTGGGGCTAATGCAATTATCAAACGATATGACAAAACACTTGCAGGAAAATTGTGTTCTTTTACTTTACAAATTGTTTGAGAAATGTTGGGCAGAGGGTGTTATTCCAGCACATTGGAAGCAGTCTATTGTTGTACCAAGTCTATTGTTGTACCAATCCATAAACAGGGAAATCCCAAGATAGATAAAGCCAGTGACAGGCCCATAGCATTGACCTCACATACTGGCGAACTCATGGAGAGAATTGTTCAAGGAGACTAATATTTTAGTGCAAAAAAGATATTATAATGAACAACCAAGCAGGCTTTCAAAAAGACAGAACTACAATAGATATTTAATTAAACTTACAACATGTGTAAAACACCAGTTTGAGCGAAGGAAAGATGTTTTTGCAACGTTTTCTGACATAAAGAAAGCTAGAGATCGAATTTGGCGTGCCAGATTATTTAAAAAGTTAAAGACCATTGGTTTTCTGGTGATTTCTATCATTTTATCAAGAGCTTTCTTTGCGACAGATCTATTCAGAAATTTATATTCAGATCTATTTAGAAATTCATATTCAGAACCTAAATATCTTCATATTGGCTTACCACAAGGCGCTGCTATAACACCTGTGTTGTTTAATATCTTACAAATTGATCTTCCCAAACACGTATCTAAAAACGATACAGATGACATTTTTATGTGGGCAAATGCAAAAAGATCTGGATAGTCTAAATAAATACATAACTGAAAATGGCCTCACACTGTCTACAGAAAAAGGGAGCTAGGCAGTTTGTTTTTGTTAACATTGAGAGTACCTCTGTCCACTGCTTTGAAGTATATAGGAGTTGTTATCGACAACACACTGTCTATGCAAAAATTCATCACCCAGACCTGCCAGTCGTGCTACTATCAATTACGGCGTATCAGTGCAATTCAAAAGTACCTGTCCACTGATGCAACATCCAAACTTGTTGCATCTCTCATTCTCTCACTTCCGGACTATTGCAATTCTCTTTAGCTGGTCTTCCAGCATCATCAATCCACTCCTTTCAATGTATACAAAACTCTGCAGCTCGCCTAGTCCTCAAAAAGAAAAAAAATCTGAGCACATAACTCCTCTCTTGCGATCTCTCTACTGGTTGCCTGTGCCACATAGAGTAAACTATAAGATAAGTACCCTCTGTTACAAATGTCTCCACCAAACAGCACCCTCCTACCTTTGTGAATGTCTTCACCTATACACTCCTTCTCGTTCCCTTCGCTCTGCTGCAGATACCTTGTACTTACGAATACCTAGATTCAACCAATCCACTGTTGGTCGTCGCTCTTTCTCTATTTCTGGTCCATCCATCGGGAACGACCTTCCTCTCTCTCTTTTGACAAAAGCCTACATATGACACATTTAAATCCAGCCTCAAGACATATTTATTTCAAACCTAACTTTTTCTCTCTTTCATCTCAAAACTGCCCCTGCCTTCAACAGCCAAAATCCCATTACCCTGCCAAAGCCTACAACCTGTGTGTGTGTGTGTGTGTGTGTGTGTGTGTGTGTGTGTGTGTGTGTGTGTGTGTGTGTGTGTGTGTACATTTGAATTTTGTTTAAGCTTTTGATAGTTATTCGCTGCATGACTGTAAGAATATGTTGAAATCAAGCGCTCTGATTTGTCTTTGCAAGATATAGCACTATACAAATTCCATTTATTATTATTAATAGTATTATTATTATTGTTATTCTTCTTCTTCTTCTTCTTCTTCTTATTATTATATTATTATTATTATCTTCAAATGATCTCCAGTAAAATCGAATACACATTCTAGAAATGTTTGGTGGACATAAAATTGCAAAACAGCAGTAAATGATAAATATTTAGCACATGCATTGTTTCCAAAAGATAAATCAGCAAAATATCGCGCTAAACAGAAGGCTCAAAATTATAACAGGTATAGCAAGGCTCGAAAGAGTACTGTCAAAATCCTTTTGTAGGAATGAAATCTCATGTCATGCAGATGTTTCAAAAGTATGGATTAAAATACACAGATGAAGAAAGATGTCAATCTGCCATCATGTACTTGAAAACAAATGGATTAAAATACACAGATGAAGAAAGATGTCAATCTGCCATCATGTACTTGAAAACAAACAGTTCCCTTCTGATGTAGAAAAGGCTGAAGAATTTGCTGAGATGTTTTCCAAAACAATGCGTTTGGAGGGTCTGTCAGCTAAGCACAGACAATATAGAACACATGAAGATAGTACCGTTTATTTCAATGCTCAAATAACACTCCAGGAAGTAAAAGATGCAATCCTATCCCTTCCTAATAAGAAAACGTCTGTTGGAACTGATGCCAATTCAAATAAATTATAAAACACTTCCCTGAACAGTTCATTCTTGTACTACATTAACTTTTTCATAAATGTTGGGTTCAGGGCGTTATACCCATACAATGGAAACAGCCAATTGTTATACCAGCTCATAAAAGAGTAAAGCCCAAGACAGAAATACACTGCAGGCCTATTTCATTAACCTCTCACACTTGCAAGCTCATGGAGAGCATTGTATTGAGGAGATTTTTGTATTACTGCGAGAAAAATAACATCATACCAATCAGTCAGGCAGGCTTTCAGAGAAGAAGATCTGCAATGGACAATATAGTAAAACTTACAACATGTGTAAACAAACGTTCTAGCAACATTTTTGATATAAGAAAGGCCTACGACCAAGTCTGGCATGCCAAAGTAATGACTAAGTTAAAGTCAATCGGATTTTCTGGTAACTCTTATCATTACATCAAAAGGTTTCTTAGCGAAAGGTCAGTTCAAGTGAGGGTGGGAAATACATAATCAAATTCTAAATATCTTCATATGTGCTTGCTGCAAGGTTCTGTATTAGCTCCAGTCTTATTTAACATATTGTTACATGATCTTCCAAAACATATCAAACGATGTAGCTTTAGTGCAATATGCAGACGATATATGTATTTGGATTACCGTTACTATGAAACGAAACTCGTCGGAAAGGACTTTAAATTACAGTGGAAAAACATACCAAAATCAACTTGATAATCTAAATCACTATATAATACAAAACGACCTCACCTTTCGTACGGAAAAACATCTATCTATCTATCTATCCCGTAGTCTGCCGACCGTGGGGGCACCCTCAAAGACTCAACAACCAGTTCCCTCCATTCCTCTCTCTGTTCTGCCTTTCTCAGGGTTTTGTTGAGTTCTAGGCCTGTCCATTCGCTGATGAAAAACATATATGGTGTTATTAATTTTGATAATGACAGTGATCCAAATTAATTACTAGTGTTCAAAACTGAAAATGAAACAATTCATTACAAACAATACAAATGTTTAGAAGTATTTCTTGCATCAACGTTAACTTGGAATGCCCATACTGGCCACATTTTAACTAGAGGAAGAAAAAGCTTAAATCTCCTGAAAATTATTAGTAAGCAAGATCTGTCAACCTTTAAACATTTACCGACATCAATATTCAGATCAAAACTATCATACAGACACGAAGTCTTTTATTTTTAATGCTCGAAAATATTTATTGAGCGAATTTCAAAGTACAGACAGTAAAAAAAAAAAGCCGCTTACACTTGGTATACCTTTTCATCCAACAGCAAATGATACATAATTATAAAGAAGTTGGAATGTTGCTGTTAGATGAATGTCAAAAGCTTGTATGGGCCAAATTATATATATATATATATATATATATATATATATATATATATATATATATATATATATATATATATATATATATATACTGAGAAGTTCATTACCCAAAACCTTTGCGTCAGAAGACATAAAAATAAAATCTGATTACTGTTTCCAAAACAAACGCAGCAAAAACGTTCTTAACAACTATTGGTACCTACGTAGGTACCTACGTGGCGGACCATTATGAGCAGTCTGAAATTGATGAAATGAATGTAGACTGGGAGAAAATGGTTCCAGCTTGCCCCGCTTGGGAAATGAATCCAGCACATTTTGATATGGATTACAGGGACATGAAGAAGGATGAGAATTGAAATGGTTTGGCAGCCACTGTTACATCTGACATTCTTGACAACTACTGTGGCTATCTTAAAGTGTACACTGATGGTTTACTTTTAAATAATCACCAAGCTGGTTCAGCTTTTGTTATACCAGCACTCAAAGTAGAAAACTCATATTGGTGTAGTAAATCAGTCAGTTTTTACAACTGAACTGGTTATAATTCTAATGTCTTTAATATACGTGCTAGATCATCCATATTGTTGTTTTTTTCATGTCTTAGTTTGTGTGGATTCTAAATCAGTTTTACACGCGATAAAATCTGCAGATCATAAGAATCTTTTGAAACTTATATTAGATATAAAACACACAGTCCAGCTTTTAAGTTTAAGAGGCATATTTGTCACCTTTCTTTGGGTAGCTTCACACAAATGATTGTACTCAATGAATGGGTTGACTGCTGCTGCAAAAAGAGGTGGTAGCAATGAAAGTGGAAACACTGAACTACGTGTTCCTTTATCCAAGAAGGATACCACAGGTTAGAACAAGCATCCTCAGACAAATTCATTGAAATGATGCAACAAAGAACAGTTTGCAAAGTGGGTTCCAACCAGAAAAAGGTGTCTTTGAAAGCATACATCAGTCAAAGACTGGTACAAATATTGTCAAAGAAAGACAGCTTCAGGTGGGGTGTTTTTTTAGAATCGATTAAATGGGTTTTTGTATCACAAAATTTAGCAAGACTGTTAAATGCGCATGTGAAAACAGTAATATTTCAAATGCCCATATTGTACTTGAATGCAAGACTTAAAAACCTTACTTACCTAGTTTTCCTGAAACGTTCATTGAACAAGTTCTGGAGAATATCAACGTAGCGTTTGCTATTGCTAAGGGTTTATTGTTAAGTCCCATTGGGACATATGTTGTGGTTATAGCATTGTTGCTCTATTTTGAATGTTATTCTTCCCTTTTTATTTAGTGTTTAGCATACAGTTTCGTTTAAGGCAATGAGGACATCCTCAGTCACAACTACATACCTGCACAAGACTGTGTACACATGCGCGTGCGCACACACACGCACAAACACACACACACACACACACGCACACACACACACACACAAGAGTAGGACATTGTGTGCCGGTGGGAACAGATGACAGAATTTACAAAACTGCATACACACGGGGACTTGATGTAAAATAAAGCACATAAGTTCTTATTCCATTATCGTCGATATAAAACAATAAGATAACACACACACATACACGTGCGCGCGCGCATGCGAGCATAGCATATGCGAGCATATGCAAAGACACTTAAAAGCATGCAAGCGTTCTCACATGGATTTGTGTATGTATGCTCATAAGCACATACACACACATGCACATATACACGCACGGACACAAACATACACACACGTACACGCGAATGAGCACACACAAACACACACACACTAACTAACACACACACTAACACACACACACTAACACTCCGCTTGCTCAACTTTTACTTACGCTAAGCTCTATGGAGACTGGGAGGACCTGCAGCTTTCAGTTGTCTTCGTCTCAGAGACTGAGCTAGATCTATCTATCTGACACAAAACAGCAAACCAAACCAAAACTTGTACTGAAATAATTCATCCCGATGGCTTTTTACAACCAAGACAAAAGAAATGAGACGAATGCCATGTACTTGAAAACACATGTATGCAGTTAGCTTCCATGAAATGTATTGGCCATCAAAGGCATCCATCTTTCGTAAAGTACATATTTAGATCCAACTCAGACGTCAAACTTACAGATGACGCAAGTACTTTAAGCATATCTATCCTATTTCCTGTCTCTCGGACTACTTGTCGGTAGCGTGTCTTGCAAACTGCTCTTTTTAATGTTACGCAGAACTGACAGAAACAGAGACAGCCCGTAGAACGCAGACTCGTAAGAAGACAGATATCGCAGTATATCTGGAAATTAGGTGTTAGGAATTTAATCTTTTGTGTCACTATGTTTCTGCCTTGTTCCTTGTCTTCCTGTCGCCTCCTTCTTGTCTATTTTTTTGCCTTCTTGGCCCACTCTCTTGCCGTTTATCCACAAAGACTGAAAAGATAACAGTTCTCTCCCATTGCCGGGGGCTTGTTAGGCGCTTAACGGCAGCACGACGCATTTGTGCTCATGTGACAGACACCGATAGCAGTTGCTGTCTGGGTGTTCCACGAGGCAGAAAAAGACATTTTGTTTGGCCACGATTCTGCTTCTCTACGAGAATCGTTGCATCCGAAACATTCCTTATAGATCTAGGCTAGTGCTTTTCTTCTTCTTCTTCTTCTTCTTCTGTAGAAATGAGGTGCTTCCGAAGACTATTAGGCATCTCAAACAAAGACCAATTCGCGAATGAAGAGGTCAAGAGACGCAACCGCAATGAAATCGGGCCCTATACTGACCTTCAAACACTCGTCAGACAACGAAAACTGAAGTGGTTTGGTCATGTCACACGCTCCTCTGGTCTTGCTAAAACAATCCTACAAGGCACAGTGAGGGGAGGAGGAAGAAGAAGACAAGACAAAGGAAGAGATGGGAGGGCAACATTCGAGAGTGGACAGACATGGAGCTGAGAGACACCCTGAGAGCGGCTGAGAGACGAGAGGACTGGAGAAAGGGGGTTGACAAAGCTTCGAAGGCGCCCCAAAGGATTCAGAATCTGAGGGATCGGTGACGGTGACTTCCTCTTCTTCTTCTGTGTTTCCTGGATATGCTAAATTTTCAGTCCGGTCTGGATGACAAAGTCTGCAGTCTGTCCTAGTGACTCCCCGCTGGTTTCCGGAGTTTTTCCTGGAGGTCTGTCTACAGGGTGTCAGAGTGTTGAAGGAAGGTAGGAGGACAGGACTGCGGGGTATGGGAGGGGGCCTGTGTCACAGGGGCAGTGGACAGAGTGGATAATTTTTAGGCGGTGTATCATTCAATAGCTGTCAATGGGTACCTGCCCTCTTTAGGGTCAGAGAAGGTAAAGCAGCCAGGGAGAGGAGATGGGCGCCGCCCTCAATATGCTGGCCCCTTGAGAAGTTGAGGTCTCTGATGCCTCGCTCCCCTACGACCTTACAGGTACCTTTTCTTCATTCAATAAAGGGGTGGGGGGGGGGGGGTATTTCATGCAGATACCAAAAAGAACGAAGTAGCCACTAATTTGTAAACTCTGCCTGCACGTGCATTGACGTCATCCCTAACGCTCCTGTTAATTTGTAAAGTCTCTAATCACAAGGGCGGATGGTGGTCTAAATTGAAGGTAAGGCACCTGCCTAGGAAGCGAAAAGTCCAGGTTCGATCCCGTTTGTGCCCAACTCCCCCCACTCCTCATCCACTAGACCTTGAGTGATAGTCTAAGTGTTAGTCTTTCGGATGTGACGATGAACTCAGGTCTCGTTTGCTACACACATATTTAGCACACGTAAAAGAACCCACGGCAATTAGAGAGTTGTCCCTTGCAAAATTATGTAGAAAATAAAGTTATTTTCATAGGAAAACAAAATTAATACTTGCAAAAAGGATTTGATTTAAAAATGGCAGGCGCTGCTCTTGTGGCGACGTGCTCTCCCCGGGGGGAGCAGCCCGAATTTCACGCAGAGAAATCTGCCGTGACTGAAAGTGGTACATGGTTCAATTCAGTCCAATTCAAGCCCGAGTGTGTGTGTGTGTGTGCGTGCGCGCGCGCGTGCGCGCGCGTGCTTCTGAAATGGTGGTGTGTGTTTTCCTGCATGAATGGGTGAGTGAATACGTGCGTGCGCGCGTGCACATACGTGCGTGTGTTCACATGTATTTACACACACGCTTTCATGAATTCTACGTGTCTTCCATATGTGTACATGCGTACATGTGTGTATGGATGCGAGCACGGATGTATATGTCATATATGTATATGTATATTCAGCGCTATATCAATTCCATACATTATTTTATTATTATTATTATTATTATTATATGCACTTGCGCGTGTGTAGTAACAACTTGCATACGTGTGTGTATGTGTGTGTGTGCGTGCGTGCGTGCGTGCGTGCGTGTGTGTGTGCGTGCGTGCGTGCGTGCGTGCGTGTGCGTGTGTGTGTGTGTGGTCACCCTGACAAACATCAAAACTCCATTCAAAAAGTGAATCGCTTTTTAATTAATGATGACAATGATGAGGGAAGAGTGAGAAGCTGTCGGTAAACTCTGTATCATTATGTTTTAAAGCTACTACTACTACTGCTACTACTACTACTACTACTACTACTACTACTACTACTACTACTACTACTACCACTACTACTACTACTACTACTACTACTACTACTACTACTTCTACTACTACTACTACTTCTACTACTACTACTACTACTACTACTACTACTACTACTACTACTATTACAACTACAACTACTACTGCTACTGCTGCTGCTGCTGCTGCTACTACTACTACTACTACTACTACTACTACTACTACTACTACTACTACTATTACAACTACAACTGCTACTGCTGCTGCTGCTGCTTGCTGCTGCTACTGCTACTACTACTACTACTACTACTACTACTACTAATGCTGCTGCTGCTACTACTACTACTACTACTACTACTTCTACTACTACTACTACTACTACTACTACTACTACTACTACTACTACTACCACCACTACTACTGCTACTGCTATCATCATTATCATCAATCATCATCATAATCATTATTATCATCATCATCAATCATCATCATCATCATCAATCATCATCATCATCATCACCATTATTGCTAGTGTTGTCGTTGACACCAGCAGCATTAATTGGTTTGTGTGCTTGAAGCCCCATTATGGAAAACTGATCGTTATTCACATCATTATTATCATTCATATTATCATTATTGTTGTTATTGTTATTATTATTATTATTATCATCATCATATTAGGGTTAAACCTACAATCTACTCCATGGGAGATAATAGACAATCATCGATGCAAACGGTGGATTATTTCCCTTGGACCGTGTTGATGCTGTTCGTGTTTCCATCACCAAGTATTGTAGGTGGTGGTTCTTTCCCTCCTCCTCCTTTTTCTTCTTCTTCTACCTACTACTACTACTACTACTACTACTACTACTACTACTACTACTACTACTACTTTTTTCTTCTTCTTCTTCTTCTTCTTCTTCTTTGCCGTCGTCGTTATCGAATGCTCAGACAGCAACTATTGTTGTCTGTCATATGAGCGAAAATGTCTTGCGCTGCCTTTAAGCGCCTGACAAGTCAGGCCCAGCACATCCGACTTCGGCATAAGAGAGATTTGTTCTTTCAAGTCTTTCTGGAAAAAAACACGGCGGGAGAATGGACCAAGAAGGCAGAAAATAGACAAGGCGAAGATGACAGGAAGAGAAAGGAACAAGGCAGAAACATAGAGAAAGATAGAGAAGAGGGAATTCCTAACAGACTTTCCAGAAATTGAGAATGTTATTTATGCTGACACCCCCCCCCCTACAACACACACACACACACACACCACACACACACACACACACACGGGGGACGGGACAGCCTAGTGGTTAGAACATTGTGCTCGCAATCTGACAACCCGGGTTCGATTCCCGTTCAAGAGGATATTTTCCCCTGGAGTTAACATCAGTGCTGACACCACTCTCCCCAAAAGTCCTTCGGATGAGACTATAAACCGAGGCCCCGTGTGCGAACGCACGCAGAACATCTTGCGCACACGTTGATATCCTGTTCCGCTTTTGGTGAGTAGTTCTTCAGTTTAACGTCCTTCCACTAAATAGTGATATCAGACAGGAAAGTATGTGTGTGTGTGCGTGTGTGCGCGTGTGTGTGCGTGCGCACGTGCTTGTGTGTGTGTGTGTGTGTGTGTGTAGGGGGGAGGGGTATGCATATAACTAATTAATCGTAATAAACAATTATTATGAAAAAAAAGCATAAACAAGAATTCTGGAAAAACAAAGACAAAACCAACAACAACAAACAACCAACCCCAAAAACATCAAACAGCAAAAATACCAGCTTTCCAATTCATATAACTTGAAGCTATCCTTATATCAGAGGAGTCTGAAAATAGGAGTATGGCTTAATGACAATACAATTTTTTTCATTAATGGAATGTCTTTAAGAATTTGCTGCAAGCTACGGACTGGGAAGGCAGGTTTTGGTAAGAGTAGGTTATTGTGTGCCGGTGGGAACAGATGACAATTTACAAAACCGCATACACACGGGGACTGGATGTAAATAAGCTCATACGTGCTTATTCCATTATCCTCGATATAAAAGAATAAAATAAAATAAATGAAAAAACACACACAAACACACACAAACAAAAGCACAACACACACACACAAGACACAACACACACACACACACACACAAAGCCACACACACACAACACACACACACACAGCACACACACACACACACACACAGCACAGCACAGCACAGCACAGCAACAGCCACACAGCACACACAGCACAGCACAACAGCACAGCACAGCACAGCACACACAGCACAGCACACACAGCACAGCACACACACACAGCACAGCACAGCACAGCACAGCACAGCACAGCACACACAGCACAGCACAGCACAGCACAGCACAGCACAGCACAGCTTACTCGTGTGGGAAAAACAAGACAGAGTGAGATGTCTTTATTCCAACAAAAAAAACTCAACTAACAAACTAAAATATTTTTGGTTTTGTGTTTTTTAACCACAGAGCAAACAGACACAGAGAGCTGTAGTATACCAATTTGTTCACACACGCACACACACGCACGCACGCACGCATAATAATAATAATATAGTTAGGTATTATTGATCAAATTGATTTTGTTCCTAGATAGATGGCTTGATGAAAAAAAGCAAATGCATTGCTTATTCAATGCACCATATGGAAATAAAAATTTGACTTGACTTGACTTCACACACACACACACACACACACACACACACACACACACACACACACACACACACACACATCTTTTCGTAAGAGTAGGCCATTGTGTGCCGGTGGGAACAGATGACAGAATTTACAAAACCGCATACACACGGGAACTGGTGTAAGAAAGCACATAAGTGTTTATTCCATTACCCTCGATATAAAAGAATAAAATAAAAGTAAATAAATAAAATAAACAAACATCTCAATAAGCAAGAGATAGATAGGTAAGGAGACAGACAGAAACGAAGAGAGAGACAGAAAAGTGTAAATTTCTAGCACGTAATTTCCAGAAGGCGGGGATACTATGTATACTGGCATTCCCATTAGGGCGTGTGTGTGTGTGTGTGTGTGTGTGTGTGTGTGTGTGTGTGTGTGTGTGTGTGTGTGTGTGTGTTAAGAATACAGACACATTTCATAAGTATCGCACTCTCAATAACACTTTCAGATACGATTAATTTCATCAATTTGAATAAAAAGGTAAAGGTGTCCCATAACCTATAAGATCGTAGGGGAGCGGGGCATCAGAGATCTCACTCATCTAGGGGCCAGCATATTGAGGGCGGCGCCCATCTCCTCTCCCTCGCTGCTTTACCTTCCCTGATCCTAAAGAGAACAGGTACCCATTTACAGCTGGGTGAACTGGGAGACTGTACTGAAGCCATGG
Organism: Rapana venosa; assembly: GCA_028751875.1. Taxonomy (NCBI): domain Eukaryota; kingdom Metazoa; phylum Mollusca; class Gastropoda; order Neogastropoda; family Muricidae; genus Rapana; species Rapana venosa. Next base: position 6,918,011 of record CM054166.1, read on the forward strand.
CGTGCAAACGGTCACCCATCCTCTTGGTAACCACGCTCGACGCTGCTTAACTTGGCTGGGGGAAAGCGAGTGCTCCGACCACTGAGCTATCCCGTCCCCCATTGTAAATACAGGCATAAAAATCAAACCCTTTGCCACTGTACAATTTTGCCACTCTAGCCATAATTGTCACTGATGTCTTTTATCCAAAACAGATTTTTCTAAGTTGGTGAACTTCTGAAGGGAACTGGATAGCTCAGTTGTCAGAGCACTCGCTTTCCCCCAGCCAAGGTTAAGCCGCATCGAGCGTGGTTATCACTTGGATGGGTGACCGTTTGCGCGCCTTGGCTTCAGTACAGTTCCCCAGTTCACCCAGCTGTAATTGGTACCTGCCCTCTTTAGGGTCAGGGAAGGTAAAGCAGCGAGGGAGAGATGGGCGCCGCCCTCAATATGCTGGCCCCTAGAGAAGCTGAGGTTTCTGACGCCTCGCTCCCCTACGACCACATAGGTTATGAGACACCTTTACCCTTACTAAACTTCTCGTATTTATAAGTGATGTAATAAAAGCAAGAATCTCGTTTCCATGTGTATTAACAAATGAACTTATACATTCGTAATAATGAACATAGCCATACTTCTTTCTTGTTTTTGAATTGTTTGTTCGCAGAAAACGTTTCATACTTCCAACTTTTTTGTTAAAGCTAAGCTTGTCCATTCAAAAAACTGTCATTGTTTTCTATCATCTGGAAAAAAATATGTTAAAAATACCCAATGTCTGAATTCACCATCAATCCATCAAAATGCCACTTTCAGTCACGACAGATTTCTCTGCGTGAAATTCGGCCTGCTCTCCCCGGGGAGAGCGCGTCGCCACAAGAGCAGCGCCACCCATTATTATTTTTTTCTTTTTTGTGTCTACAGCTGTGTTTCTTTCCTATGAGAGTGGCTTTTTTTCAACAGATTTTTGCCAGGGACATCTCTCTTGTTTCCGTAGGTTCTTTCACGTGCGCTAAATAATTATGTGTAACACACGGGACCTCGGTTTATCGTCTCATCCGGAAGACTAGCACCCAGACCCCCACTCATGGTCTAATAGATGGGTGTAAGTCCCGGGCCAAATGGGCATCAATCCACCGCACTCTTCAGACCCGGACTTTTCGTTTTGTAGGCAGGATCGGTGGTCAAGAGGTAACGCGCCTGTCTAGACAGCGAAAAGTCCGGGTCGGAAGTGTGCGGTGGTTCGAATCCCGTTTGGGCCCGAAACTTTTCCCCCATCCATTAGACTATGAGTGATGGTCTGGGCGCAAGTCTTTCGGATGAGACAATAAACCGAGGTCTCGTGTGTTATACAAAATTATTCAGTGCAAGTAAAAGAACCCACGACAACTTAGTTGTCCTGGCAAAATTCTTAGAAAATAGCCATTCTGATAGAGAAACAAATACATCTACAGACAAATAAAAGGGGGTGGCGCTGCTCTTGTGGCGACGCGCTATCTCCAGGGAGAGCAGCCCGAATTTCACGCAGAGAAATCTCATGACGAAAGTTGTATAAATGAATAAATAGATGTAAAATATAAGAAAATAAAAGAAAAAAGCCAAGAGCAATCATTTTTTCAGAAAGCTTTTGTATTCTTCTCCTTTTATACACGGGGACTGGATGTAAGAAAGCACATAAGTGCTTATTCCATTATCCTCGATATGAAAGAATAAAATAAAAATAAAATAAACATCACACACACACACACACACACACACACACACACACACACACACACACACACACACACACACACACACACACACACTTTTTTTAGTCCTTCGGATGAGATTGTCAACCGAGGCCCCGTGTACGAACGCACGCAGAACATCTTGCGCACACGTTAAATCCTGTTCCGCTTTTCGTAAAAGTAGACCATTGTGTGCCGGTGGGAACAGATGACAAAATTTACAAAAACCGCATACACACGAGGACTGGATGTAAAAAAGCACATAAGTGCTTATTCCATTATCCTCGATATAAAAGAATAACATAGAATAAAATACAGGTAACCTACCTTTCTGTCAGGTAACGTTGCTTTGTAAGTATCCTTAGGGTTTGGGCTTTTTTCTTTTTTTCTTCTTCGTTCTTCGGCTAAAGCTCCGAGGTTCACCCATGGTGATTTTTTGGCGTATGCGACCGTTCCCCACCCCTCACCATTTAGGTAGCCGTGTTCCGTGTTCGGGGATTACGCTTTGTGTAAGTCAAAAGGGGAATAATTCTGGAATTGTTTACAGGGTAGCCGTGATGCTGAAACTACATGCTACGGTTTTACACAATTGCCAGGAATCATTAAGTAGTGTGGCTAGAGGCACAGGATAGCTCAGTGGTCAGAGCACTCCTTTCCCCCAGCCAAGTTAAGCAGCGTCGAGCGTGGTTACCACTTGGATTAGTGACCGTTTGCGCGCCTTGGCTTCAGTACAGTCCCCCAGTTCACCCAGCTGTAAATGGGTACCTGCCTCTTTAGGGTCAGGGATGGTAAAGCAGCGAGGGAGAGGAGATGGGCGCGCTCTCAATATGCTGGCCCCTGGAAAAGATGCCTCGCTCCACTACGACTACATAGGTTATGGGACACCTTAACTTTTCTTTAACATTGAATCCAATTCTATCGCGAAATCCGTTCTTAAGCCTAACAAAATATGTTGCTCTTCGGTTGCTGTCCAAATTTTTTTTTCTTCTGAAGATCCAAATATCTCATTTTCAGACATCTTCGAAGTTCCAACATGCAGGAAGCGATGTCCCACTTGGCTTATATATTCACTGTTTGTCTAATAGTCCCACCATAAAGATGCTGCTGCCAATTTCGAGAGAATTCTTTTTAAACGAACACAGGATATCTACTGCAACAGAGTGGATAGATCGGGGGTCTAGAGGTAACGCGAAAGCGAACAGGCCAAGATCGATCCCCGTTTGTACCAAAACTTTCCCTCATTCACTATTAATTTATTTATTCCTTTATATCGAATATAGTGGAATATGCTTTGAAATAGTCTGTGTGCTAGTCTTTCGATTGAGACGAAATGTTACAAAACCGCAACCGCAAGGGGACTGGCTGTAAAAAAAAAAGCACACGTTATTCCATTCTTCTCGAAATGAAATAATCAAACTAAAATCATGTTTTTTTAAAATGCCGAGAGTGTTGTCCGTGGAATGGTGGATTCTGTGTCAGTAAAAAAGAGGGAGAAAGGGGGGGGGGGGGGGGGGGAGAGGGACAGAAAAGAGGAAGAAAGAGAAGAAGAGGAAACGAGGCAAAGGAAGGAAGGGGAGGAGGTTTTGTTCGCTCTTTTTCCAAAATAATGGGAATCAAGGTGCATAGCACAGAGGACAATTCCTATAACAACTATCATTGATTACAGCACAATTTCACACATCAACAAAATTGAACTGATAACAAAAATACGTTGAAGGAACACTCTCTCTCTCTCTCATCTCTCTCTCTCTCTCTCTCTCTTCTCTCTCTCTCTCTCTCTCTCCACCACACACACACACACACACACACACACTCACACACACATACTCGCACACGCACACACACACACGCGCGCGCGCGCGCACGCACACACCACACACACACACACCACACACTACCAAAAAAACGTCATCATCAAAGACGTCAGTCTAGGGGCTAGCAGCTAACTGTTAGACCCCAAAACGTCATCAGTCGCTTCAATGACGCGTAAGGTGACGTCACGCCTGTGACTGGAACACTTCTTGAACAGAAAGCCGCACTCGGTTCTGAACTGTTTGTTGCACAAGCCGTAGATGATGGGGTTGGCGGCGTTGCTCAGGAAGGAGGAGCGAATGAAGACACACACGGCCAGAACTCCGGCATCTGTCAGGGTTGCGAAGAATGCTCTCCCTTGAGCCGCTCGGATGATGACGATGCAGAAAAAGGGGAGGAAACTGATGACGAAAACGATGGAAATGGCGAAGAGCATGCGCGTGGTTTTGGCAGGCCGGTAGGCCATTTTCTTATTGAGCCTCTCCAAGATGAGCCTGCTGGACAGGAGAGGGGGCTTGGTCTCCGCACAGCGGGGGCTGGGGCTGCCTTCAGGTGTGGGCAGCCTGGAGGTGGGGGTGTGCCCTCCCGGGTAGCCGCCTGGAGGCATGAGGAAGGATCTGCGGGCGGAGGTCAGGCCTTGGTTCTTCTCCGAGATGACCAGGTTGGAGTCGGAGCTGGTCTTGTGGAGTCTGGTCTTGTGGCCCTCGCCTTCTCTGCGCGGTACAGACAGGGTGTAGGAATCGGACCAGGTTTTCGTGGCTCGCTCTTTGGAGTTAAAACTACTGACCAGAACGATCTTGGAGCCCATGTTGTCGTCATCGTCTAGAGTGTCGCTGCTTTCGTCTTTGCTGTTTGCGTGTGAGTCTTCGTGTGTCTCTTCACTGGTGACCTCGTCAGGGTGGATGATGGGGTTGTGCTGCCAGGTCAGGTTGTCGTCTGCCGCTATGAAGTGAATGCCTCGCTCAAACTCCTCGGTGTCTTCTTCCAGAGAGTCTGCGTAGGTGGAGGGATCTTTGGTGGAGAGGAGCTGGGTGCTTTCAGAACATTCTGGGTCCTGGAGACTGTCGCTGCATTCTGGTGCTGGAACATTGTGTTCTGGGTTTGGGGTGAGGTTTTCTGATGAAGCGTCGGTGTTGGCTGAGTGTTCTTTTCCGACATCTTGAATACTCTCGCCCTCTTTCTTGTTGTCTTTTCTCGTGTATGTCTCTTCCCCGTCAGTGTTCACGTCTCTGTCCACGTTTTCGGTGATTCTTATCTCCGGGGCTGGACGCCGGGTCTCGTTTTTGTCCTCAGTCCCGGCAGCCTGGTCCTCCGAGCTGGCGGACTTCCTGGGCAGTCTGAAGGTGACGCTCCGCCGCCTGTCGCTTTCTTTCTCCGGGTTCTGAAGCCTGGCAACGTCAGGGTGGGTCTGCTTCGGAGCCTCCCCGTTATTGGTGAAGGGTGTCGTCTGGCTTTTGCCGTTGCCCTCCGGTCTTCTGTCAGGCGAACCAGCCGTGGTGAGGGGTAGGGACTCTTGGGAGTGGGACAACAGCTTGGAGGAGCGTAGACCCGTGTAGGTCGCCACCAGTCTTTCCTTCTGCTGCTTTTTCAGATGGACCAGTTTGACCGCGATCATGGAGTACAGCACGGTGATGACCACCACCAGACTGATGTAGCACGAGAAGTACACGCTGTAGAACACGAGGGGCCACCAGGTGTCGATGAACTGGTCCGACACCAAACACGTCACGCCCGCTACGTCAGTGCCGACACGGGGCAAGGTGAGGTTCCCGTAAAGCACCAGGGAAGGCCAGGAGAGCGTGGTGGCCAGCATCACGGCCCCCAGGCACGTGCACCTGGCCTTGCGCTGCGTGAAGAACGACTGCAGGGGCCGGCACACCTTGTACCACCGATCCAGAGCGATGGCTGCCAGGATCAGGGAGGAGGACCCGTTGAGCGTGTAGGTCAGGAAGCGCGTGACCTTGCACCAGCCCGGGGCGTCGAAGGCCATCATGTTGGCCAGCATGGCCACCTCTGTGGGCATGCAGACCAGCGAGTTGGTGAGGTCCAGCACGGCCAGGCAGAAGATGAAGGTTTTGGTCACCGTGCTCTGCCACCGGAAGCCGTAGACGTAGCAGACGACGCTGTTGCCCACTGACCCCATCAGCATCATCACTGACGTGTACAAGATGGCGGGCCACAGCCGGGCCACCTCCTCGGCCTGCACGTCTGTGAGGGAGAGAGGGGGTGGGGTGCTGTTGGTGGTGGTGGGTGGAGGTGGTGGTGGTGGTGGTGGTGGCGGCCATGTTGGAGTCACGTGATGGTGATCCGGGGAATACCGCTCAGGCTGGTGTATATGGCTGGTCCTCCTCTGAGAGCGGAAACAGGTAATGATAATGTTGATAATGATTTTGATGTTGAGGATAATGATGAGGATGATGATAATGATAATTATGATTATAGGTGTAATTTTGATAATGGTAATAATGATTAAAAAAAAAGATAAGGCAATACTGATGATGAATAATAATAATAATATATTAATAATAATGACAATGATGATAATCCTAATGACAATAATAGTAATGACAATGGCGATAATAATAATGACAATGATGATGATCATCATCGTCATCGTCGTCGTCGTCGTCGTCGTCGTAGTAGTAGTAGTAGGAGGAGGAGGAGTAATAATAATGCTGATGATGATCTTGATATATGAAGTTTATAAAGCACTGAATCTTGTAAAGCAAACAAATCAAAGCGCTTGAATTCAATCCTGCATACGCTTGCAACCGTTTACAAATAACATTAATAGGTTTAAAATGTGCATGCACGCACGCACACACCCACACAAATATATAGAGAGAGCGTGCACATTTTAAACACACACACACACACACACACACACACACACACACACACACACACACACACACAACACAAATATAGAGAGAGCGTGCACATTTTAAACACACACACACACACACACCAATATATATATATGTATGTATGTATGTGTGTGTGATATTTGTATTTGAACTTAACTTTGAATGTTTTAAACCTGTATGAAATGCAGCTTTCTTGTGTCTTTTAGAGATTATGATTCGTTTCAATGTGTCTGTCAGTATTGTAATCGCCCTTCATGGGATGATTAAAGTGTTTTTGACTGGACTTGACTTGACTTGACTCACTATCAGTGAGCTCTATAGACACACGATGTTTCATTTTCCAGAAAGAAAATCAGTACAAGAACTCATTCGTTGTGTTAACAATGGAAAACAGTCTCTGATTCATGAGCTCATCAATAATTATTTTCTCACAAAGTCTTGACTGGCTTGACTTGACTTGACTTGAATCATTATCAGTGGGCTCTATAGACACACGATGCTTGATTTTTTCAGAAATTGCAATATGTGAATTCATTTCTCGTGTTAACAATGGCAGGAAGTATCTGACTGATTAGCTCATCAGTGTTTTCACACAAAGACTGCAAGTGCCGGAAAAGACTATTGAACTGACTGTCCAGTTCTGTGTATGGTTTGGTGGTTGTTTGGTGGTTCGTTTTTTTTAATTATTATTGCTCATCAGAAGTTGACTTCGTATTCTCGTTTAAAAAAAAGAAGAAGAAGAAGAAAAAGAAGAAGAAGGAGGAGGAGAGGGAGGAGGCAGAGAAGGAGGAGGAGGAGAAGAAGAAGAAGAAGAATCCGGTTTGGGCTTCCTTTTGGTTCTTTTATGGTTTTGTGTTGGTTTTTTGTTTTGTCTGTTGTTAGTTTTTTGTGAGTTTTCTTTATTTTTATTTGGAAGCGGTGGTAAGGTGATGGTGGTGGTGGTGGTGGGTGGGGGGGTCGTTTCTAAAAGATCCAGTATATATCTTTCCCGTTTGTAAAACAATTCTCCTCCCCATCCCTCGATCCGGGGCTAGAGCTCCGAGGTTCATCAGTTATGAGATTTTGTTTACAGAATCACGCAACCGTTCACCCGCCATCCATTAAGGTAGCCACATTCCGACTTCGGGGATGATGTCTAAACACGAGACTAGCGTGTATGCGTTTTGTAAAGTTGTACATCCGTTCCCACCGGTAGTAGCTTACTCTTCCGAAAGGCGGAACGGGTTTAAACTTGCGTGCAGCTGCTTACGTTCGCACACGGGGCCTCGGTTTATAGTCTCATCCGAAGGACTTTTGGAGAAGTGGTGTCTGCACTGATGTTAACTCCAGAGGGAAAAATCCCCTTGAACGGACGTCTCGGTGGTGGCTCGAACCCGGACCGTCAGATCACGAGCGTGCTACGCTCTACCCACTAGGCCATGCCGTCCCTTGATAACAGCATATCTGCTTTGGTGTCTTTCAACGCTCAGACAGCAACTATGTTGTCTGTCAAATGAGCGAAAATGCGTTGCGCTGCCGTTAAGCGCCTGACAAGTCAGACCCAGCGCATCCGACTTCAGCGTGGGGGAGAATTGTTATCTTTTAAGTCTTTCTTTTCAAATGTAGGCTTTGTTTCAATACCTCAGAAATCTTTGGCCTGTGCTTTGAGCAATATGGGGACGGGATAGCTCAGTGGTCAGAGCACGCGCCTTCCCCAAGCTAACATTAAGCAGCATCGAGCGTGGTTACCAGTTGAATGGGTGACCGTTTGCGCGCCTTGGCTTCAGTACAGTCCTCCCAGTTCACCCAGTTGTACATGGGTACCTGCCTCTTTAGGGTCAGGGAAGGTAAAGCAGCGAGGGAGAAGAGATGGGCGCCGCCCTCAATATGCTGGCCCTGGAGAAGCCGAGGTCTCTGACGCCTCACTCCCCTACAGCCAGACAGGTTATGGGACACCTGTACCTTTACCTGTGGGGCAATATGGGGATGAAAGAGAGGAGGAAAATCAGAACAACAGACAACAGACAACCACCCACAAGTGTTCAGTGAAATAACTATGCCGTAGAGTGGGCTGTGATGCTTTGTAAAGTTTCATTGGGGAATTGTCAAGGCAGATTTGAACAGATACGAACAATGATAGGATAACTGAGTGAGTTTATGTAATACATAAGTCAGTGTTTTTGTTTTGTTTAATGACCATTCACTACCAGATGATTTAGACACACCCGTAGTCATACCAAAACACTTTTTATACACACCCCATCTCCTCTCTCTCTCTCTCTCTCTCTCTCTCTCCTCTCTCTCCCTCTCCTCTTCTCTCTCTCTCTCTCTCTCTCTCTCTCTTCTCTCTCTCTCTCTCTCTCTCTCTCTCTCTCTTTCTCTCTCTCTATATATACATATATATATAATATATATATTTATATAGATAGATAGATAGATAGATATATGTGTGTATGTGTGTGTGTGCACATGCATATCCCACAACTAATTACGGTAAAGGTCTTACAGGAGAAGAATATATGACTTCACCAACTGTTATGAATTGCTGAGAGTCGTATGAGCCAGTGTGTGTGTGTGTGTGTGTGTGTGTGTGTGTGTGTGTGTGTGTGTGTGTGTGTGTGTGTGTGTGTGTGACAGATATATATATATATATATATATATATATATATATATATATATATATATATATATATATATATACATACATATATATATATATATATATATATATATACATATATTATATATATATGTATATATATAACTCTCAACTTGTGTATTCTGAAAAAAGTCGAAGCGTTTATCCTCCTGATGCAAAATAAACTATTTGGACTTAACACACGCACGCACACACGCACACACACACACACACACACACACATACACACACACACATACACACACACACACTCACACACACTCACACATACACACATATACACACGTACAAACATACACAACATACATACATACACACACACGCACACACATCATAATAATAATAATAATAATAATAATAATAATAATAATAATAATAATAATAATAATGTATGGAATTTATATAGCGCTCAATCTTGTAAAGCTCATACACATATATACACACAAGCACGCACGCACACACACACACACACTCACACTCACAAACACTCTCTCTCAACACACACACTCACACACACACACACAGAGATCTAATATCACTTCATGTAAGAATACATACAACTAAACACACACACACACACAGAGGTCTAATATCACTTCACGTGAAAAGACATACAATTAAAGCAAGCAAGCACGCACACGCACGCACACACACACACAAACAAACACACACATACACACACACACACACACACACACGCACACACACACACGCACAGACACTGAGCGCAGGAAGACTGGCATGTATAGGCACTGGCGTGAATACGTGCTTGAGCGCACGCACTATCATAATACTGACATACACATGTACGTAAACACGTACACACACGCGTACATGCACCCAGGCACTCAACTTTGTGTCTAACACGCCCTTTTGTTACAGTCCCATAGGACATTTGTTATAGTTACATTAACGTTAATGACTTGTTGGGGTTTTTTTGTTGTTTTTTAAATTCCTGTCGCATTGCCAAGTTTTTCGAGATTATTATTATTTTTTTTTTTTAACACCACATCCACATCTCCCGGTTTTTTTGGGTGTTTTTGTTTTTTTTGTTTGTTTGTTTGGTTTTTTTTTTTGGAGGGGATGGGGGGGTGGGGGGGGGGGGGGGGGGGGGGGGGGGGCGGGCGTCTAATATCACTGAAAGTGAACAGACGTAAAATTGAAGTCAACAACAACGCCCTTCTGCGAAGAGATGTCAAGTTGAAGAACACACACACACATATACATACATACACCCACACACACACATCATCACACTCATCACACCACTCACTCACACACACACATACACACACATCACACACACACTCTACACACAACACACACCACAACCACTCACACACACCAAACACACACTCACACCTCACACTCAACACACTACACACCCACACACACAACACACACTCACCCTCACACACACACACACACACCCCACACACATCACACACTCACCTCACACACACACCCCACACACAACACCACACACACACTCACCCACACACTCACACACACACACACACACACACAAAACATCACACACACACTCACACACTACACACACACAACACTCAAACACACACTCACACCACATACTCACACACACACACTCACTCACACACACACACTCACCACGCACGCACTCACTCACCCCCCTCACCAAAAGCAACACCACACTAAACTCACACACTCACACACACACACTCACACACACGCTCTCACTCACACTCACACACATTTAACACACACACACTCTCTCTCACACATACTGACACACTCACACACACACACACTCTCACACACACTCACACACACACTCACTCTCTCACACACACACGCTCACACACACACTCACAGACGCATACACTCACACACACTCTCACTCACACACCCACACACTCACACACACACTCACACCCCACACAAAACTCACTCTCACACACACACACGCTCACACACACACACACGCTCACACACACACACACTCACAGACGCACGCACTCACACTCTCACTCACACACTCTCACTCACACACACTCTCACTCACGCTCTCACACACTCACACACTCTCACACACACACTCAACACACTCTCACACACACTCACAACCACACACACACACACAAACACACACACGCACCACACACATATATATATACACACACACGCACTCACTCACACACACACGTACACACACTCTCTCTCTCACACACACACACACTCTCACACACACACTCTCTCACATCCACTCACTCTCACACTCACACACTCTCACTCACACACATTCTCTCACTCACACACTCACTCACTCATACACACACACTATCACTCACACACACTCTCTCACTCATCTCACACACTCACACCCACACTCATACACACTCACACCCACTCTCTCAC
>CM054166.1:6939430-6954430 GCA_028751875.1 Rapana venosa
AAAACAGAAGTGTGTACTGATTTTTGCGAAAGTGTATAAACCCAGTCAATATTCATTGTTCAAGATGTGGTTTTACAAAATTCAGCGCTGTAAAAATTCTATAATTTATATAATTATGATTTTTATCTCTAGTGCCCCTGTTTCTATGTAACCCCTGTCTCTATGTAACCCCTGTCCTATGTAACCCCTGTCTCTATGTAACACCTGTTTCTATGTAACCCCTGTCTCTATGTAACCCCTGTCCTCTTACCTGTTCTATAACCCTGTCTCGTAACCTGTCCACCTTGTCTATGTGTAACCCTGTCTCTATGTAACCCCTGTCCTATGTAACCCTGTCTCTATGTAACCCTGTCTCTATGTAACCCCTGTCTCTATGTAACCCCTGTCTCTATGTAACCCCTGTCTCTATGTAACCCCTGTCCTCTATGTAACCCCTGTCTCTATGTAACCCTGTCTCTATGTAACCCCTGTCTCTATGTAACCCCTGTCTCTATGTAACCCCTGACTCTATGTAGCCCCTGTCTCTATGTAACCCCTCTGTATGTAGCCCCTGTCTCTATGTAACCCCTGTGTCTATGTAACCCCTGTCTATGTAACCTCTGTCTCTATGTAACCCCTGTCTCTATGTAACCCTGTCTATGTAACCCCTGTCTCTGTGTAACCCCTGTCTCTATGTAACCCCTGTCTCTATGTAACCCCTGTCTCTGTGTAACCCCTGACTCTATGTAACCCCTGTCTCTATGTAACCACTGTCTCTATGTAACCTCTGTCTCTGTGTAACCCCTGTCTCTCTGTGTCCCCTTAGAAATAATGGTAACTAAGCTCTAGTGGCATGTTTTGTTTCCTTGTTGGTGGTGTACACTTTGCAGTTCATGCAGCCGTCGTCATGTTCATGTGAATTGTCATTGTTGAATTGAGAGCGAGCGCGCGCGCGCACGCACACACACACACACACACCACACACACACACACACACACACACACACACACAACACACAAACCACACAACACACACCCTCGCACACACACACACACACACAACACAAACACCACACACACACACACACAGCACAGACACAACACACACACACGCATGCACGCACGCACGCACACACACACACACCACACACACACACACCACACCACACACACACACACCACCACACACACCCACACACAGACACACACATCATCAGCTGCAGGCTTGTGGTTGCTGTGATTGCAAACTGTTTATTTGTTTTCTTCCTTCTTGCTTTACTTTGAATAAACTCGTGACAGAGAAAAAATTATGGAAAATAAGACCGTTACTGCTCATTTGTGAGCGATCTCTGTCTATATCTCTGTCTGCCCTTCTGTCTCCTTGTCTGTCTGTCTGTCTGTCTATCTATCTATCATCTATCTATCTATCTATCTATCTATCTATCTATCTATCTATCTGTCTGTCTATCTATATGTCTATCTCTCTCTCTCTCTCTCTCTCTCTCTCTCTCTCTCTCTCTCCCCTCTCACGGGCGCGCGTGCGCGCGCACACACACACACACACCCCACATTCACTCACTCACTTACTCACTCACTCTCTTTCTCTCTCTCACTCTTTCTCTCACTCATCACACATACACAAACTCTCTCTCACACACACACTTTAGGTCTCTTTCTCTCTTCTCTCTCCTTCTCTCTCTCTCTCTCTCTCTCTCTCTCTCTCTCTCTCTCTCTCTCTCTCTCTCTCTCTTCTCTCTCTCTCTCCACACACACACACACACACACACACACACACACACACACACACGCACACACACAACAGAACATCTTGCGCACACACTTAATCTCTTTCCGTGTCTCGGAAGACGGAGCCATTGTGTGGCAGTGGGAGCGGATGGCAGGCCTTGCAGGGCCGTCTGCGGAGGGGGGGCTGAATGCATGGTGGCGCTGCAGTGCTTTGTTATTATCTTGGAAGTTAAAGAATTGAAATGGAAATCGGAAAACAACGCGCACACTCACACACACACACATACACAGACACACACACACTAATATATATATATATATATATATATTATATATATATATATATATATATATATATATATATATATATATATATATATATATATTCACACACTGAGAAAAAAATCCTCTCGAACGAGAATCGAACCCCGGTCAGCGGATCACGAACACATCACTGTAACCACCAGGCTATCCCGTCCCCCCGCATACAGATAGACAGACGGACAGCCAGCCAGCCAAGCAGACAGACTGACAGATAGACAGAAAGATAGACTGGCCTTGACCTAGACAGATAGACAGTTAAACAGAAAGACGGAGTGGCCTTGACTTGTCAACTGGTTGGGGTGAAGTATTTTCGTGGCTTAGGCCCTTCTCACACGGTGTGTCGGACAGTCGGACGGGTTGAAACAATCTCTGATCAAACAGTGTTTGCTGTGTTTTCTGTTGAATAAACAACCGTGTGACGGAGTAAAACAATCTCTACACACAGAACTATATTATTTCCTCTGGGTTTTTTGGTGGTTGTTGTTGGTGGTGGTTAGATAATCAGTGGCATGACGGACTGAAATAATCTCTTGAAACTTACCTGTGTGTGTTCTGTTGTTGTTGTTGTTGCTGCTGCTCTTCTTCTTGTTCTTGTTCTTGTTCTTCTTCTTCTTCTTCTTCTTCTTCTTCTTCTTCTTCTTCTTCTTCTTCTTCTTGTGCTCCACAACATAATGAGTCACATTGCACCAGAATCCAAATTTTAGTTGTTAACATGTTATTAATATGCAATAAGAAAACGCTATTTATTACACAAAACAGATTGTAAATCCGACATTTCTGTAAAGAGGTATGACACATTGAAATAATAAGACTTCAGAAAGTGACACACTGAGAAATTGCCAAGTTTTGCATCGTAAAAGTTAACGTGAGGGTTCGGGTGTTTTAAAACGTGTTTTTAAAGCGAAATGAAAATAAACCTACCCCTTGATACTTCATTACAAGGCAGTATGTTTGTCCGTCGTGTTCGACGATGACCTCCAAAACGCAGAGGAGGCAGCTGCTGTTTCGGAAAGTGGGCAGAAATTTGATTATAGTGGAGATGCCTTGCCCACAGTACATCCCCACTCTCTCGGCCAAGTGGGCATAAGGACAGTCAGCGTTGGAGATGTTCCTAGCACCCAGGGCTGCAGCACATAAGGACTGTGCGAGTCAAGCCTCCTAGTCACAGAGTTATAGTCGATCACTAAGCTGTAAAGTGGAATTCCAGGAGTGGGAAAGAAAGCCACTAGTCATACAGCCTCTCACCTTGCTGTTGTTGCCCCCAGCGTCAAAGGTTTGATCAAGAACTGTGATAAAGCCCAGGCGCTGACGGCCTATGCTTATTGGCGTCCTTCATTCTCGGAAGACTATGGAGTTGCGCTCTAGGTGTTACTTCTGCTACAGCGTCGGGTGTGGCTCGGAAGGGCTATAGTTTTATAATCAGTCAGAGTTTCAAAATCAACAACCTGACCCCCCACCTGCCTAAAATGGCTCCTAGCGGAAAAGTGGGTCAGGTGCAAAGCGACTCAGTTTGTGGTGGAGTGTCACAAAGTGTGCTCGTGTGTATGGATGCATTCCGTGGTGCATGCGTCTGTGGGTGCAGGTGTGGATGTCAGGGGTGAAAGATATCATTTAGATTTAACTTCCTTATTTCATATCTGTAAGAATGAACTTAGTTTGCCTGAAACTCAAATGTTGCATTTCATGGTAAGTTCTTTACACCAAAGTTTGTATCCACGTGAATTTCCCCTATTATTGAGATAATAAACGTACATATTGTAAATTTTGCACTATAATGGGATCCCATCAGCGTTAAGAAACACGAATATGCCCAGCATGCAATTTGGATCAGGACAGGGATGGGCTCTGCCAGGTTGAACTTGCCCAAGAGACCCGGCCTGAAAACTTAAATGTAGTCATTGCCCCAGTCATTCCTGTAGTGTTGGGGACATTCTCTTCGTTCCTCGGCTAGAGCTCCGAGGCTTCCCCCACCAAGTAGATAGCTGTATTTCGACCTCGGGGATGGTGTCTAAACACGACACCTGTGTGCATGCGTTTTTGAAATTTTCTCGTTCATTCCTACCAGCACACAAAAGCGTACTCTTTGGAAAGGTGGAGCAGGATTTTAACGTGTGCGCAAGATGGTCTGTTTGCATTCGCACACAGCGCCTCAGTTTATGGTCTCATCCAAAGGACTTTGACATTCAGTTCGATTTTCTCATCAAACAGGAAAGAAAGGGCAGGGATGGGAATCGAACCCAGAACCTGACGGTTTACATGTTAGGCAGGTATAAGTCTTAACCATTCCGCCACCTTCCGAGCTGTACAGGAGTTAGGGGTGGGGATAAGAGAGAAGAGGAAAATGGATGGAGATGGGAACACACAGAGTGTGTGTGTAGGGTGATGGTAGCCTTAGTGTGTAGTGTGATGGTAGCCTTAGTGTGTAGTGTGATGGTAGCCTTGGTGTGTAGTGTGATGGTAGCCTTAGTGTGTGTAGTGTGATGGTAGCCTTAGTGTGTGTAGTGTGATGGTAGCCTTGTAGTGTGTGTAGTGTGATGTAGCCTTAGTGTGGGGTAGGTGATGATAGCCTTAGTGTGTGTAGTGTGAATGTAGCCTTGTAGTGTGTGTAGTGTGATGGTAGCCTTGTAGTGTGTGTAGTGTGATGGTAGCCTTAGTGTGTGTAGTGTGATGGTAGCCTTAGTGTGGTAGTGTGATGGTAGCCTTGTAGTTTTGTGTAGTGTGATGGAAAGGCCTTAGTGTTTTGTAGTGTGATGGTAGCCTTATGTTGTGGTAGTGTGATGGTAGCCTTGTAGTGTGTGTAGTGAATGGTAGCCTTGTAGTGTGTGTAGTGTGATGTAGCCTTGTAGTGTGTGTAGTGTGATGGTAGCCTTTTTGTGTGTAGTGTGATGGTAGCCTTGTAGTGTGTGTAGTGTGATGGTGCCTTGTAGTGTGTGTAGTGTGATGGTAGCCTTGTAGGTGTGTAGTGTGAGGGTTGGGCCTTGTAGTTGTGTGTAGTGTGAGGGTAGCCTTGTATGTGTGTAGTGTAAATGGTAGCCTTGTAGTGTGTGTAGTGTGATGGTAGCCTTGTAGTGTTGTGTAGTGTGATGGTAGCCTTGTAGTGTGTGAGTGTGATGGTAGCCTTGTAGTGTGTGTAGTGTGATGGTAGCCTTGTAGTGTGTGTAGGTGATGGTAGCCTTGTAGTGTGTGTAGTGTGATGGTAGCCTTGTAGTGTGTGTAGTGTGATGGTAGCCTTGTGTGTGTGTAGTGTGATGGTAGCCTTGTATGTGGTGTTAGTGTGATGGTAGCCTTGTATTGTTTTGAGTGGATGGTAGCCTTGTAGTGTGTGTAGTGTGAGGGGAAAGCCTTGTATTTGTGTGTAGTGTGATGGTAGCCTTGTAGTGTGTGTAGTGTGATGGTAGCCTTGTAGTGTGTGTAGTGTGATGGTAGCCTATAGTGTGTGTAGTGTGATGGTAGCCTTTGTAGTGTGTGTAGTGTGTGGTACCTTAGTGTGTGTAGTGTGAGGGTAGCCTTTGTAAGTGTGTGTTAGTGTGATGGTAGCCTTGTAGTGTGTGTAGTGTGAGGTAGCCTTTATGTGTGTAGTGTGATGGTAGCCTTGTAGTGGTGTAGTGTGATGGTACCCCTTGTAGTGTGTGTAGTTTTGATGGTATCCTTTGTAGTGTTTTGTAGTGTGTGGTAGCCTTGTATGTGTGTAGTGTGATGGTACCCTTTTGTTTGTGTGTAGTGTGATGGTAGCCTGTAGTGGTGTAGTGTGTGTTAGCCTTGTAGTGTGTGTAGTGTGATGGTAGCCTTGTAGTGTGTGTAGTGTGTGGTAGCCTTGTAAGTGTGTGTAAGTGTGAGGGTACCCTTGTAGTGTTGTAGTGTGATGGTACCCTTTGTAGTGTGTGTAGGTGATGGTAGCCTTGTAGTGTGTTTTAGTGTGATGGTAAGCCTTTAGTGTGTGTAGTGTGAGGGTAGCCATTGGGGTGTGTAGTTAGGGGATGGTAGCCTTTAGTGTGTGTAGTGTGATGGTAGCCTTGTAGTGTGTGTAGTGTGATGGTAAGCCTGTAGTGTGTGTAGTGTTAAATGGTAAGCCTTGTAGTGTGTGTAGTTGTGATGGTAGCCTTTTTAGTGTTGTAGTGATGGTAGCCTTGTAGTGTTGTAGTTTGATGGTAGCCTTGTATTGTGTTTTAGTTTATGGTAGCCTTGAGTTTGTATTGTGATGGTAGCCTTGTATTTGTAAGTGATGGAAGCCTTTAGTGTGTGTAGAGTGATGGTAGCCTTGTATTTGTGTTAGTGTGGAGGTAGCCTTGTAGTGTGTGTGTGTGATGGAAACCCTTGTAGTGGTGTAGTGTGATGGTAGCCTTGTAGTTGTTGAGTGTGATGGTACCCCCTTGTGTGTGTTGGAAGATGGTAGCCTTGTAGTGTGTGTAGGAAGAGGTAGCCTTGTAGGTGTGTAGTGTGATGGTAGCCTTGTAGTGTATGTAGTGTGATGGAAAGCCTTAGTGTGTAGTGTGACGGTAGCCTTAGTGTGTAGTGTATGGTACCCTTGTGTGTAGTGGGGACGGTAGCCTTAGTGTGTAGTGTGATGGTAGCCTCAGTGGTGTAGTGTGATGGTAGC
Organism: Rapana venosa; assembly: GCA_028751875.1. Classification (NCBI taxonomy): domain Eukaryota; kingdom Metazoa; phylum Mollusca; class Gastropoda; order Neogastropoda; family Muricidae; genus Rapana; species Rapana venosa. The sequence continues at coordinate 6,946,077 of CM054166.1, forward strand.
CTTAGTGTGTTAGGTAGGTAGCCTTAGTGGTTAGTGTGATAGTAGCCTCAGTGTGTGTAGTGTGATGGTAGTCTTAGTGTGTAGTGTGAGGGTAGTCTTAGTGTTTTAGTGTGATGGTAGCCTTGTGTGTAGTGTGATGGTAGCTTAGTGGGTAGTGTGATGGTAGCCTTAGTGTGTAGTGTGATGGTACCCTTTAGTGTGTGTAGTGTGTTGGTAGCTTAGTGTGTGGTAGTGAGGTAGCCTTAGTGTGTGTAGTGTATGGTAGCCTTAGGTGTAGTGTGATGGTAGCCTTATTTGTGTGTATTGATGGTAGCCTTAGTGTTGTAGTGTGATGGTAGCCTTATGTGTGTAGTGTGATGGTAGCCTTAGTGTGTGTGGGGTGTATGGTAGCCTTAGTGTGTAGTGTGGTGGTAGCCTTAGTGGGGTAGTGTGATGGTAGCTTTAGTGTGTGTATGTGATGGTAGCCTTAGTGTGTAGTGTGATGGTAGCTTAGTGTGTGTAGTGTGATGAGCTTTAGTTGGATGTGATGGTAGCCTTAGTGTGTAGTGTGATGGTAGCCTTAGTGTGTGTAGTGTGATGGTACCCTTTAAGTGTGTGTAGTGTGAGGGTTGGGCCTTGTGTGTTAGGTGATGGTACCTAAGTGTGTGTGTGTAAATGGTAGCCTTAGTGTGTATGTGATGGTAGCCTTATGTGTGTAGTGTGAGGGTAGCCTTAGTGTGTGTGTGTGATGGTAGCCTTAGTGTGTAGTGGGGATGGTAGCCTTAGTGTGTAGTGTGATGGAAGCCTAAGTGTGGTAGTGTGATGGTAGCCTTAGTGTGTAGTGTGATGGTAGCCATAAAGTGTAAGTGTGAGGTAGCCTTGTATTTATGTAGTGTGATGGTAGCTTTAGTGTGTGTAGTGTGGTGGTAGCCTTAGTGTATTGTAGTGTGAGGGTAGCCTTAGTGTGTAGTGTGATGGTAAGCCTTAGTATGTGTAGTGGGGATGGTAGCCATAGTGTGTAGTGTGATGGTAGCCTATGGTGTAGTGTAAATGATAGCCTTAGGGGTTGTAGTGTAATGTTAGCCTTAGTGTGTGTAGTGTGATGGTAGCCTTAGTGTGTAGTGGATGGTACCCCTTAGTGTGTGGTGTATGGTACCTTAGTGTTAGTGTGATGGTAGCTTAGTGTGTAGTTGATGGTAGCCTTAGTGTGTAGTGGGGTGGTAGCCTTAGTGTGGTAGTGTGATGGTAGCCTTAATGACAGTGTGATGGTAGCCTTAGTGTGTCTAGTGAAATGGACCCCTTAGTGTGTGGTGTGATGGTAGCCTTAGTGTGAGGGTGATGGTAGCCCTAGTGTGTAGTGTGGTGGTAGCCTTAGTGTGTAGTGTGATGGTAGCCATAAAGTGTAGTGTGGGGGTTTAGCTTTTAGTGTATGTAGTGTGATGGTAGCCTTAAAGGGTGTGTAGTGTGATGGATCCTTAGGGGTGTAGTGTGATGGTAGCCTTAGGTGTGTAGGTGATGGTAGCCTTAGTGTGTGGGTGTGGTGTGTAGTGTGATGGTAGCCTTAGTGTGTAGTGTGTGGTAGCCTTAGTGTGAAGTGTGATGTAGCCTAATGAGAGTGTGATGGAGCCACTGTTCATTACAGACTCTTCACCGTTGCTGTTGTTGCCCCAGCGTCAAAGTTTGATCAGGAACTTGTGAGTTAGAAGCCTAGGGCGCTGACGGTACCTATGCTTATGTGGCGTCCTTCATGTCTGGGAGAGACTATGTGTTGGGCTTAGTGTTACTTCTGCTAAGCGTTGGTGTGTGGTCGGAAGGGCTTAGTTTTATAATCAGTCAGAGTTTCAAATGAAAACTGGACTCCCACCTGCCTAAAATGGCTCCTAGCGGAAAAGTGGGTAGGTGCAAAGGACTCAGTGTGTGTGTGGGTGATTTAGTCAAAGTGGGCTCATAGTGTATTGATTCCCTAGGTATGAGTCCTGTGGGTACTGGTGTGATGTTCAGTGTGAATGAATTATATTTAGATTTATCTTTGTCAATTCTATCTGTGTAGAGGATACATAGTTTTTATGAACTAAATGTTGTTTTTGTATGGTAAAGTTTGCTTTTACATAAGATAGTTGTTCCATGTGAATTTCGCTTATTGTGAAGATATAAGCGTTCATATTCGTAAATCTGCACTATAGAGATCCCATTAGCGTCGAGAACCATGTAATATGCCAGCATGCAATTTGGTACTAGGAGGGATGGGCCTCTGTAGGTTGAACTTGCCAAGAGACCGGGCCTGAAAACCTATAGTGTAGTCAGTGCCGCCAGTCATTCTGTAGTGTTGGGACTATTCTCATTCGTTCCTGGGTGTAGAGCTCCGATGGCTATCCCTAGCATTTAGGTGAGCTGTATTTTGATGCTGGTGATGGGTCTAAACACGACACCTGTGGTGCAGTGCGTTTGATGAAATTTGTCCGTTCATGCCTACCAGCACTAAAAGCGTACTCTTTGGAAAGGTGGATGAGGTAGTTTAACGTGTGGCTTGTCGGAGCAGATGGTCTGTTTGCATTCGCACACAGGGCCTCAGTTGTGTAGTCTCATCCAAAGGACTTTGGACTCGTTCGATTTTTTACTCCTCAAACCAGGAAAGAAAGTGGCAGGGAATGGAGGATCGAACCCAGAACTGACGGTTTACTGTTAGGCAGGTATAAGTCTGTGACCATTCCGCACCTTCCAGTTGTACAGGAGTCTTGGGTGGGGATAAGAGCAAGAGGAAAATGGATGAGATGGTACACACGTGTGTGTGTAGTGTGATGGTAGCCTTATGGTGTAGTGTGATGGTAGCCTTAGTGTGTAGTGTGATGGTAGCCTTAGTGTGTAGTGTGATGGTAGCCTTAGTGTGTGTAGTGTGATGGTAGCCTTGGTAGTGTGTGGGCTGATGGGTAGCCTTAGTGTATGTAGTGTGATGGTAGCCTTAGTGTGTGTAGTGTGATGGTAGCCTTAGTGTTGTAGTGTGATGGTAGCCTTAGTGTGTTGTGTGATGGTAGCCTTAGTGTGTGTAGTGTGATGGTGAGCCTTAGTGTGTGTAGTGTGATGGTAGCCTTAGTGTGTGTAGTGTGATGGTAGCCTTAGTGTGTAGTGTGATGGTAGCCTTAGTGTGTAGTGTGATGGTAGCCTTGTGATGTGTGTAGTGTAATGGCAGCCTTAGTGTGTGTAGTGTGATGGTAGCCTTAGTGTGTAGTGTGATGGTAGCCTTGTGTAGAGTGTGTAGTAGTGATGGTGTAGCCTTGTAGTGTGTGTAGTGTGATGGTAGCCTTAGTGTGTAGTGTGATGGTAGCCTTAGTGTGTGTAGTGTGATGGTAGCCTTAGGATGGTTGTGTAGTGTGATGGTAGCCTTAGTGTGTGTAGTGTGATGGTAGCCTTAGTGTAGTGTGGTGTAGTGTGATGGTAGCCTTAGTGTGTGTAAGTGTGATGGTAGCCTTAGTGTGTAGTGTGATGGTAGCCTTATGTGTGTAGTGTGATGGTAGCCTATAGTGTGTGTGTGGTGGTAGCCTTAGTGTGTGTAGTGTGATGGTAGCCTTAGTGTGTGTAGTGTGATGGTAGCCTTAGTGTGTGTAGTGTGATGGTAGCCTTAGTGTGTAGTGTGTGGTAGCCTTAGTGTGTGTAGTGTGATGGTAGCCTTAGTGTGTGTAGTGTGATGGTAGCCTTAGTGTGTAGTGTGATGGTAGCCTTAGTGTGTGTAGTGTGATGGTAGCCTTAGTGTGTGTGTGCTGTGATGGTTAGCCTTAGTGTGTATGTAATGGTAGCCTTAGTGTGTGTAGTGTGATGGTAGCCTTAGTGTGTGTGGTGTGATGGTAGCCTTAGTGTGTAGTGTGATGGTAGCCTTAGTGTGTATGTAATGGTAGCCTTAGTGTGTGTAGTGTGATGGTAGCTTTAGTGTGTAGTGTGATGGTAGCCTTAGTGTGTGTAGTGTGATGGTAGCCTTAGTGTGCAGTGTGATGGTAGCCTTAGTGTGTAATGTATGGTAGCCTTAGTGTGCAGTGTGATGGTAGCCTTAGTGTGTGTAGTGTGATGGTAGCCTTAGTGTGTTATGTGATGGTAGCCTTAGTGTGTAGTGTGATGGTAGCCTTAGTGTGTGTAGTGTGATGGTAGCCTATTGTGTGTAGTGTAATGATAGCCTTAGTGTGTGTAGTGTGATGATAGCCTTAGTGTGTGTAGTGTGATGATAGCCTTAGTGTGTGTAGTGTGATGGTAGCCTTAGTGTGTTAGTGTGATGGTAGTCTTAGTGTGTAGTGTGATGGTAGCCTTAGTGTGTAGTGTGATGGTAGCCTTAGTGTGTAAGTGTGATGGTAGCCTTAGTGTGTGTAGTGTGATGGTAGCCTTAGTGTGTAGTGTGATGGTAGCCTTAGTGTGTGTAGTGTGATGTAGCCTTAGTGTGTGTAGTGTGATGGTAGCCTTAGTGTGTGTAGTGTGATGGTATCCTTAGTGTGTAGTGGATGGTAGCCTTAGTGTGTTGTGTGATGGTAGCCTAGTATGTAGTGTGATGTAGCCTTAGTAGTGTGTAGTTTGGTGGTAGCCTTAGTGTGTTAGTGTGATGGTAGCCTTAGTGTGTGTAGTGTGATGGTAGCCTTAGTGTGTGTAGTGTGATGGTAGCCTTAGTGTGTGTAGTGTGATGGTAGCCTTAGTGTGTGTAGTGTGATGGTAGCCTTAGTGTGTTGTAGTGTGATGGTAGCCTTAGTGTGTGTAGTGTGATGGTAGCCTTAGTGTGTAGTGTGATGGTAGCCTTAGTGTGTAGTGTGATGGTACGCTATTGTGTGTAGTGTGATGGTAGCCTTAGTGTGTAGTGTGATGGTAGCCTTAGTATTGTAGTGTGATGTAGCCATAGTGTGTAGTGTGATGGTAGCCTTAGTGTGTAGTGTGATGGTAGTCTTAGTGTGTAGTGTGATGTAGCCTTAGTGTGTAGTGTGATGGTAGCCTTAGTGTTTAGTGTGATGGTAGCCTTAGTGTGTGTAGTGTGATGGTAGCCTTAGTGTGTAGTGTGATGGTAGCCTTAGTATGTGTAGTGTGATGGTAGCCTTAGTGTGTAGTGTGATGGTAGCCTTAGTGTGTAGTGTGATGGTAGCCTTAGTGTGTAGTGTGATGGTAGCCTTAGTGTGTGAAGTGTGATGGTAGCCTTAGTGTGTAGTGTGATGGTAGCCTTAGTGTGTAGTGTGATGGTAGCCTTAGTGTGTGTAGTGTGATGGTAGCCTTAGTGTGTAGTGTGATGGTAGCCATAGTGTGTAGTGTGATGGTAGCCTAAGTGTGTAGTGTGATGGTAGCCTTAGTGTGTAGTGTGATGGTAGCCTTAGTGTGTGTAGTGTGATGGTAGCCTTAGTGTGTAAGTGTGATGGTAGCCTTAGTGTGTGTAGTGTGATGGTAGCCTTAGTGTGTGTAGTGTGATGGTAGCCTTAGTGTGTGTAGTGTGATGGTAGCCTTAGTGTGTGTAGTGTGATGGTAGCCTTAGTGTGTGTAGTGTGATGGTAGCCTTAGTGTGTGTAGTGTGATGGTAGCCTTAGTGTGTGTAGTGTGATGGTAGCCTTAGGTGTGTGTGTAGTGTGTGGTATGCCTTAGTGTGTAGTGTGATGGTAGCCTTAGTGTGTGTAGTGTGATGGTAGCCTTAGTGTGTGAGTGTGATGGTAGCCTTAGTGTGTGTAGTGTGATGGTAGCCTTAGTGTGTAGTGGATGGTAGCCTTAGTGTGTTAGTGTGATGGTAGCCATAGTATTGTAGTGTGTGATGGTAGCCTTAGTGTGTGTAGTGTGGTGGTAGCCTTAGTGTGTGTAGTGTGATGGTAGCCTTAGTGTGTGTAGTGTGATGGTAGCCTTAGTGTGTGTAGTGTGATGGTAGCCTTAGTGTGTGTAGCTGTGGATGGTAGACTTAGTGTGTGTAGTGTGATGGTAGCCTTAGTTGTGTGTAGTGTGGATTGGTAGCCTTAGTGTGTAGTGTGATGGTAGCCTTAGTGTGTGTAGTGTGATGGTAGCCTTAGTGTGTGTAGTGTGATGGTAGCCTTAGTGTTGTGTAGTGTGATGGTAGCCTTAGTGTGTAGTGTGAATGGTAGCCTTAGTAGTGTGTAGTAGTGATGATAGCCTTAGTGTGTGTAGTGTGATGATAGCCTTAGTGTGTAGTGTGATGGTAGCCTTAGTGAGTGTGATGGATAGCCTAGTGTGTAGTGTGATGGTAGCCTTAGTTTTTAGTGTGATGGTAGCCTTAGTGTGTGTAGTGTGATGGTAGCCTTAGTGTGTAGTGTGATGGTAGCCTTAGATGTGTAGTGTGATGGTAGCCATAGTGTGTAGTGTGATGGTAGCCTTAGTGGTTGTGTAGAGTGTGATGGGTAGCCTTAGTGTGTAGTGTGATGGTAGCCTTAGTGTGTGTAGTGTGGAGGTAGCCTTAGTGTGTGTAGTGTGATGGTAGCCTTAGTGTGTAGTGTGGAGGTAGCCTTAGTGTGTGAAGTGTGATGTTAGCCTTAGTGTGTAGTGTGATGGTAGCCTTAGTGTGTAGTGTGTGGTAGCCTTAGTGTGTAGTGTGGATGGTAGCCTTAGTGTGTGGAAGTGTGATGGTAGTTCTTAGTGTGTAGTGTGATGGTAGCCTGTAGTCTTGTAGTGTGATGGTAGCCTTAGTGTGTAGTGTGATGGTAGCCTTAGTGTGTAGTGTGTGGTAGCCTTAGTGTGGTAGTGTGGATGGTAGCCTTAGTGTGTGAGTGTGATGGTAGCCTTAGTGTGTAGTGTGATGGTAGCCTTAGTGTTGTAGTGTTGGAGGTAGCCTTAGTGTGTAGTGTGATGGTAGCCTTAGTGTGTGTAGTGTGATGGTAGCCTTAGTGTTTGTAGTGTGATGGTAGCCTTAGTGTGTAGTGTGATGGTAGCCTTAGTGTTTAGTGTGATGGTAGCCTTGAGTGTGTGTGTGATGGTAGCTTTAGTGTGTAGTGTGATGGTAGCCTTAGTGTGTAGTGTGATGGTAGCCTTAGTGTGTAGTGTGATGGTTAGCCTTATTGTGTGTACTGTGATGGTAGCCTTAGTGTGTAGTGTGATGGTAGCCTTAGTGTGTAGTGTGATGTAGCCTTAGTGTTGTAGTGTGAGGTAGCCTTAGTGTGTGAAGTATGTGATGGTGTCTTAGGTGTGTAGCTTGTGAGTGGTAGCCTTAGTGTGTAGTGTGATGGTAGCCTTAGTGTGTAGTGTGATGGTAGCCTTAGTGTGTTAGTGTGATGGTAGCCCTTAGTGTGTAGTGTGGAGGTAGCCTTAGTGTGTGATAGTGTGATGGTAGCCTTAGTGTGTAGTGTGATGGTAGCCTTAGTGTGTAGTGTGGATGGTAGCCTTAGTGTGTGTAAGTGTGAGTGTAGCCTTAGTGTGTGTAGTGTGATGGTAGCCTTAGTGTGTAGTGTGATGGTAGCCTTAGTGTGTAGTGTGGAGGTAGCCTTAGTGTGTGAGTGTGAGGTAGCCTTATGTGTGTAGTGTGATGGTAGCCTTAGTGTGTAGTTTGGAGTGTATAGCCTTAGTGTGTGTAGTGGATGGTAGCCTTAGTGTGTAGTGTGATGGTAGCCTTAGTGTTGTGTAGTGTGATGGTAGCCTTAGTGTGTAGTGTGTGGTAGCCTTAGTGTTTAGTGTGATGGTAGCCTTAGTGTTGTGAGGTGCTAGTGTGTAGTGTGTGAGCCTTAGTGTGTAGTGTGATGGTAGCCTTTAGTGTGTAGTTAGTGTGTATGGTAGCCTTAGTGTGTAGTGTGATGGTAGCCTTATTGTGTGTAGCTGTGATGGTAGCCTTAGTGTGTAGTGTGATGGTAGCCTTAGTGTGTAGTGTGACTGGTAGCCTTAGTGTGTAGTGTGGTAGTAGTTGTTGGTAGCCTTAGTGTGTGTAGTGTGATGGTAGCCTTAGTGTGTGTAGTGTGATGGTAGCCTTAGTGTGTGTTGTGTGAGGTAGCCTATAGTGGTGTTGGTAGTAGTGTAGTGTGGTAGCCTTAGTGTGTAGTGTGATGGTAGCTTAGTGTGTAGTGTGATGGTAGCCTTAGTGTGTAGTGTGGAGGTAGCCTTAGTGTGTGTAGTGTGATGGTAGCCTATAGTGTTGTTGTAGTGTGATGGTAGCCTTAGTGTGTAGTGTGGTGGTAGCCTTAGTGTGTAGTGTGATGGTAGCCTTAGTGTGTAGTGTGATGGTAGCCTTATGTGTGTAGTGTGATGGTAGTCTTAGTGTGTAGTGTGATGATTGGAACTGTACGTGTCATGTTCATGTCAGTGTCTGGCTGTTTTCCCATTCATTTTCCTGCTGCTGTCTGTTATGGTCTGTACCTCTCTGTCTGTCTGTGTATGTCTGTGTGTGTGTGTGTCTGTTGTCTGTCTGTGTATGTCTTTCTGTCTGTGGTCTGTCTGTC
>CM054166.1:6959430-6964430 GCA_028751875.1 Rapana venosa
AACCGCCCGAGGTCTCTGTTTACCACACATTCAGTTCACTTAAAAGAACCCCCCGGGGAACAAACGGGTTTAATCCAACCTAAAAATTTATTTTTTAAGCCACGCCGACCACAGAGGCCATATCGCTTTGGGGGAAAATAAAAATTTGAAAAAAAAGACATGTTCAACGTAACAAATACACAAACAGACAGAATACTAAAAGAAAAGGGGCCAATCTTGTGGCGACTACCCCCTCACGGGGGGGAGCAGCCCGAATTTTTAGGCAGGGCAATCTGCATGACAAAAAGTTGTATAACAACAGAAGTTTGAGTTTTCGTCTGCGACTCCACCTCCCCCCAAAAATCCTTCGGATGAACTTAAACCGAGGCCCCGTGGCGAAAGCACGCACAACATCTTCGCACACGTTAAAACCCCCTTTCCCTTTTCGGAAAGTATCCCTTTTGTACGAAAGATAAAATTGACAAAACGCATATTTTAAAGGGGCTGGGTGAAAAAAAAACGCATGAGGTTTTTTCCATTAACCGGGAAAAGAAAATAAAATATAAAAAACAAAAACCAACAATACGATTTTTTTTCAATCATGAACGTTTTTTTTCAGAGATTACTCCTCGACTACGTTGGCATGTTTTTAAAAGGGTCGAAAGAGGCAGGGAGGGGGAGAAAGGAAAGCAGGACAGAGGGATGGGGGTGGGGGGGGGGGGGGGAGGGGAGTGAAGAGGTAAAGGGGGAAGGAGAAAAGAAAAGGGGGGGCTTGCTTATAAAGAAAATATATTTTATATTATAACATATCTTATCATAAGAGACGTTCATATTGGGGCTTTTTTCTTTTTTTTTAAAAATAAGCAACAACAACAAAAAAACGACCGAACAACAGATAACAGCAAAACAAACAGCACAGTAAAAACAACACCAAACAACAAAAAAAAAATATCACTAACAACAGCAACAAAAGCAACACACATAATAACAAAAAAACTACATCAACAAAAACAACAATAATAAAAAAAACAACAACAGTAACATCATCACAAAAACAACAATATCACAACAACAACAGTAACATCATCACATAACAGCAACAACAACAATAGCAACAACAAACTCATACTGTTACTTGTATTGCAACAAGATTGGGATATGCAAACTGTTTAGTGGGGAAAAAACCGACCATACCCTTAAAAGTGTAGGGGGAGGGGGGTACTGCTATATCTCAAGCTGTTATGGGGTTTTTGTTTTTTTAAAGAATAGTGCTAAACATTTATCATAATGTATGCCCATTGTAACAGACATATTTTGTCATTGTAACAGATATCTGTTATCATTGTAACGAACATCTATTATCATTGTAACAGACATTTATCATTGTAACAGACATCATTTATCACTGTTACAGACATTTATCATTGTAACATACATCTATTATCTTTGTAACAGACATTTATTATTGTAACAGACATGATTTATCATTGTAACATACATCTATTGTCATTCTAACATACATCTATTATCATTGTAACATACATATACACATCTATTATCATTGTACAGACATTTATCATTGTAACAGACATTTATCATTGTAACATACATTTATCATTGTAACAGACATCTATTATCATTGTAACAAACATCTATTATCATTGTAACATACAACTATTATCATTGTACAGACGTTTATCATTGTAACAGGCATCTATTGTCATTGTAACATACATCTGTTATCATTGTACAGACATTTATCATTGTAACAGACATCATTTCATCATTGTAACAGACATCTATTGTCATTGTAACATACATCTATTATCATTGTAACAATCACTTATGACAAACCTTTCCACAATAATTGCACATTGTGATAAAACAGTGATACAGTAATCATTGAGATGAAACAGCTCTATCTTACAAACTTGTTATGACAAAAACATATTCAACTTATAATGTGAACAAATAATTCCCCAATATATGCATAATCTGATAAATGCGCTTTGATTTTGTTTGCGAGATTCAGCGCTATATAAATTCCAAACATTATCATCATTATTAAAACATAACCACGATATAATTATGCAGATTGTATAGAATATTAAATAATAATATAACTAACATGACAAAACATCACCACCATATTACGTATATTACAACAAACATCTGTGTAATATATTGTGGAAAAAAATGTCTGCAGTATATTAGGTTAACACACATCCACAATAATTATAATTCATTTTTCACAATTATAATAAGATAAAACATTTCCACAATAATATATGCATATTATGATAAAACATGTTCACAATATGATTATACATATTGTGATAAACATTCCTACAATCCGTGCTTATTATGATACAATTATTCTTCAGGATATGAAAAGACATTTCCACAATATTAACATATTGTAACAAAACATACCCATAACATTATGCATATAATGGATAAAACATTTTTGCAGCATCTACACATTGTGATCAAACATTTCTACCAAACTTGTATGCATATTTTCTTGTCGCATAAGTTTTTTGTTAACTTGCATAAACAAAATTTGCTGGCAATAAACAACATTAAAAAATAGTGATGTTTAAAAAAAAGAAGGAAAATATGAGGTAAATGAAAATTGGACACAGAGAGAAAACACATTGAAGAGACAGACAGATAGACAAATAGATAGACAGGCAGACATACATACAAAGAAATACATAGTGACAATGGCAGATGTAAATATAATCAGAGACAGACAGACAGACAGAGAGGACACAGACACAGAGATAGACAGACAGAGAAAAACAGAAAAAGACAGAGAAAGACAATGGCCGATGCAAAGATAATATCACAGAGAGACATACAGACGGACGGAGAGAGAGACTGACAGAGCTAGAGAGAGAGAAAGAGAGAGAGAGACTGACAGAGAAAAGAATGGGATGGTGTTTGGAGGTGGGGGGGGGGGGGTGTTAGAGTGGGCTGAGGCTCTAGTATTACGATATACAGCAAACCAGCAATTTAATTTCTCTGCAAATGCCACACAGTTGTCAAGAGCTTCTAACGAAAACTGCACTCAAGCTCCGGAATGCTCTGCCACTCCACAATCAAAAACCTAAAAATAGAATCCTTCCACGTCCACACTCCTCAGTCACGAGGTCCTGTGCCCACTGTGATGCTCGGCATTCAACTGCTGATGACGATTCCGATGAAGAGGCTGTCGGCGACGACGACGATGCTGATAGGAACGGTTCGGCAACGTCAGAAAACAAAACCGCGAAAGTTTCGGCTCGGGCGTTATCAACTCCTCGCTCACCGACTTCCGCTTGGGCTCACCCTCTTCCGGCGGCGCTAACGTCACTTCCACTTCCGGGTTGACATGCGCACCGCTGTCTACAAGCAGCTTGACCACGTCGCGGTTGCCGCCACGCCTAGCGTAGAAGAGCGGTGTCCTCCCGAAGGAGTCGCTCGCGTTGACGTCTGCTCCGTGATGGATGAGGTAGTCGGCGATTTTTTTGTCGTGGCGGTTTGCGGCGATGTGCAGCAGAGTGCAGTTAGCGGGGAGCCCCTCGGGGTGGCCCATGCGGCAGTTGACGTCGATACCCGTCTGCAGCATGGCTTTGAGGACTTTTTTCTTGCCGCGTAGGGCGCAGGCGTGAAGCGGTGTCCAGCCGTCCACTTGTGTGGTGAAGACCTGAGAAGGAAGAGAATGGAACTGAATGTAACTGAATTGAATTGAATTGAATTAAATGAATTTCATTTAAAGAGGGTTATGGCTTAAGCAAACATGCTTTTTGACAACCAGCTCTCTGGGCAAAAGAACAACAACAAAACCACTAAAATAACCCTCTCACCCCAACAACATAATTTTGTTTAAAGAAAAAGGAAAACAAAATAAAATCGTCCAAAATGTAATATATATACTTATTGTAAGCATACAACTTTAAAACCCTGACTGGGGAGAGAGAGAGAGAGAGAGAGAGAGAGAAGAGAGAGAGAGAGGAGAGAGAGAGAGAGAGAGAGAGAGGGAGAGACGCTTTGACGCTTTGACCAATTTATTGTCATTGCCCAAAGTGGCCTATTGACAAGGGGGGTTATACACGACTTTCTTTTGTAAATACAAATAAATACAAGAAAACCACATGATGCATTTAACTTAATGAAAAACAAAAAAACAAAAATGAGCTCTCTATGAACGGATACGACTTTAAGCTCTGACGTAAACTCAGTTTCAAAATGAACACAAAGTAATAACAAGGATGAACAATAGGAATCAATAAGCAATAACTAAAATAATGAAAAGAACATTCTAGAATGCTATATTAGACCATCCATTGACATTGTATGTGAAATTTTCAAAAAATATTCTTGCTGGAGACTACAGCGTAATTACAAATGTTTCTTTAGGTGTTTCACAAAATGCTGGAGTTTACATACTATAAATGTTACTTTAGTTTAGTCACAAATGTTAAGCTAATTCGAACTTAGCTGTGATTGTCTTAATTTCAGTGCTTCAGCAATAAACTGTGCAACTTTGCAACTTTACCTCGGAGGGAGAGAGAGAGAACAATGAACAATGAACAAATGAACAAATTTTATTTATAGAGGGTTATAGAATAAGCATAACAATAGCTTTTTTACATCCAGCCCTCTGGAGAAAAAAAATCGAAAGTAATTAATGTGCAAGAGAGGAGAGAGAGAGAGAGGAGAGAGGGGGAAAGAGGAGAGAGAGAGAGAGAGAGAGAGAGAGAGAGAGAGAGAACTCGAACTCGAAAGATTTATTCACAAAAAGGCCATTGGCCCATACATGAAGGGGGGTTGCCTAACTGCATAGTATTTTAGTGAGAAAAAAAGGAAGCACAAAAAACAAAATGTTATTGTATAACCACAACGACAATAAAAATCAGACTTAAAAATATGACTTAAGAAACCAAGATATCTCTTATTCTAAAGGCTTTACACAAATATAAAGCAAGGCTGGGAGAGAGAGAGAGAGAGAGAGAGAGAGAGAGAGAGAGAGGGGA
>CM054166.1:6966930-6989430 GCA_028751875.1 Rapana venosa
TATTAATATCATTATTGTTACTATTGTTATTGTTGTCCTCCTTCTTCGTCCTTTTATTATTCTCATATTATTATTGTTATTATTACTTCTACAATCATCATCATTTTAACTTGATTGTTATCATTACTTTTATTACTATCATCATCATCGTCGTCATCATCATCATATTATGATTGTTATTATTACTATTATCACTATCATGATGATGATGATTATCATCATCAGCAGCAGCAGCATCATTATTATTATTGTTATTGTTATTATATTATTATTATTATCATTATTATTATGTATATAAATGTCAGAGAGAACGCACTAACAGCTTTGAGGAATGCAAAATAGCAGTGTGTGGCATGTCACATGTCATAATGCAAAGACCTTTGCGGAATCTGAAAGAAATGACATGGTGACGTTTGCTGGAATAGCATAGCGTCATGTTCATCCTGACAGCTGAACACCAGTGGTGAAAGGTCGCGTGTATTGTGACAGGCTGCAGTCAGCATAGCATCCCACCTTTAGGCACAAGCTACCTGTCACCTGTGGGTACACAACTGTAGTAACATTGGAGGCTGCGCTCAAAATGAAACGGAATTATCTGTATGAGTGCTTGTGTGAGAGGTAGAGCGAAAGAAGTGGTGTGTGTGTGTGTGTGTGTGTGTGTGTGTGTGTGTGTGTGTGTGTGTGTGTGTGTGTGTGTGTGTGTGTGTGTTGTGTGTGTGTGTGTGTGTGTGTATGTGTGTGTGTATGTTGTGTTGTGTTGTATGTTTGAGTATGTGTGAGTGTTGTGTTGTGTTTGTGTATGTGTGAGAGGATTCTCGCGTGACGTTAGAGAGTTTCGCGTGATTGCGCGTGTGGTGGTGCGCGTGTATGCGTAGTCGTGAGTAAATCAATAAAATATTCTTTTCTGTATGTCGGTGGTGTGTTTTTTGTACATGTGTTGTTCGTGCGTGTGTGTGTGTGTATGTGTGATGTGTGTGTGTTATGTGTGGTAGTGTTGTGTGTGTTAGTGTGTGTTGTGTGTGTGTGTGAATCAGTAAACTTGTTGTGGTGGGTGTAGCGCGGTCTGTGTGTGTGTGTGTCGTCATTGTGTGTGTGTGTGTGTGTGTGTGTGTGTTGCGTGCGTTGCATGCTGTTCTTGCTGTGTGGTGCGCATGTGTGTCATATGACAGAATGTTGTGTCGTCGTGAGCGTTTCTGCTGCATGACGAGAAGAAGCGCTCTGAGGAGACTGAACAGCTGCTGTCGGCGCCCTACTTGAATTGTATCTCATTATCTATTCTTTTTATTTATTCTTTTATATCGAGGATAATGGAATAAGCACTCATGTGCTTTTCTACATCCAGTCCCCGTGTCTATGCGGTTTTGTAACTTCTGTCACTGTTCCCACCGGCACACAATGGCCTACTCTTACGAAAAGCGTATCAGGATTTAACGTGTGCGCAATATGTTCTGCGTGCGTTCGCACACGGGGCCTCGGTTTATAGTTTCATCCGAAGGACTTTTGGGGAGAGTGGAGTCTGCACTGATGTTAACTCCAGGGGAAAATATCTCCTTGAACGGGAATCGAACCCGGGTCGTCAGATTGAAAGCGCAATGTTCTAACCACTAGGCTATCCCGTCCCCTTCATTACAGAGAGTGGGTTGTATGTATTCTTCTTCGTTGAAAGTTCAGCAACTATTGATGTCTGTCATATGTGCGAAAATACGTTGCGATGCCGTTAAGCTCCTGACAAGTCAGGCCCAGCGCTTCCGATTTCGGCGTGAGAGAGAATTGTTATCTTTCGAGTCTTTCTGGAAAAAAAGGGACAGGAGAATGAATGGACCAAGAAGGCAGAAAACAGACAGAAAGGAGGTGATGACAGGGAAGAAAAGGAACGACGCAGAAGCAAAGAGAGGGATAGAAAAGAGGGAATTCCTGCCACCAATATTCCGGAAGGTGGGGATGCTGTTTATACTGACAGGCTCCCGGTATCATCACAGAGGAAGCTGTCTGTCTGACAACCACAAAAGAAATTCTTAAAAATAATATGTCCTAAAAAATTGGTAGGCTTTGGAGCTGAGATGAAATAGGTGACTCGGAAGACTCCTCAGAAGACTCCTTGGCCTTTCATACACGGACTACACTACCAACGAAGAAATCCGACAAGCCATCACCCAACATGTAAAGCACTACAAAGACCTGCTGACCACAGTCAAGAAAAGGAATCTCAGATGGTACGGACATGGGACAAGATCAGATAGGCTCTCCAAGACCATTCTGCAAAGAACAGTGCAGGGGAAGAGAAGGCAAGGCAGGTCGAAGAAGAAATGGGCAGACAACATCACTGAATAGACCGGGAAGAGCTTCTCCACAACCCAGGCACTTGCCCACAACCGCCGCAAATGGAGCCAACTGGTGCAACGTTGGTCATTGCAGTGCCCCTACGACCCTGGAGGGGGTTATGGGAGTAGATGAGATGAGATGACCTGAGTATTGTGACCTTGCTCACCTGAGCAGCCAGGGACGGGTTGGCCTTGACCAGGTGCTTGACCTGGTTCAGCATGACCTTGACCTCCTGTTTCAGCAGCCCCAAGGCCACCATCGCCATCTCCTTCACCTCCTCCCTCTCCTCCTCTTCCTCCTCCCCCATGTCTTCTTCCATCTGTTCTTCTTCTTCTTCGTCCCTCTCCATCTCTCCGTCACTCCGGCTGCGTTGGTGATGGAGGTGGGGTGGTGTTGCTGCTGTTGTTGCTGCTGTTGTTGCTGCTGTTGTTGCTGCTGGCTTGTTCATGCTGACGCTCAGAAACATCTCAGGAATGCTGACTCTCTCGCCCTCTCTCTCTCTTCCTTTGTGCTTTACTCCGGGGTAGAGTCTGAAACAGAAAAAAACTGAATTAACAAATGAATATTAAAAAAATTATATCTATCTATCTATCTATCTATCTATCTATCTATAATACTTATAGAAAATAATATAAACGCATAATATGTATACTATCTATATAATATATATAACATGTTAATCAAATGAATCAAATATAAATAGTGCAATAAATATAGCAAATAATAATGATAATAATAATGTATGGAATTTATATAGCGCTGAATCTTGTAAATCAACAAATCAAAGCGCTCAGATGTTATTTCATACCACTTTAAGTCACGGCAGATTTCTCTCCGTGAAATTCGGGCTGCTCTCCCCGGGGAGAGCGGGAGAACGCGTCGCCACTTAGCGCTGCGCCTCCCTTTCACCCTTTTTTTTTTTCTGCAGCTGTATTTGTTTCCCTATTACACTAAATTAACAATTGGATAAGTAGATAGATAGACAAACACAGACAGATGGACATATTACTAAATATAGCAAATATACACTCAATTAACAAGTGAATAGGTAGATAGATAGACAGGCAGACACATGGATGGATAGATAGAGAGATAGATAGACAGACAGAGAGATAAATACACACACACACACACACACACACACACCACACACCACACACACACACACACATATGTTCTTCATCCCTTATCATCCTCAGATTCATAAACGCTTTTTTGGGGGGGACACCAGATAACGCCGCAATCCCCGTTAAGGACACGTTGCGGCGGCTAGCAGTGATGCGAACATGGCCAGTCATTAAAAGGCGTGAAGGAGTCATGTGAGAACTGAAGTAAAGAAGTACAGGGGTTGTGTGGTGATCACATTACATGTACACAGCTATCTCTGCCTCACCTCCCTCACCTCACCTCCCTCACCTCACCTCCCTCACCTCACCTCACCTCTCTCACCTCACCTCACTCCGCAGGCTGCCTACACACTACGAATGACAACATCAGGTGGTGGAGGTTTGAATTTGGTGGAGGGGGGAGTGAGGAGGTGGGGGGGGGGGGGAGGAGGGCTGACCTTCATTGTGGACACTGTTTGAAGGATAGCGGAGGTCAGATTCAGGTGTACGCTGGAGGCAAGGGGGAAGGGTGTGTGTGTGTGTGTGGGGGGGGGGGTGTAAAAGAGTGTGTGTGTGTGTGTGTGTTCTTTCTGTAATAAGTCTTTACACATGAAGTAAAGGGAAGTGTGTGAGTGAGTGAGTGAGTGAGTGAGTGAGTGGTTTGTGTGTGTGTGTGTGTGTGTGTGTGTGTGTGGTGTGGTGTGTGTGTGTGTGTGTGTGTGGTGTGGTGAGAGAGAGAGGAGAGAGGAGAGAGAGAGAGAGTATTGTTGTTGTGTGGCTGTTTTTCTGCTTTTTTCCTCTTCTTTGTCGAATGCTCGGACAGCTACTGCTGTCTGTCATAAGAGCGTAAATGCGTTGCGCTGCTGTTAAGCTCCTAACCAGTCAGGCCCAGCGCATCCGACTTCGGCATAGGAGAGAATTTATATGTTTTAAGTCTTTCTGGGAAAAAGGGCAGGAGAATGGACCAAGAAGGCAGAAAATAGACAAGAAGGAGGTGACAGGAAGAAAAGGAACAAGGCAGAAACAAAGAGAGGGATAGAGAAGAGGGAATTCCTAGCACAACATTTCCAGAAGGCGGGGATGCTATTTATACTGACAAATCCCACGGGGATCATAGCGGTTTAATTCTCAGAACCAACTGACATTAATTGCTTGTTAATTGTGATTGAAGTAGAGTTTTGTGTCGTCGATAATTCCTTGGATAAATCAACGCTAATCACCTTGACACGGCCTTGCAATTATTAGACAGACTATTTCAAGCTATTTATAGCCCTACCAGCCACACAGACCATAACATCGGGCTGTCGCCCCCTCCTTAACCACCATAAACTGGGGACGCGATAGCCTGGGTGGTTAGAGCGTTGCGCATTGCGTTCGTTATCTGCTGACCCGGGTTCTAATCCCGTTCAAGGAGATATTTCTCCTGGAGTTAACATCAGTGCAGAATCCACTCTCCCAAAAAGTCCTTCGGAAGATAAACCGAGGTCCTGTGTGCGAACGCACGCAGAACACCTTGCGCACACGTTAAATCCTGTTCCGCTTTTTGGAAGAGTAGGATATTGTGTGGCTGTGGAAACGGATAACAAAATTTACTAAACTGCATACACACGGGGACTGTGTGTAAAAAAAAGCACATGAGTGCTTGTTCCATTATCCTCGACATCATAGAATAAAACCAGCCACCCTCAGTCGCAAAGTGAACACAGACAGCTCGTTCTAACTCTGGTGGATCGGTGGTCTACAGGTAACGCACCTGTCTAGAAAGCCAAAAGTCCGGGTCCGAAGTGTGCGGTGGTTCGAATCCCGTTTGGGCCAGAAACTCCCCCCCCCCCCCTCCCCCATCCATTAGATCATGAGTGGCGGTCTGGGCGCTAGTCTTTAGGATGAGACGATAAACTGAGGTCCCGTGTGTTACATATAATTATTTAGCGCACGTAAAAGAACCCACGGCAACAAGAGAGTTGTTCCTGGCAACGTTCTGTAGAAAAAAGCCACTCTGATAGGGAAATACATCCAGTTACTGACAGAAAAAAGATAAATAATAAAGGGTGGCGCTGCTCTTGTGGCTATGCGCTCTCCCCGAGGAGAGCAGCCCGAATTTCACGCAGAGAAATTCGCCGTGACTTAAAGTGGTATAAGTAAAATCAATTTTTAAAAAAATAAATAAACAACTGCCATGAAGAGTCAACGCAGTCACAAATTGAACTCAGACGCAACTTGTTGTAATTCTGTCACATACCAAACACCACCAACTTGAAAAATCAAAATCGATTCGAAAGATTGGTGGGGGGGATGGGAGGGGGGGGCAGAAGTCAGTACTGATATGTTGTATTGTATGTTGTGTTGTGTTGTGTTGTGTTGCAGTGTATTGTATTGTAAAAAAAAAAAAAAGGTAAAGGTGTCCCATAACCTATGTGATCGTAGGGGAGCGAGGCATCAGAGACCTCAACTTCTCTAGGGGTCAGCATATTGAGGGCGCCGCCCATCTCCTCTCCCTCGCTGCTTTACCCTCCCTGACCCTAAAGAAGGCAGGTACCCATTTACAGCTGGGTGAAGTGGGAGACTGTACTGAAGCCAAGGCGCGCAAACGGTCACCCATCCAAGTGGTAACCACGCTCGATGCTGCTTAACCTTAGCTGGGGGAAAGCGAGTGCTCTGACCACTGAGCTATCCGCCCCCTCCCCACTCAATGTATTTAACACCAATAACATACTGTCAACATAATTATTTTATCTGTCAATTATCATTTTGACCATGGGGGGAAAAATAATGTGGTACTCCCCAGAACTGGCGACACCGGTCTGATACAGACACACAGGCGAAAGATGAATGAATGAATTAATAATTCAGGAGTTGGCTTTTAAAGCAAGCGACACCCGGGCCTGATTTGGCCCTCCACACAGCCTCCATACACTGAATTAATCAGGTCTCTATTTTAGGGTGACAAAGCTCCTGATGTATCTGTCTGTCTGTCTGTGCCATTAAGCAAGAGGGGATGGGGGGGGGGGGGGGGGGGGGATGGAGGAGGGGATTCTATTAACACAGACAGACAGACAGGCAGACAGACAGAGGAGAGAAACATTATTCATCATAAGAAGACTGAAACATAAGCAAAAATTCGAGAAAAAAAAGGATTTCAATTCATATTAAAATCTATTTCAAACAGATGAATGTTTGTAAATAACTCATTCAACGCCTAAATTTGTGTACATAACTCATTCAAACAACTGAGGTTTTTTATAATAGCAAATTCAAACAGCTGAGTTTTTGTAAATAACTCATTCAAACAGCTGAATTTTTGTAAATAACTGAACATTTTATCTGCACCAGAATGGTATGGTTATTTTCAACACCTGTCGGCAACAGAAGTGAGAGAGCTAACGTGGTAGAGAGAGAGAGAGAGAAGAGAGAGAGAGGAGAAGAGAGAGAGAGAGAGAGAATGTGTGTGTGTGTGTATGTGTGTAAGAGTGAGAGAGTGTGTGTGTCGTAAAGAGAGAGAGAGAGAGAGAGAGAGAGAAAAGAGAGGGGAGAGAGAGAGAGAGAGAGAGAGGAGAGAGAGAGAGAACTCTGAAACTCTGAAATGGTTTAATGTACATCGGCCTTTGGCCACAATACACTAGAGAAAAGAGAGAGAGAGAGAGAGAGGGGGGAGAGAGAGATGAGAGAGAGAGAGAGAGAGGAGAGAGAGAGAGAGAAGAGAGAGAATGTGTGTGTGTGTTGTTGCTTCGATTTTGTGTGTGTGTACGTGCGTGCGTGCATGTGTGTGTACTCGCGCGCGCGTTCGTCTGTGTGCGCACATGCTATATCAATCGAAAAACAAATTTCCGCCCGCTCCCCTGTTCCCACCTCCTAGCTGATTCTCTCCCATCTCTGATTTTCGCGTGTACACTCCGCACAGTACAGGGGGCGGGATAGCTCAGAGGTCGGAGCACTCGCTTTCCCCCAGCCAAGGTTAAGCAGCGTCGAGCGTGGTTACCACCTGGATGGGTGACCGTTTGCGCGCCTTGGCTTCAGTACAGTCCCCCAGTTCACCCAGCTGTAAATGGGTACCTGCCCTCTTTAGGGTCAGGGAAGGTAAAGCAGCGAGGGAGAGGAGATGGGCGCCGCCCTCAATATGCTGGTCCCTGGAGAAGCTGAGGTCGTTGACGCCTCGCTCCCCTACGACCTTACAGGTTATGGGACACCTTTACCTTTTACACTCTGCATAGCACTGAAAATCAATGACCTTTCTGTGACCTTCCCACCAAATTATTGCGAGTAAACCTGCTTCTGGGCACACTTCAATTAGAAGACC
Organism: Rapana venosa; assembly: GCA_028751875.1. Taxonomy (NCBI): domain Eukaryota; kingdom Metazoa; phylum Mollusca; class Gastropoda; order Neogastropoda; family Muricidae; genus Rapana; species Rapana venosa. The sequence goes on from CM054166.1 coordinate 6,974,653, forward strand.
ATTATGGGCAATGAATATGCAGGCTTGTTATGGATTTTCTGAGGTGTGGGAAGTCAGTATTGATTCGGTTGCTTTACAAGGTTCAGCACTATACCTATTCCATATAATATTTAGTAGTAGTAGTAGTAGTAGTAGTAGTAGTATTACCACCACCACCACCACCACCACCACCACTACTACTACTACTACTACTACTTCTGCTGCTGCTACTGTTGTTGTTATTATCATTATATCATTATTATCATCGTTATTATTATCATCGTTGTTATTAATATTACCATCATCAGTATTATTATTATTATATTATTATTAAAGTTATTATTATTATTATTATTATCGGTAGTATAAGTAGTATTATTAGTATAAGTATAACTAGTAGTAGTAGTAATATTATCATTAGCAGCAGAAGAAGAAGCAGCAGCAGCAGCAGTAGTAGTAGTAGTAGTAGCAGCAGTAGTAGTAGCAGCAGTAGTAGTAGCAGCAGCAGCAGCAGCAGCAGCAGTAGTAGTAGTAGTAGTAGTAGTAGTAGTAGTAGTAGTAGTAGTGGTAGTAATAGTAGTAGCAGTAGTAGTAGTAGCAGTAGCAGTAACAGTAGTAGTAGTAGTAGTAGTAGCAGTAGTAATAGAAGTAGTAGTAGTAGTAGTAGTAGTAGTAGTAGTAGTAGTTTTAAGGCTTATCATAGGGGTTTTAGCTACGAAAAGGTTCCTGTCAAACACTGCGTCGTTCAATAAACGATATACGTTCATATTCACGATTGAAATTAGTTAATCATTACAGAGAGAGGCAACTACTACAGTCTTGTTAGTAACATTATGGCGTGTTGCGTATGCACAACAGGGAACGGGATAGCCAAGTGGTTAGAACATTGCGCCTGCAATCTGACGACCCGGGTTCGATTCCCGTTCAAGGGGATATTTTCCCCTGGAGTTCACATCAGTGCTGACTCCACTCTCCCCAAAAGTCCTTCGGATGAGACTATAAACCGAGGCCCTGTGTGCGAACGCACGCAGAACATCTTGCGCACACGGTAAATCCTGTTCCTCTTTTCGTAAGAGTAGGCCATTGTGTGCCGGTGGGAACAGATGACATAATTTACAAAACCGCATATACACGGGGACTAGATGTAAAAAAGCACATGAGTGCTTATTCCATTATTCTCATTATAAAAGAATATATAAAATAAATTAATAAATATCGGTATGTGTTGAGTCCAAGAAGACACTTCTCCGTGAAGAGTCGGTTCCAAATATCAGATATAGATGTACAGTTCTTTTTGTGTTCTAAATTCCATTAGCTAAACTGTCAAAGAGACCATCTTCTAAATCAAAAACTCACAGCGTTAAAATGATATATAATATACTGATGTTTCTTCAGTCGATTATTCAGACAGACAGACGGAGAGCAATGAACGCAATTTATTCTTCAGGCCACCAACCCCCTAGAATACGGTCAAACCAAACATATCAAAACCAAAGCCAAAACAAAACATGCCATATATGGCATCTGCCAAAACATGACTGATGTGAACATAGAGAGGAACGACTTTTGTCGCGGCTAGACATTCTTTCGTCAGCACTTATATTCCTGTTTAAAGCAGTTGTATTTGAAGGGGCTGGCCATAACAGGAATATAATTACCAAAGAGACTCTTTTTTCACTTTTGTGATTTTTTTCCCTTTGTTTTCTTTTTTTTTCATTTACAAACAAGAATAAGGACAAATATTTCTAAACAGGAGAAAGTAAATGGAGAAAAAGAACATAATACAGTTTCTCTTCATAAACAAGTGGTACCAACTATTTTTCAGGTACTTAACCAACCAACACACACACACACACACACACACACTCACAATCGCGTTGCGCGTTTTTGATGCTACATCAGTTAGCATAAAATGCATCATGTACAACATGAAAAAAACAATAATATTTGCACTCCTCTGTCACTTCTGTCATTCTGTGCCATCGCACTTATTTCATCCATGAGGAAAAAGCACATTGGCTTTTTTTCCGCATTGGCCCCCCTTTTTCCGGTTTTAAAAAAAATCTGTCTTGATCGATTACCTAAGAGACCCTCTCTGACCCTACAACTTGGACTTCTGTTTCACTTTTTTCTCTTAGGTTTCAGTTTTCCTAAAAACACTGTATGTGGATCGGTGGTCTAGAGGTAACGCACCTGCCTTGAAAGCCTTAAGTCCAGGTTCGAAGTGTGTGATCGTTTGATCCTCGTTTATACCCGAAACTCCGCCCCCCCCCCCCCCCCCCCCCCCCACCAACCTCCACTTTGTGGTGGTCTGGGTGCTAGTCTTTCGGATGAGACGATAAACCAAGGTCTCGTGTATAACACGGATTTAGCGCACTTACAAAGAACCCACGGCAACAAGAGAGTTGTCCCTAGCAAAATTGTATATGAAAAATAAACTCACTCTGATAATGAAAAAAACTTAAAATATGCAAGCAAGAAAAGAAAGAAAAAGAGGGGAAAAACTGGGTGGCGCTGCTCTTTGTGGCGACACGCTCTACTCCCCGGGAGGAGAGAGAGCAGCGGGAATTTCAGGCAGAGAACTCTGCCGTGACTTGAAGTGGTATACACACACAGTGGCACTGGCTGGGTGAGGTCGGCCCAGTACTGGCCCGGCACACCTGTATACTTGAATACACCTGCTAGGTTGAATGTGGGTCAGATGTGTCACAACAACAAGCCTTATCGGCCTCTGGCCTGTTTCGCGTCGCTGAGTAACACGAAGTTACTGCCGGGCTGGATATGTCTACACATAGATCCAATGACCAATGAACAAATTTTATTTATAGAGGGTTATAGAATAAGCATAACTAATAGCTTTTGTTTTAACATCCAGCCCTCTGCGAAAAAAGAAAATCAAAAAGAAAACGAAAGTAATTAACGTGCAATACATAGGTAGATAGGTGGTTGGTGGATGGATGGATGGATAGAGATTGATAAATACAAAGGGATTGATAGATAGATGGATAGATAGATAAAGATTGATAGGTAGATATTTATTATATTTATTTATATTTTATATTATTCTTTTATATCGAGGATAATAGAATAACCATTTATGTGATTTTTTTACATCCAGTCCCCGTGTGTATGCGGTTTTGTAAATTCTGTCATCTGTTCCCCACCGGCACACAATAGCCTACTCTTACGAAAAGTGGAACAGGATTTAATGTGCGCAAGATGTCCTGCGTGCGTTCGCACACGGGACCTCGGTTTATAGTCTCATCCGAAGGACTTTTGGGGAGAGTGGAGTCTGCACTGATGTTAACTCCAGGGGGGAAATATCCCCCTTGAACGGAAATCGAACCCGGGTCTTCAGATTGCGAGCGCAATGTTCTAACCACTAGGCTATCCCGTTCCCAGGATAGACAGAGATATATATAGATAGCAACACAACCAAACCGAAAACATAATAATAATAATAATAATATATGGAATTTATATAGCGCAACAAATCACAGCCAGCATGGAACATATCACAGGTGTTAAAGGTGTAGGTGTTGTCCCATAACCTATATTAAGGTCGTAGGGGAGCGAGGCGTCAGAGACCTCACTTCTCTAGGGCCAGCATATTGAGGGCGGCGCCCATCTCCTCTCCCTCGCTGCTTTACCTTCCCTGACCCTAAAGAGGGCAGGTACCCATTTACAGCTGGGTGAACTGGGGGAGCTGTACTGAAGCCAAGGCGCGCAAACGGTCACCCATCCAATTGGTAACCACGCTCGACGCAGCTTAACTTGGCTGGGGGAAAGCGAGTGCTCCGACCACTGAGCTACCCCGTCCCCTTGTACATATCACAACCCCACCGAAAAACAACACAACCAAAATGAAAACCACCAAAGGTTTTAGAACCTTATACAGGTCGCACTCACATTTTCCTGTGGTGTTTTTGGTCAATAAAAAAAATTGTGTTGGAATCAAGACACCTTCAACCGTCATTACAACCAACCCTGGCTTTTACGTTTCCAATACAGCCAATCATGTCTCAACACACTCATGTAACGCACGTAAAGCGCACATCAACACATGTAAGTGGCACATGAACACCACACAACGCCAGTAAACGGCACACCAACACCACATGTAACGCACGTAAAATGGCACACCAACACAGTGTAACTCAAGTAAAATGGCACACCAACACAGTGTAACTCAAGTAAAATGGCACACCAACACAGTGTAACTCAAGTAAAATGGCACACCAACACAGTGTAACTCAAGTAAAATGGCACGTCAACACCACATGTAACGCACGTAAGACGGCACACCAACACAATGTAACAAGTCAAATGGCACATCAACACCACATGTTACGCAAGTAAACCGCAGATCAACACCACATGTAACGCACGTAAATGGCACATCAACACCACATGTAACGCCCGAAAGACGGCACACCAACACCACATGTAACGCACGTAAGAAGGCGCATCAACACATGTAACGCAAGTAAACCGCATATCAACACCACATGTAACTCACGTAAATGGCACACCAACACCACATGTAACGCCTGTAAATGGCACACCAACACAATGTAACTCGAGTAAAACGGCACATCAACACCACATGTAACGCACATCAACACCACATGTAACGCAGGTAAGATGGCACGTCAACACCACATGTAACGCAGGTAAGATGGCACGTCAACACCACATGTAACGCACGTAAGACGGCACGTCAACACATGTAACGCACGTAAGATGGCACGTCAACACCACATGTAACGCACGTAAGACGGCACGTCAACACATGTAACGCACGTAAGACGGCACGTCAACACCACATGTAACGCACGTAAGATGGCACATCAACACCACATGTAACGCACGTAAGATGGCACGTCAACACCACATGTAACGCACGTAAGATGGCACGTCAACACCACATGTAACGCCGTAAGTTTGGACGGTCAAACACCACAGTAACGCACGTAAGATGGCACGTAAACACCACATTAACGCACGTAAGATGGCACGTCAACACCAGTGTAACGCACGGTAAAAACGGCCGTAACACCACATGTAACGCACGTAAATGGCAAAACCCACACTTTGTAACGCACGTAAAATGGCACATCAACACCACATGTAACGCACGTAAATGGCATACCAACACCACATGTAACGCACGTAAATGGCACATCAACACCACATGTAACGCACGTAAGAGGCACGTCAACACCACATATAACGCACGTAAGATGGCACGTCAACACCACAACAAAACCAGGCTGTGTACACACTCCATGTTATTGCTCTAGTGTCTAGTCTCACCTAAAACGTGTGATTTATTGCTTCGTTTCACTTCACAAACAGCACTTCAGCCTTGACCTTGCTAGAGGAAGCAGACGACACTTCGTTTCTTGTTTTTCAGGCTGTTTATTTTTCCCCACAACCTGTTGCACACTGGGGGCGAAGGGAGGGGGGGGGGGGGGAGAGAGAGATATCAGTTGGGACAGGTTTTGATATACTTTCTTTTTGTAGGTGGCTCGCGGAAAACAGCTTTTGTAAAGCTGATGATGGTGGTGATGATCGTGGTTGTGGTGGTGGTAGTGATGATGATGGTGTGGTTTGGTGGTGATGATGATGATGGTGGTGGCGAGGGTGGTGGTGATGATGATGATGGTGGTGATGATGATGATGGTGGTGGCGATGGTGGGGTGATGATGATGGTGGTGGTGGTGGTGGTGGTGGTGGTGATGATTATCATGACGATAGTGATGATGACAACGACGATGATGATGGTGGCGGGGAGGTATGATGATGATAGTGAATTGGCCACCAACTATTCCCAAACTTTTACCGCAGGTTTTGTTGTTTTGGTTGGTTAGTTGGTGGGTGGGTCAGGTTTGGATGTTGTGGGTAGGAGCTCTAGCCGAGGAACGAAAACAAAACTAAGACGTTAACAGGAGCTACAGTGATATAATTATCATGTGTGCATGTAGCCATACCAAAGTGTGCTTGTATGGGTGTACTGAAGTAGCCAGTAGTCATCATTAAAGGTAAAGGAGTCCCATAACCTATGCGGTCGTAGGGGAGCGACGCATCAGAGACCTCAGCTTCTCCAGGAATCCAGCATATTGATGGCGGCGCCCATCTCCTCTCCCTCGCTGCTTTACCTTCCCTGACCCTAAAGAGGGCAGGTACACATTTAGTGGGTGAATTGGGGGACTGTACTGAAGCCAAAGCGCGCAAACCGTCACCCATCCAAGTGGTAACCACGCTCGACGCTGCTTAAGGGTAGCTTGGGGAAAGCGAGTGCTCTGACCACTGAGCTATCCCGTCCCCCGGCATGACTATGACTCGCAAATGTTCGTCTGAAAGGTTAAACCGATTTGAGTCTGTATTTCATAGATGCATTTTCGATATTTCAACTCTGAATCTGTTTCCTTGATTTTTCTGTTGTTTTGTTTATTTTGTATCGTTTTCCCTGTCTATATTATTTCACTGTTCGCCGTCCAACAATTGATCGTCAAAAACCATATGAAAAGAATGTAAATACCTTACTGTATGAGTAAAGACAATATTAAGCTTTAATGATAACATTAACAGTATCACAACCAGTGCATGCACGAATTGATCGATAACTCCTAAAGATTTTAGGATATAAATGATAAATATGTAAACAGTTCTGCGATGGAGTGCTCGTTCTTGCATGAGTGTTGAATTGTAAAGGTAGGAGAATATTTGGCTAAGTAACAGGCAAAGTTTCTTCTCTTCGTCGTATTACGGTAACGGACGACAACATTTACAAAACTGCATACACACGGGGACTAGATGTAAAAAAGCACATGAGTACTTATTCCATTATCCTCGATATAACAGAATGGAAAAAAAACCATCCCCCCCCCACGCACGCCACGCGCACGCACGCACGCGCGCGCACGCACGCCCACGCACACACACAAAAAAAACATACACTCACTCACTCACTCCTCTCACACCCACCCCCCTCTTCTTTCTCTCTCTCTCTCTCACCCCCCCCCCCCCCCACACACACACACACACTCTCTCTCTCTCTCTCTCCTCTTTCTCTCACACCCATGCACTCACACTCTCTCTCTCTCTCTCTCCCCTCTCTCTCTCTCTCTCTCTCTCTCTCACACACACACACAAGGTACCATCTGGAAATAAAAATTTGACCTGACTTCACACACACACACACTCACCCCCAGCCCCACCCACCCCACTCCCACACCACACCACCACCACCGCCACCACTTCCACTACCATCTCTCCTACTACAAAATAACAACAAAAATACAAACAAGCAATAAAATAAACGGAAGAAAGCAAACCAAACAAAAGAAAGAAAAGCTTCCGTTCACAACAGCATTGTTCACTGTTCACCACCCCGTATAATGATACATGTGGGCCTATTCTCTCTCTCCTCTCTCTCTCTCTCTCTCTCTCTCTCTCTCTCTCTCTCTCTCTCCTCTCTCTCTCTCTCTCTCTCTCTCTCTCTCCAACGCATGGATTTGGTATTGTGTGGATGTGCCAGGGGATTGGATTTGAGCAAGGATTTTTGTGAGAATCTAAAGACAGCATGATAGCTTCCTACAAACAAGACTGGCATGCTTGCATAGAAGAATCAGAAAAGTATAACTGGTACTCTTCCTTTAAAAGTGTTTTTCAAACAGAAAAGTCTGTTACAGTTGTAACACAGAAATGGCATAGGAGTAATCTTGCTCGATTCAGATGAAGAACTTTAGGCCTAAATGCCTGCAGAACTTGGTTTTCCACTGACACATCTGCACTGTCTCGCGCGCAGACTGAAGATGAAATGCATTTTTTGTTTGATTGTAATTCGTACGATGACATCCGTCAGAAATGTCTCATATCTAATGAAGAAATCTCAAGAATTAGAGATAATAGTTAGCATTCTCTTGATCGAAGGTGAAGAATTTCTAAAATCACTTGCAAAATTTATCTCCCTTGCTTGGGACAGCAAAAAAAAAGAAAACTGCAGCTCATTGATATAGTTTTTCAATGTAACACTATTTTGTTTTCCATATTTGTGGAATACGATTTCCATTGGCTAAATTGCCTTATTTGAATGTGAGGGTCGGGTAGTTGATTTGTCCTATACTGTTGCTGATGTGTAGGTAACATGACACGTGGTGTGTGTGTGTGTGTGTGTGCGTGTGTGTGTGTGTGTGTGTGTGTGTGTGTGTGTGTGTGTGTGTGTGTGTGTGTGTGTGGTGTGGTGTGGTGTGGTGTGTGTGGTGTATGTGTGTGTGTGTGTGTGTGTGTGTGTGTGTGTGTGTGTGTGTGTACAAGCTTGTGATAATAATTAATGTATGATAACAATTAATGCATTCAGTTGAATGTAGTTATTGGAGATGCCTTTTCTTATTCCGGTTTTCATTATTGCCTTGTTGCAAAAAGTATATTGTTTAAATTGTGTTCATACTGTGCTCCTTGCCAAAAAGACTATATTGTTAATGGCAATAAATTGCTTTCAGTGTTCTCCCCCCCTCTCCCTCAGCCTCTCACCTTCAATCGGAAACTTCCGCTGGGACCTTAGTCTAATCACAAATCAATCCCGGTCTCTCTAGTATGGTCACAGCTGGCTTTCACGTGCCTAGTTTTTTCCGTCTACAGAGCGCACCCCCCTCCCTCTCTCCCCCCCCCCCCCCCCACTTGACTGTATACTTTACAGACTTTTTACACTACGCTGCATACAGCAAGATTTAGGGATTTTGTGTATGTTTCGGGAGGATGTTGTTAGGTTTGGGGTTGATGTTTCAGTCTGTTTGTGTTTTTAGTTGTGCTTCTGTCTTGTGGTTTTTGTTTGTTTGTATGTTTGTTTGCGATGATTTCGTTTCTTATACTTTCGTTTTTATACGCTTCACTTTATATGTTTTAGTTTTCTGTTTTTCAGTTGTTTAATGTTTTTTGTTTTAAGCTTGTAACACAATACAATACAGTGCTATACAAAACAATACGATGCAATACAACATAATGCAATATAATTCAATACACTGCAATGTAATTCAATAAAATGCAATGCAACACAATGCTATGCAATACAATACAATGCAACACAACACAACACATTACAACACACATTACAATAAAATGCAATGTAATACAATACAATACATCTCTCTCCCTCCTTCCCTCCATCTCTCTCTCTCTCTTTCTCTCCTCCTCTCTCTCTCCCTCCTCTCTCTCTTCCCTCCTCTCTCCTCTCTCTCTCCTCTCTCTCTCTCCCACTTCTCCTCTCTCCTATCTCTCCCTCTCTCTCTCACTCTCCCCCTCTCTCCCATCTCTCCCTCTCTCCTCTCTCTCACTCTCCCACCCTCTCCTCTTCCCTCTCTCTCTCTCTCTCTCCCACTCTCTCTCTCTCTCTCTCTCTCTCTCACTCTCTCTCTCCCATCCTCTCTCTCTCCATCTCTCCTCCTCTCTCTCTCCTCTCTCCCACTCTCTCTCTCTCTCTCCCCTCCCACTCTCTCTCTCTCTCCCTCTCTCTCCTCTCTCTCTCCCACTCTCTCCTCTCTCCTTCTCTCCCCTCTCTCTCTCACTTCCCTCTCTCCACTCTCCTCTCTCCCACCTCTCTCTCCCATCTCTCCCCTCTCATCTCTCCCTTCCTCTCTCTCTCCCCCCCCTCTCTCTCTCCCCTCATCCTCTCTTCCCTCTCCTCTCCTCCTCTCTCCCTTCTCTCCTCTCCCTCCTCTCTCCCTCCTTTCTCTGATGAGTTGTTGGGGCAGTCAGAACACTGCATTTTTCAGGCCCTGTCTCTTGGCCATCTTCTCTTCCTCTCTATACCGTAGTCCCTTGGACCGTGGGGGGCACCACTGAAGATTTTACAACCAGCTTCCTCCACTCCCTGCGGTCCTCTGCTTTCTGTAGCAATTCGTTCCACTCAAGACCAGTCCTCTCTGATGTTGTCATCCATCGTTTTCTCTGTCTGCCTCTTCGTCTCCCTCCTTGTACTGTTCCCTGTAGGACAGTCTTGGCCAGTCCAGATGTTCGTGTGACGTGCCAGTACCACTTTAGCTTGCGGTGTTTTTTTCCACTGAAGTCAGGAGCTCTTCATATGGTCTTCTGTCGTTTTTTATTCTCGTTTTCACTTCCTCGTTAGTGATGTGATCTCTCTATGAGATACTCTGCATCTCATACAGAGACCTGTTGGGAAAATGCTCCAAAAATGCGACATGCTCCTGCTCTTATTCTCTTGCAGTCCAGCATTTACTTTTCAACTGTCTTGTTCTTAAAGAATTGTACACAAAGAAGGGAGTTGATACGGGATCACAATAATATGGGGATGTTCAAAGTATATGATATGATTCTCGGCAATACATAACATCAATTACTGTAGTCATAATATGACTATTATATCATTCAACAGTGGGAAGGAAGGTTACAATAGTCTTTCCCAGGACCCTGCGTACTTCCGTCTGCTTTAATCAGTATAGTAAAAGTAAAGGTGTCCCATAACCTATGTGGTCGTAGGGGAGTGAGGCATCAGAGACCTCAACTTCTCCAGGGGCCAGCATATTGAGGGCAGCGCCCATCTCCTCTCCCTCGCTGCTTTACCTTCCCTGACCCTAAAGAGGGCAGGTACACATTTACATCTGGGTGAACTGGGGGACTGTACTGAAGCCAAGGCGCGCTAAAGGTCACCCATCCAAGTGGTAACCACGCTCGACGCTGCTGGGGGAAAGCGAGTGCTCTGACCACTGAGCTATCCTGTCCCCCTGTAATCAATAGATGTATTCTAAAAAGTGTCCTTCTCTAAAACATCTAGTAGTGAGTGAATAGACATTAAACCCATAAAGGAGAACAAGTCTCTTGGGCAGACTGGAATTTCCACTCCCATAACTAACTACGCAGTCACTTAGAATAACAGATAAGCTGTGGCCACCCTCTCCCCCTCCCCCCCTTCTCCATTTCATCTCCTCCCCCCTCCCCTCCCAGCCCTTTTCCGTTATTTTTTTCTTTTTTGTTTTTGTTGGGTGATATTCTCTCTCTCTCTCTCTCTCTCTCTCTCTCTCTCTCTCTCTCTCTCTCTCTCTCTCTCTCTCTCTCTCTCTCTCTCTCTCTCTCTCCCCCCCCCTGGGAACGGATGACAAAATTTAACAAAACTGCATACACACGGGAACTGGATGAAAAAAGCACATGAGTGCTTATTCCATTACCCTCGAAATAAAAGAATTAAAAAAATAATAAATAAATCTCTCTCTATATCTCTCTCTATCTTTCTCTATCTCTCTTTTTATCTCTCTATCTCTCTCTCTGTCTCTCTCTATATATCTCTCTCTATCTCTTTCTACTCTCTCTCCATCTCTTCTCATCTCTTTCTCTCTAGTTCTCTCTCTCTCTCTCTCTGTCTCTCTCTCTCTGTCTCTCTCTCTCAATCTTCCTAAAAAGAAGTTATAGAAGAAGAGGTACAATCACAGACAAGAAAGAAAAAGAAATAAAGAAACGTTCGCTTGAAATTGCGAAAGAACTTGGTCAAACAAAACTTGCCTGCACACACACACACACACACACACACACAAACGAACAAGATCCATTCAAAAAGACTTGTGCAACTGTCGTGGTTTTATAGCACAAGTGTAGTGTGGTGTGGTGTGGTGTGGTGTGGTAGGGTAGGGTGTGGTGTGGTGTGTGGTGGGGTGGTGTGTGTGGTTTGGTGTGGTGTAGGGTAGGGTAGTGTAGTGTAGTGTAGTGGTAGTGTGTGTATGCTTGTGTGTGTGGCTTGTGTGTGTGTGTGTGTGTGTGTGTAGGTGTTGTGTGTTGTGTGTAGGTGTTGTGTGTGTGTGCGTTTGCACGCCTGTGTGTGCGCGCGCGCGCGCGTGTGTGTGTGTGTGTTGTGTGTGTATTTTTACGCCTGCATGCGCGCGCGCGTGTGTGTTTGTGTGTGTCTGTGTGTGTGCGTGTATGTTTGTGTGTGCGCGAGTGTGCACACACCCATGTATGTATGGATATATATGCATGCATGTAGGATGCGCGTGCTCACGTTTGTGTGTATGTGTGCGTGCGTACGTGCGTGTATGCACACGCGCGCAGTTACATGCTTGCACGTGTACACAGATCTAAACAGACAAAAAATTGTAATAAGTCATGAGAAGAGTTTTTGATTCTTTTCTCGGGGGGGGGGGGGGGGGGGGGGGGGGGGTGGAGGGGCTAACTCCCAAGACTGAAAAGAGATGACGTTATGGAGAATTGATTAAAATAAAACCCTTAAAAATAACGAAAAACCAAAATACAAATATGTAAAAACCAAAATAAAACAACCAACAAAAAAAACAACGCAACAAGTTTCATCTAAGCGTCGTGTAACTTTTCTTTTCGTTGTTGTGGGGCTGTTATTACGTCCCAGCGGAGATTTCCGAGATATTTCCGTATCTTAAACCCCCCACAGCTTAGAGGATATCACAGCACCTTTTTTATCTTCATCATCATCACGGATCCCTCAGATTCCGATTCCTTTGGGGCGCCTTGGAGGCTTTGTCAACCACCTTCTCCAGTCCTCTCCAGTCCTGGGGTGGTGTCTTGCATCTCTTTACATCCTACATCTATAGATTTATATACAAAAGGCTGGAAACTCCTATTTCCTCTCTCGTCTTCTCTCTCTCTCTCTCCCTCTGGCTTTCTTCTCTCTAACAGAAATCTCTCGCCCTCTCTTCTCTCGTGGGTTAGCTATAAAGAAATGCCCGTTGTGTAACATTGGGGACAAGGTGGGGAAAAACAACATCATGTAGTGATAATCCTCGCTTTGTTTTTCCCCCCATGACTTTGTGTGTGGAGGGAGGGGGTAGGGGTAGGGGTGAATGTGTGTGTGTGTGGTTGGTTGGTTGGTTGGTTGGTTGTTTTTTTAGTTTTTTGTTGTTTGTGTGGGTTTTTTTGGGCGGTAGAGGGTGTGTATGTGTGTCTCTGTATGTATAACTACTTATTTAGTTAGTGTATGTGTTTAGTTAGATGGTAAAGTAATTGTTTAGGTAGTTATTTACTTAGTTAGCTAGTTAGTTTGTGTGTGTGTGTGTGTCCAGTTTGAGTGTATGTGCATGTTCGTGTGTGTGTTGTGTGTGTGTGTGTGTGCATTTGTGTGTGTGTGTGTGCGCGCTCGCGTGTGTGTGCGCGTGTGCAGGTGGGTGAATAAGAGTGTGCATGTTCATGCACGTGAGTGCGTGTGCATGTGTGCGAGCGTGCGTGCGCGCGCACGTGTGTGTGTGTGTGTGTGTGTGTGTGGGTGTGTGTGTGTGTGTGTGTGTGGGTGTAGAAGTGGAGGAGGGGTGACACCAACCAGTGAAACGAAAAAAGCTAAGAAGACACAACCCCTAACAATAGACGAAAAATCACAACCCCTAACAATAGACGAAAAATCACAACCCCTAACAATAGACGAAAAATCACAACCCCTAACAATAGACGAAAAATCACAACCCCTAACAATAGACGAAAAATCACAACCCCTAACAATAGACGAAAAATCACAACCCCTAACAATAGACGAAAAATCACAACCCCTAACAATAGACGAAAAATCACAACTCCTAACAATAGACGAAAAATCACAACCCCTGACAATAGACGAAAAATCACAACCCCTACAATAGACGAAAAATTCAAACTCAGCCTTCTCTGTTAAATCCACGAAGCTCAGAGTATATCACGACAGTATTTCTTTTTCCGTTTTTGTTTTTCTTTTCTCTCACGTCTTTTTTCTCAATCCTTTATCCTTTGAAAAAACATAAAGGTGTCCCAAAACCTATGTGGTCGTAGGGGAGCGAGGCATCCTCAGAGACCTCAACTTCTCCAGGGGCCAGCATATTAAGGGCGGCGCCCATCTCCTCTCCCTCGCTGCTTTACCTTCCCTGACCCTAAAGAGGGTAGGTACCCATTTACAGCTGGGGAACTGTACTGAAGCCAAGACACGCAAACGGTCACCCATCCAAGTGGTAACCACGCGCGATGCTGCTTAACCTTGGCTGGGGGAAAGCGAGTGCTCTGACCACTGAGCTATCCCGTCCTCTTTGTCCGTTACAGGCATGAAACCACTCTCTGTATTTTCTTGTTGTGGTTGTCTTTGCATCCCAGCGGGGATTTCCGAGGGATTTTCCTGTGTCTCTGTTGACTTTTCCAACTAAGGGGAGGGACTAGCCTCAAGAGAAATCCTCGTGGAAAATCCCTGTGGTGTAATATACCGGCTTCGCTGAAGAAAAGACCTTGTGGGATATAGTTATATCCTAGCTTTGTGGCCTTTTTTGTATTTACAACTTTTTCTCTCTCTCTCTCTCTCTCTCCTCTCTCTCTCTCTCTCTCTCTCTCCTCTCTCTCCTCTCTCTCTCTCTCTCTCCTTTCTCTGTCTGTCTGTCTGTCTGTGTGTAGGTGTGTGTAGGTGCGCGTGTGTGTGGTGTGGTGGGTAGGTTAGGTGGTGTGGTGGTGTGTGTGGTATTGTGTGGTGTGGTGTGTGTGTTGTAGGGGGGGGGTTGTTGTGTGTGTGCGTGTGTGTAAGTTGTGTGGTGTGGTGTATGTGATGTGTGCGTGTGTGTGTGAGAGAGAGAGTGTGTGTATATACATGTGTGTGTGAGGAGAGAGTGTGTGTGTATGTGTGAGAGAGAAGCGCTCGTGTGTGTGTGTGAGTGATTGTGTGTGTGTGTGTGTGTGGGGGGGGGGGGGGGGGGGGGGGGGAACTATGTGTGTGTTTTGTTGGGGGGTGGGAACTATGGTTGTGTGTGTGTTGTGTGTGTACGTGTGTGTGGTACGCTGGGTGGTGCGTGCGTGCTTTGCTAGTTCTGCGGGGTG
>CM054166.1:6994430-7006930 GCA_028751875.1 Rapana venosa
AAACCTTTGAATTTTAATGACCATAATTAAAAAGTATCATAAATGATTTTATATTTCTTCCTCTCTTTAAGAACCTGATGCACTGAGTGTGTGTGTGTGTGTGTGTGTGTGTGTGTGTGGTGGCTGGTGTGTGGTGTTGTGTGTGGTGTGTGTGTGTGTGTGGTTGTGTGTGTGTGCTGTTGCGCGCGCGCGCGCGCTGTATAGTAGAAGTCAGCGAGACAGTGGCTTGAACTTGTCAGTTGAATCTTGATGGATGGACACCTTACTGTCAACTGGGCCTGCCTCTCCCTGTGTCTGCGGTGTTGTGTAACATGAAACCAATACATGCCTGGAATAGTAGACACACAATGGTATTCACAGAGAGAGACAGACAGACAGACAGAACAGACAGACAGACAGAGGGGGAGAGAGAGGAGGGAGAGAGACAGACAGAGACAGACGACAGACAGACACAGAGAGAGAAAAACACACACAAGCACGTATGCATACATGCACCCACGCACGCGCACACACACATACGCGCACACACATACAGACACACGCGCACGCATACACACACAAGCGCGCGCGCGAACACAAACACACACACACACACACTCACACACTCACTCTCTCTATCTCTCTCTCTCCTCTCTCTCTCTCTCTCTCTCTCTCTCTCTCTCTCTCTCTCTCTCTCTCTCTCTCACACACACACACACACACAACACACGAACTACGTACACACACACATACACACACGAACTTACGCACACACACACGCGAACTTACGTACACACACACCACACACACACACACACACACACGCGCGCGAATTTACGTACACTCACACACGAACTTACGTAATAATAATAATAATAATAAATGGAACTTATAAGCGCTATATCTTGCAAGACAATCACACACACACACACACACACAACACACACACACACACACACACACCACCACACACAAACACAACACACACAGTACTTTATTTACATAAATAATGCAGGGGTCTTTATCACAACCATGTGACAGAGAGATTATTCATAAGACTTTATGCAAATACACAACTCGTTGTTATATATATATGTATTATATATTATATATGTATATATATATAATTATATATATATGCTGATTATCCTTGCACAGCTGCAGCTGAAAGATACAACAAAAGCATATTTATAAAGAGATGCATATAATTATCTCTGCCTCTGGAGACAGAGTTAAGAAAGAGACAGACAGACAGACAGACAGACAGGCAGGCAGGCAGGCAGAGAGACGGAGAGGAAGAGGGAGCAGAGGCAGAGACATATAAGCAGAGAGACTGACAGACAAACAGACGTAGAAAGTAAGACAGACAGACAGACAGACAGATACAGAGACAAAGACAGAGACAGAGATGGGGGCACACAGAGAGACAGACAGACAGACAGACATGAGAGGTAGAGAGGGAGACAGAAAACGAGAGAAAGAAGAGAGAGACAGACAGACAGAAAGACAGGCAGACAGACGAGAGAGAGAACGAGAGAGAGAGACTTTTATTGTTGATTCAAATTTTAACCAAATGAAGTATTCTTATCCTAAATTCATATTGTTCATTAATGTCAAAAAACTAGTTAAACAGAGGAACCCTCAAAGCATCATACAAGTTTTTTCAAAGATAATGCAATCAGGTTCACCTGTGTAACAACTATATCAGTTAACAATACGGAAACGTGTTTTTACACACACACACACACACACACACACACACACACAACACACACACGCACACCTCTATTCACACAAGCGATAAGGGATATTTATCACAGCCATGCGATAAAATGCTTCTGAACAGAATTTTTTAAAAGTACCTCTTGAAATAAAAACTGTCAACTCTTCTTGTTGCGCAATCTTTCAAGTCCACACTGTCAACCAACAACCATTTGAATAAAATCCAGTAAAATTAACACAACAAAACTAATAACAGCAATCTTACCTCGATTACGACGAATCCAAAATCACACTCAGAATGGAGTCAGCATATTCATGGACACAGAATTAGTATCACACACGTATTAACTCGCAAGTCGATGCCACAACTAACCACACCTGCACACGCGTCGTTTCACAACTAACTGAATACAAGGGATTCGCCCGCGCAACATCGCAAAATGGTGGGTCGACCTTGACCCTGGAAAGCAGACGACACTTTAATGATCTCGCGTTTCGATGAATCTGATGCAAATTGCGGAAGATTAGTCCGGGAAAAGATACGGCTTGTGTACGGTTGTTAAAGGATGTTGGTGGTGGTGATGATGATGATGATGATGATGATGATGATGATGTTGTTCTTGTTGTCATCGTCGTCGTCGTCATCGTCGTTGTTGTTGTATCTATTATCAGTATTACTCTCGCGAGCGTGCACGTGTGCGCACACGCACGCACGCGCGCAACCCTCCCCCCCCCATGCACACACACACAGGGGAGAGAGAGAAAGAGAGAGACAGACCGACGGACGCACGCACGCACACCTGCACAGATGCCCACTCAGACGCACGGACGCGCGCGCGCACGCACACACTCACATATACACACACTAACACACACACAGGCGCGCGCGCACGCACACACACACACCACACACACACCACACACACAACAGGGAGAGCGAGAGGGGAAGACAATGACAATGAAGAGAAAGAAGGAGTACCGGAGAGAGAGAGAGAGGGAGGGGGGAGTTAGTGAGAGGGGGGTGAGAGGGAGAGAGAGAGAGGAGTGAGAGAGGGATGGGGGGGGGGGGGGGTGATAAGAGAGACGGAGAGAGAGAGAGAGAGAGAGATGTTGGATGGTGTTAAAAACTACAGCAGTAGGACCCGACTGCCCTGTGGGGTTGTGTGTGTGTGAGTGGTTGTGTGTGTGTGTGTGTGTGTGTGTGTGTGTGTGTGTGTGTGTGTGTTGTGTGTGTGTGTTGTGTGAGTATGTTGTGTGAGTATGTTGTGTGTATATGTGTGTGTAGTATGTGTGTAGTGTGTGTGTAGGTGTGTGTGTGTGTGAGTGAGGGGGGGGGGGTGTAGGAATACTTGAACACTGTCCAAGACAGGATAGCTCTGCTGTCTCTGTTTATGATGCTGGCAGCAAATTGCTATGGCACGGATGACTGTGTGATGTGTGTGAGTGTGTGTGAGTGTGTGTGTTTGAGTGTGTGTGTGTGGTGTGTGTGTGCGTGGTGAGTGTGTGTGTGTGTGTGTGTGTGTGCGTGCTGTGAGTGAGTGTGTGTGGTGTGAGTATGTGTGTGAGTGTGTGTGTGTGTGTGAGGAGTGAGTGTGTGTGAGTGAGTGTGTGTGAGTTGTGTGTGTGAGTAAGTGTGTGTGTGTGTGTGTGAGTGTGTGTGTGTGTGGAGAGAGGAGAGAGAGAGATGAGAGAGAGAGAGAGAGAGAGTTGGTTGGTCTTTAGTTTTACATCTGTTCACATAAAAGTGTTTGTGTGTGTGTCTGTGTGTTTGTAAGTGAGTGTGTGTGTGTCTGTGTGCAGGGGGGTTGGGGGGGGGGGGGGAGGTTGTGACAGTGTCTAGATCATGTGTGTGAGTTAGAGAGGTTAGGATAAGTGCATATGCGTGAGTGTGTATAATTATATACATAGATTATGAGTGTGGGTTGTTGTTGTGGGGGGGGGGGGGGGCGTGTGTGTTTTCGTATAGTGAGTGTGAGTATTTTATTTCATTTTTTTAATTCTTTTATATCGTGGATAATGGAATAAGCATTTATGTGTGTGTGCGTCCGTCCATCTGCACGGGTGAGTATGTGTGTGTGTGTGTGAAGGGGCGACATTCTAAAATGTACACATTATGTGACGGGGCGGTAATTAGATTATCTCCCATGCGATGAGACGTGTTGCAACGCGGTGTTTCTAAATTGGGACACACCAGTGACTTGTGTGAGCCTGTGTTTTCTTGGCTGGTGGTCTCAATAACTGCGATATCTATGGTTCGCCTATGTCGTGATAAATAGAACAGAAATAAGCAGCTTTCCTTATTCTATTATCAGACTGTTGGTTTTCTCTATGGGCAGTATCGAAACAAGGCTTGGTTAGACAAAATAGAGCATGAGGCCGTTGGACATCTCCACCCAGTATGTACAGATTGCCCCGAGACAGATTCGAGTTATTATGGATTCATGACACATCTTGCAGTTTAACCCCAATTTCGAATTTGCATTGACAGTTTAAATTTTATTGAATGTTCTGAAAATCAAAGACTGTTATTGAAGAGTGGGTAGTTTTGGTTGATTGTGTTGTTTTTTTAAATTAAGGCATTGCGTTTATTTTGTTGTTGGACTTATCGTTTATACTGCTTTATCTTTTGGACAAAAAATTCTTTCTTTTGTTGTAATGTGTGTGAGGACATTTAGTGTGACTGGAAGTGTGGTTTTGATTCTTTGACTTTTGTTTTGGTTGTCACAGAAAGTGTATTATGTAACTATGTACAAATCTGAATAAAGATGATTTATAAAGATGAAAAAAGTCGCCTAGTCTCTGTTAAGAGGACAGGTCTGTGTAGTCGGATTATGCTTTGAACCTGAAATTGATCAGAGACGATCTGCATTCTGTTCTGAAAGGTGAAAAGTGCCGCATTTGTGTGTGTGTGATCACAGGGACATTTATTTTCCCATCTAGTCTGTAACTGTTGAGGATAATGGGATAGGTACTCTTGTGCTTTTCTTTTACATCCAATCTCCGTATGTATGCAATTTTGTCATCCCTTCCCGTCAACACAAAGTGGTCTACTCTCACAAAAAGCGGAACAGAATTTAACGTGTGCGCAAGATGTTCTGCATGCGTTCGCACACGAACCAGCCAAAAGACTTGGGGGAGGGGAGGGGGGGAGTGGAATCGGCACTGATGTGAATTGTAGGAAATAGTATCCCTTTGAACGGGATTCGAACCCTGGTCAGCAGATCACAAGCGCAGTGCTAACACCATAACCAACCAGGCTATCCTGTCCCCGCGAGAGAGAGAGAGGGGGGGGGGGGGGGGGGGGGGGGGGGCAAGACAGACAGTATTATTCATTCCCGTCCCTGAGAGAGTGAGGAGAGGCAGTAAGTATTATGAGTTCATCTGTCCCGAAGTAATTTGTTATTGTAGCGTGCTTTCTGTAATATCATAGTGTAGCACGCCAGGTTATTAATCATCACAGTGACATATGAACCGTTCTCTCACAAGACCTAGCTGTGAACAATTTATATTGTGTGTACTGGGGACGGAATAGCTCAGTGGTCAGAGCACTCGCTTTCCCCCAGCTAACGTTAAGCAGCGTCGAGCGTGGTTACCAAGTGGATGTGTGACCGTTTGCGCGCCTTGGCTTCAGTACAGTCCCCCAGTTCACCCAGCTGTAAATGGGTACCTGCCTCTTTAGGGTCAGGGAAGGTAAAGCAGCGAGGGAGAGGAGATGGGCGCCGCCCTCAATATGCTGGCCCCTTGAGAAGTGAGGTCTCTGACGCCTGGCTCCCCTACACCCACAAAGGTTATGGGACACCTTTACCTGCATGTGCTCTTTCTTGTGATATCAGTGGACTTTCTCTTCGCTACCTGTGAAGTACGGTGTGTGTGTGTGTGTGTGTGTGTGTGTGTGTGTGTGTGTGTGTGTTGTGTGTTGTGTGTGTGTGTGTGTGCACACGCTCGCGTACATTTTTGTTAGTGTGCGTGTTCTTAAATGCGTGAATGCCGTCGTGCACATATGTACATGCAGGCGTCAGCGTGTGTGAGTGTATAATTTGTGTACTGGAGTGTGGTTCGCAATACATGTGTGTACACAAACAAGTACGCCTGTATGCGTAGATGTGTGTGTGTGTGTGTGTACACGCGCACACTAACAAATATTACGCGAGCGTGCATACACACACACAACACCACACACATATATGTGTGTATATATATATATATATATATATATATATATATATATATATATATATATATATATATAGTATATGTATACCCGAAAAATACAAATATACAAATATACAATATACAAATATATAATATATATATATATATATATTTGTTTAATATCACTTTACACAACACAACACACACACACACACACACACACACACACACACACACACACACACACACACACACACACCGATAATATCGTCATAATACCAGGATAAAATAATGTGTCGTGTTGTCTGCAATAAAACTACCAGACAATATGACTGATGATGTCAGCAGACAATACTGCTGGTAGAACACGAAGCCAATACTGTCGCCAAATAATTACTTTGTGTGTGTGTTGGGGGGGGGGGGGGGCGGTGGGGGGGGGGGGGGTGAGTTTGTGGGCGGGTGGTTGGGGTGTGTGTAGGTCGGTGGGTATGTGTGTGGAGGGGGGGGGATGGGTAAGTGTGTGTGTTGTGTGTGTACTTTTTTATTTTTTTTATTTTTTTTTTATTCTTTCTATATCGAGGATAATGGAGTAAGCTCTTAAGTGCTTTTTTTTTTTTTTAACATCCTGTCCCTGTGTGTATGCAGTTTTGTAAATTCTGTCCTCTTTTCCCACCGGCACACAATGGCTTACGCGCGCGCGCGCGTGTGTTGTGTGGTGTGTGTGTGTGTGTGTGTGTGTGTGTGTGTGTGTGTGTGTGTGTGTGTGTGTGTGTGTGTGTGTGTGTGTGTGTGTGCGTGAGTGAGTGAGTGAGTGTGTATGGGTGTGTGTGTATGTGTGTGAGTGCGTGTGTATGTGTGTGAATGTGTGTGTATAGATAGATATATGATGTGTGGGTGTGTGTGTGAATGTGTGTGTATAGATAGATATATGATGTGTGTATGTGTGTGAATGTGTGTGTGTAGATAGATATATGATGTGTGTGTGTGTATAGATAGATATATGATGTGTGTATGTGTGTGAATGTGTGTGTATAGATAGATATATGATGTGTGTATGTGTGTGAATGTGTGTGTGTAGATAGATATATGATGTGTGTATGTGTGTGAATGTGTGTGTGTAGATAGATATATGATGTGTGGGTGTGTGTGTGTATAGATAGATATATGATGTGTGTATGTGTGTGAATGTGTGTGTATAGATAGATATATGATGTGTGTATGTGTGTGAATGTGTGTGTATAGATAGATATATGATGTGTGGGTGTGTGTGAATGTGTGTGTATAGATAGATATATGATGTGTGGGTGTGTGTGAATGTGTGTGTATAGATAGATATATGATGTGTGGGTGTGTGTGAATGTGTGTGTATAGATAGATATATGATGTGTGTATGTGTGTGAATGTGTGTGTATAGATAGATATATGATGTGTGTATGTGTGTGAATGTGTGTGTATAGATAGATATATGATGTGTGGGTGTGTGTGAATGTGTGTGTATAGATAGATATATGATGTGTGTGAATGTGTGTATAGATAGATATATGATGTATGTGAATGTGTGTATAGATAGATATATGATGTGTGTGAATGTGTGTATAGATAGATATATGATGTGTGTGAATGTGTGTATAGATAGATATATGATGTGTGTGAATGTGTGTGTATAGATAGATATATGATGTGTGTGAATGTGTGTGTATAGATAGATATATGATGTGTGGGTGTGTGTGAATGTGTGTATAGATAGATATATGATGTGTGTGAATGTGTGTGTATAGATAGATATATGATGTGTGGGTGTGTGTGGGTGAATGCTTTCACCATGCACGAGAGCACCAAACAAGGAATGACATAAATAAATACTGCAGAATATGTGACAAGGGGAAAAAAAGAAAGATAATTCACGAAAATGACAAAGGACAAAGGAACTTGAAGAACACACACACACACACACACAGAGGTGGAGGGAGAGAGAGGAGGAGGTAGAGAGATGGGGATGGAGAAAGAGAGGGAGTGAAGGAGAGAGAGAGATGGGAGGAAGGTAGGGAGAGACAGACACACACACACAGAGAGGGGGGGGGGGGGGTGAGCTTGTAAACCAAAAAGCAAAATGACATTTTGTTTTAACGCGATTTACTGAAATTAAAAAACATTGAATTTTTTAAATTTACAATCACACGCAGTATTCATATCTCTCTCTCTCTCTCTCTCTCTCTCTCTCTCTCTCTCCTCTCTCTCTCTCTCTCTCTCTCTCTCTCTCTCTCTCTCTCTCTCTCACACACACACACACACACACACGCACACGCACACGCGCGCACACACACACACACACACACACACACACACACACACACACACACACACACACACGCAGTACATCCACAACAACGATGATGACCTCCAAAACAGCAGAGGAGGCAGATGCTGTTTCGGAAATTGGGCAGAAATTTGATCTTAGTGGAGATGTCTTGCCCACAGTACATCCCCACTCTTTCGATCAAGTGGACATAAGGACAGTCAGCGTTGGAGATGTTCTCCAAAGGTCAACCAGCCCCCAGGGCTGCAGCCCATAAGGACTGTGCGAGTCAAGCCTCCTAGTCAGAGAGTCATAGTCGATCACTAAAGACTAAGCTGTAAAGTGGAATCCCATGAGTGGGAAAGAAAGCCACTGGTCATACAGCCTCTGACTTTGCTGTTGTTGCCCCCAGCGTCAGTGGTTTAATCAAGAACTGTGACAAAGCCCAGGCGCTGAAGGCTTTAACACACACACACACACACGCACGCACGCGCGCGCGCGCACGCACGCACACTCACACACACACCACACACACACACACACACACACACACACACACAGAGTCCTTCGGATGAGACTATAAACCGAGGCCCCGTGTGCGAACGCACACACAACATCTTGCGCACACGTTAAATCCTGTTCCGCTCTTCGTAAGAGTAGGCCATCTTGTGCCGGTGGGAACAGATGACATAATTTATAAAACCGCATACACACGGGGACTGGATGTAAAAAAGCACAAAAGTGCTTATTCTATTATCCTCGAAATAAACAAAACTAACTCTCTCTCTCTCTCTCCTCTCTCTCTCTCTCTCCTCTCTCTCTCTCTCTCTCTCTCTCTTCTCTCTCTCTCCTCTCTCTCTCTCTCTCTCTCTCTCTCTCTCTCTAACACACACACACACACACACACACACACACGATATATGTAAAGTCTCCACAACACAGCGCAGTTACTAAGTCACGTGGCGCTAGACCATGGCGTCCCTTCTTCTTCGTCGTCGTCGTCAAACGTTCAGACAGTAACTAGTGATGTCTGTCACCTGAGCGAAAATGCGTCACGCTGGCGGAAGGCGCCTGACAAGTCAGGCCCAGCCCATCCGTGAAAAACTCGGACATCCCGCTTCGCACATGCGCAGATCTCTGTGTAGCGAGTCCTGAATCCGTTTGGGTTTCCGTAGTGTGAATATTTGAATTCATTCTTATGTTAACGTGTGTTTGTCTTGTTGGTTTACAAATTCTGTAGAAAAAAGCCACTTTGTTAGGGAAACAAATACAGTTGCAGAGAGGAAAAAGAAAAAACAAGGGTGGCGCTGCTCTTGTGGCGACGCCTTCTTCCCGGGGAGAGCAGCCCGAATTTCACGCAGAGAAATCTACCGTGACTTAAGGTGGTATAAATAAAATAAAATAAGTAAAAAATGAAACCAGAGTTGTGATTAAGCTTATTTAGGAAGAACCGTGTGGAATAATCTATCTCCATTATTAAAATTAGCTTCTTTCAGAAGGAACGTTTAAGAAAAACTTTTGAAGAAACATCTGATAGACAAATTGTGAATCTGCTTTTTTTATGTTCGAGGTTACTTTTACATCTGGTTGCTTTGTAAAGTTGTTATTCTTACCCTTGTTGTTTGGTATTTTCATTATGTGTTTGTGTTTTGTTATGTTGTTTTGTCTTGGTTTTGTTTTATCTTGTATTGTGAAGTCTGGATTTATATATTATAAAAAAAAATTTAACGAGAGAGAGAAAGAAAATTTCTTCTGTTCAACAGATTAACAGTACCTTTTGTTGTGTTGTGGGTGGGTGTTGTGTTGTGGGGTGTGTGTTGTGTTGTGTTGTGTGTGTGTGTGTGTGTGGTGTGTGTGTGTGTGTGTGTGTGTGTGTGTGTGTGTGTGTGTGTGTGTGTGTGTGTGTGTGTGTGTGTGTGTGTGTTTGTGTGTGTGTGTGTGTGCGTGTTCGTTCGTTCTTGTATTTAAGGTCTGTTCACCATAAGTGATATTAAACGGGGGAAATAAAGACCTATAGCAAAAACAATAGAAGACAGACGGAAAGAGAGTCATGTGACAGATTGGTGTTCAAACATCAATGTAACGCCTAAAAATGCAAACAGGGAAAACAATATCACAGAACTTTAAAGGAACGCGAAAACAGGGCTATGTACAAACTTCGAAATAGCTAAAAGAATGTTTCAATCTGACAGAACTACATCTACATTTTCTTCAGAAGCATTTTTGTCTTAAAAGTTTTTGTGTAAGAAACCACGAAACTTCTGACAAAACAATAAGCAGTGTTCCAGAGAAAATTTTCACAATTGTGTGTGTGTGTGTGTGTGTTGTGTGTGTGTGTGTGTGTGTGTGTGTGTGTGTGTGTGTGTGTGTGTGTGTGTGGTGTGTGTGTGTGGTGTGTGTGTGTGTGTGTGTGTGTGTGTGTGTGGTCGTGGCGCACAGGTGTGTATGTGTGTGCTCATTCGCGTGCGCGCGCTGTGTGTGTGTGTGCTCTTTTTTTCTGTTTTCAAGTTCTCACCCTATCCCACCAAACCTGAGAGGGTGGCTTTTTGCCAAAAGTAGTTGAGGTCTATGTTCTGTGATTTAGCACTGTGTCAGCCTCGTTTGTCCAGACACTGGAGTGTCTGTCAACTGCCTTTAGTTTACAGGACAAACACTACTTGGTTTCCTCCGACCCGCCCCCCCCCCCCCCCCCCCCCCCCCCCCCCCCCCCAAATACCCCATCCTTCCCATCCCGCCCCTCACCTTCCGACTGGAGACGGCTTTGTCCACCAACAGGGCACTTAGTTAGATCTTCTCTGTAGTCACTGGGGGACGGGATAGCTCAGTGGTCAGAGCACTCGCTTTCCCCCAGCTAAGGTTAAGCAGCATAGAACGTGGTTACCACTTGGATGGGTGACCGTTTGCGCCTTGGCTTCAGTACAGTCCCCAAGTTCACCCAGCTGTAAATAGGTACCTGCCCTCTTTAGGGTCAGGGAAGGTAAAACAGTGAGGGAGAGGAGATGGGCGCCACCCTCAATATGCTGGCCCCTTGAGAAGCTGAGGTCTCTGACGCCTCACTCCCCTACGACCTTATAGGTTATGGGACACCTTTACCTTTTAGCTATAGTTACTGATGAACCAGTAAGTGACGTTTTCAGGTGTTACAAACGTATTTTGTTGGAAAGATCACTGAAATCGTACACTTGTGGTTTCACATCGCATTGCGTGAATCCACAGAGAGGGAGGGAGATGGGGGAGGGAGGGAGAGAGAGAGGGGGGGATAGAGAGAAAGAGAGGGGGAGAGGGTGGGGAGAGAGAGAGGGAGGAAGAGAAAGAGAAAGAGAGGGGGAGAGAGGGGAGGGAGGAAAGAGAGGGGAGAGAGAGAGGGGGGGAGAGGAAGAGTGAGGAAGAGAGGGGAGAGAGAGAGGGGGGAGAGAGGAAGAGTGAGGAGAGAGAGAGAGAAAGAGAGGGGAGAGAGAGAGGGGGAGGGAGGGAGAGAGGAGGAGGCGAGAAGAGGGAGAGGAGAGAGGAGGAGAGATAGAGGGGGTACAGATAGGTAGGGGGCATAGAGACAGATAAAGAGAGAAGAGAGAGGTGGGGGGCATAGAGACAGATAAAGAGAGAAAGAGAGAGGGGGGGGCGTAGAGACAGATAAAGAGAGAAAGAGAGAGGGCGGCATAGACAGACAGACAGAGAAAGATCAGACGGACAGAAAAAGAAAGAGAGAAGGCAGCATAGATAGACGGACAGACAAAGGAAGAAAGAGAGAGTTATTGGAGAAGCCTTTGTATGCTTTTCTTTTTCTTTCATGTCATTCTTTTCTTCAGAGTAGTGGATCGTTGAGTTCCTGCATTTTATTTTTATTTTCATGATTGAATACTGTGATCGTCTTTCAATTGCTGTTGATGTTAGCAGGAATGCTTTTTATCGGTTAGCCCTGTTGATGGTTTCTGTCACATGTTTGTAACATAGACAGACAAACAGACAGACACACAGACAGACAGAAAAGGTGGGATGAGACAGAGAAAGACCGAAAAAATCAGTGAAAAAAGCAAGAAAAAGACTGACAGACACGAAACGGGAGAAAAAATTCGATATCTTGCTAGATTGAATACCGAAATATTATTGTGTTGTGCTGTGTGCAATGAAAAACTCCCAGACAGTATGAATGATGGTGATATAGACAGGTGATGTGATATGAAGCCAATATTGCAGCTAATAGTTGCCGTGTGTGCGGTTTTTGCGCCAATATTAATGATGATAATTTCTTGCAAAGTATTTTAGAGTGTGTGTGTGTGTGTGTGTGTGTGTGTGTGTGTGTGTGTGTGTGTGTGTGTGTGTGTGTGTGTGTGTGTGTGTGTGTGTGTGTGTG
>CM054166.1:7011930-7021930 GCA_028751875.1 Rapana venosa
TCGCTCGCTCTCGACGTGCTGTCAGTCTCTTACTCTATCCTCGTCCTTATGTATCTCTATCGCCTTTCTATGTCTCTCTCTGTCTCTGTCTGTCTGTCAGTCTCTGTTGCCCCCTCTCTCTTCTCTCATCTCCTCCCCTCTTCCTCTTTCTCTCCCTCTCTCTCCCCCTTTCTCTCTCTCCATTTCTCTCTCTTTCTTCACGAGCAAGCATACTGACAAACGAGAGATAGAATGGATGAGACAAAGGAGGAATAAAAACACGAATAAAGCCTGCAATCATGGCGAAAGCTTTCTGGCAAAACACTCAGTGCTAGTGTCCCCCAAACATGCATATTTCACGACCGAGTCACCCACCCACCACACAGCACACAGAAAGCACTCCCGCTGACGCTATACAGCTGCCTATACCCGCTCACATAGACGTACGCATCAGTGTCAGCATAATGAGCAAGTAAGCGCGCGCTTCGCTCACACATGCATGCTCACACACACACGTGTGTGTCCGTGTGCGCGCATGCGCACTGACACGCTTACACGTACACATACGCACGCACGCACGCATACACACACGTACACATACATACACACACGCACATACACACACACACATACACACACACACACTTTCTCTCTCTCTCTCTCTCTCTCTCTCTCTCTCTCTCTCTCTCTCTCTCTCTCTCTCTCTCATCTAAACAGAACAAGAATAATTTACCCCTTCAAATATGGCCTTAATGAACAAATTGTCTGCGTCTCCCTCCCTCCCTCTCTCTCCTCCCTCCTACTCTCTCTAATTCTCTCCCATTCTCTGTCTCTCCCTCATTCTCCCTATCTCCCTCTCTTTGTGGGAACAGATGACAGAATTGACAAAACTGCATACACACGGGGCCTGGGTGTAAACAAGCACATAAGTGCTTATTCCATTATCCTCGATATAAAAGAATAAATAAATAAATAAAAATAAATCCCTCTCTCTCCTCCCTCCCTCCCTCTCTCTCTCTCTCCTCTCTCTCTCTCTCTCTCCTCTCTCCTCCCTTCCCTCTCTCTCTCCCCCTCTCTCTCTCTCTCCCTATCTCTCTCTTTCCCTCTCTCTCCCTACCTCCTTCTCATCCCTCCCCTCTCTCTCTCCCTCCTCTCTCCTCTCTCTCTCACAAATTCTCCTCTCCCTCTCACTCTATCTCTCCCTCTCTCCCTCTCCCTCTCTCTCTCTCTTCCCTATCTCTCTCCACACCATCTCTCTCTCTCTCTCTCCCTCTCTCCCTCACCATTCTCTCTCTCTCCCTCCCTCTCCCTCTCCCTCTCCCTCTCTCTCACTCTATCTCTCCCTCTCTCCCTCCCTCTCTCTCTCCTTCCTATCTCTCTCACACATTCTCTCTCTCCCTCCCTCTCTCCTCTCTCCTCTCCTCTCACTCCCTCTCCCCCCCCCTATCTTCTCCCTCCTCCTCTCTCTCTCTCTCTCTCTCTCTCTTTCCTCTTCTCTTCTCTCTCTCCTCTCTTCCCCTCACCTCTCATCTTTTGCATTGGTGTGTGTGTTTGTGTTGTTGTTGCTGTTGGGTTGGTTTCGGTTCTTCTGTTTTGATGTAGAGATAGGAATGGAGAGAGAGAGGAGTGAGTGTGTGTGTTGTGTGTCTGTGTTGTGTGTGATGTGTGGTGTAGGCTGTTTTTGTATGTGTGTTGGTTGGTGTGTTAGGTGTTCGGTGTTTTTTAAAACTTTTTTTGTGAGAGCATGGTGTAAAGAAGCCCTGTACTTATCCATTTACTCTCAATAAACTTTTCGAGTTCGAGTTCTCTCTCTCTCCCCTTTCTCTCTCTCAATGGAAAAAAATAGAAAGTAGAACAAAATAGAAAGGAGAAATAGAAAACCAACAGAAAAGAGTGCAGAGGAACCAGGGACGATTGTTTCAAAGTAATGAATATTTAAACCACGGAAAATCCCTCGTTGCACAACCTGATAGATCGATCTTCTTACTCACGTATGCGCGCAAGAGGGAGGGAGGGAGAGAGAGAGTCGGATAGACAGAGAGTGATTGATTGATTGATTTATTGATAGTCTTTCTTCCCAAGTGTGTTTGTGTGTGAGAGAGACACAGACAGACAGACAGAGAAACAGAGAGAGAGAGAGAGGAAGGAGGAGGGGGAGGAGGAGGGAGAGAGGCACATACAGACAGACAGACAGAGAGGCAGACAGATAGACAGACAGACACAGAGACAGAGAGACAGAGAGACAGACATAGACAGAGAGACAGACAGAGAAAAGAGAGAGAGAGAGAGAGAGAGAGAGAGAGAGAGAGAGAGAGAGAGAGAGAGAGAGAGAGAGAGAGAGAGAGAGAAGAAAAGAAGGAGGAGGAGGAGGAGGAAGAAGAAGAAGAGAAGAAGAAGAAGAAGAAGAAGAAAAGAAGAAGAGAGGAGGAGAGGAGAAGGGGGAAAAGAAGAAAAAGAAAAGGGGAGATAAGTAATGGATGTGTAAGGTGAGGGGCAGGCAGTGATTGTATCGCCAGAGCTGATGAATATTTTACCTCATGGCCATCTGTAATACAGCACCACCTGCATCCCCTATCAGGCAACTTTCTCTCTGTGTGTCTGTCTGTCTGTCTCGTGTCTGTCTGTCTGTCTGTCTGTCTGTCTGTGTAAGTGTCTGTCTGTAAGTATCTGTCTGTAAGTGTCTGTCTGTCTCGTGTCTGTGTGTCTGTCTGTCTGTCTGTAAGTGTCTGTCTGTAAGTGTCTGTCTGTAAGTGTCTGTGTGTCTGTCTGTCTGTAAGTGTCTGTCTGTCTCGTGTCTGTCTGTCTGTAGTGTTGTCTGTCTGTCTCGTGTCTGTCTGTCTGTCTGTCTCGTGTCTGTGTGTCTGTCTGTCTGTCTCGTGTCTGTGTGTCTGTCTGTCTGTCTGTCTGTAAGTGTCTGTCTGTCTGTCTGTCTGTAAGTGTCTGTCTCTGTAAGTGTCTGTCTGTAAGTGTCTGTCTGTAAGTGTCTGTCTGTCTGTAAGTGTCTGTCTGTCTGTGTCTGTCTGTCTCGTGTCTGTGTGTCTGTCTGTCTCTCTGCCTGTCTGTCTATCTCTGTCTGTCTGTCTGTCTATCTCTGTTTCTCTGTCTGTCTGTCTCTCTGTCTGTCTATCTTTGTCTCTCTGTCTGTGTCTGTCTGTCTGTCTGTCTATCTGTCTATGTCTGTCTGTCTGTCTGTCTATTTTCTGTCTGTTTCTCTGTCTCTCTGTCTGTAAGTGTCTGAGTCTTGTCTGTCTGTGTGTCTCTGTCTGTCTCTTTCTGTCTGTCTTTCTCTCTCTCACTATCTCTCTCTCTAAGTCTGTCTCTGTGTCTGCTATCTTTCTCTGTCTCTCTCTCTCTAAGTCGGTCTGTCTCTCTATCTGTCTGCCTCTCACTCTCTCTCTCTCCCTCTCTCTCCCCCTCCCTCTCTCTCTCTCTCTCCCTCTCTCCCCTTCTCTCTCTCTCTCCCCCTCGCGCACGCGTGTATGTATGTGTGTGTGTGTGTGTGTGTGTGTGTGTGTGTGTGGTTGTTCTCCTTCGTCTTCTTCTTCTACTTCAATTTAACGTCTATTCACATGTGTATGTGTGTGCATGCGCGCGCGCGGGTGTGTCTGTGTCTGTGTGCGTGCGTGTATGTATGTGCGTGTGTGTGCACACGCGCGCAGGCGCAAGAAGTGCTGGCAGAAGATTGTATGGGGTGGCAAGGTGAAGAGGAAGAGAGAGGACAGATGAGGAAGGAGTAAAGGTAAAGGAGTCCCATAACCTATAAGGTCGTAGGGGAGCGAGGCGTCAGGGACCTCACTTCTCTAGGGCCAGCATATTGAGGGCGGCGCCCATCTCCTCTCCCTCGCTGCTTTACCTTCCCTGACCCTAAAGAGGACAGGTACCCATTTACAGCTGGGTGAACTGGGGGAACTGTACTGAAGCCAAGGCGCGCAAACGGTCACCCATCCAACTGGTAACCAGGCTCGACGTGCTTAACTTGGCTGGGGGAAAGCAAGTGCTCCGACCACTGAGCTATCCCGTCCCCAGATGAGAGGGAGGAAGATAACATTTAATAATTTTTAACCAGGTTTTCGGCTTCCCGTGTTCTTACTGCTGTGTGTGTGGGTGGGAGGGGGATGTGGGTGGGTAGGTGTGGATGCGAGTGGGTGTCTGGGTGTGGGTGTGGGTGGGTGGGTGTGGGTGGGGTGTGGATGTGTGTGGGTGGATGTGGGTGGGTGGATGTGGGTGGGTGGATGTTGGGTGCGGGTGGGTGGGTGGATGAGGGTGGGTGGGTGGGGGTGGATGGGTGTGTGGGTGGGTGTGGGGTGGGTGGATGTGGGTGGGTGTGGATGTGGGTGGGTGGATGTGGGTGGGTGGATGTGGGTGGGTGGATGTGTGTGGGTGGATGTGGGTGGGTGGATGTGGGTGGGGTGGATGTGGGTGGGGGTGGATGTGGGTGGGGGTGGGTGGGTGGATGTGGGTGGGGGTGGATGTGGGTGGGGGTGGGGGTGGATGTGGGTGGGGGTGGGTGGGTGGATGTGGGTGTGTGTGTGTGTATGAGTGTGGAGGGGCGGGCGGACTCTGTGTGTGTGTGGGGGTGCACGCGCGTTTGTCTGTGTGTGTGAGAAAGACAGACAGACAGACAGACAGACAGACAGACAGACAGACATAGAGACACAGAGAGATCGAGACAGAAAGACAGGGTGACACAGAGATCGAGAGAGAGACAGAGACAGACAGAGAGAGAAAGAGTTACAAACACAGCAAACAGACTGACACAGAGACAAAGAAAGACAGATAGACAAACAAACAAAAAAGAGAGAAAGACAGGCACACAAAGACACACAGACAGAGAGAGAGAGAGAGAGAGAGAGGATTACCCAAAAAATGTAGACAGAGAGAAAGAAAGACACTAAAGACAGAGAAAGACACAAAGAAACACACACACATACACTCACTCACTCTTCCTCTCACAAGAGAGAGAGCGAGCGAGAGAGAGAGAGAAGAGAGAGAGAGAAGAAGAGAGAGAAGAAGAGAAAAGAGAGAGAGAGAGAGAGAGAGAGAGAGACCCCAAAAAAGCACGCACCAAGAGACAACAAAGTCATGAAGTTGATTTTCCCTGCCAAGGGATCAGCTATCAACAGTCATCGATCCCTCCTCACCCCACCCTCCCGCCACCCAATTCCCCCTCCCCCCACCCCCCCCCCCACCTCCCTCCCTCCCTCCCTCCCTCTCTACCTGTCCTAGCTATACGCTCAGCCACTGCAACCAGCAGCAGAAATCGAAGACGATATCGATTGCCTGGTTTGACGCAGAATAGCCCACACAAGCTTCTATCTTGTAGGGGATTTAGTACAGGGGGGGTTGGGGGGGGGGGGGGGGGGGGGGAGTAGGAGGGGAGTGAAGGTAAAAGACTGGAAGAACCGGTATATGGGGATGGGGAGGGTGGGGTGGGGGAGGGAGGTGAGCTTTGTCTGGGGATGGGGTGGGGAGGTGGGTGGAATTTGGGGGAGGTGGGGACTTAAGGGGGAAGGTGGGGGTAGTCTTCTTGTTGGGGATTTAGTATGGGGATGAGAGTGGGGATAGAGGACATTAGGGTGGGGTGGGGTGGGGGGGTATGCGTGCGTTTGCACACAGGACCTCGGTTTATAGTCTCATCCGAAGGACGTTTTGGAAGAGTGGAATCGGCACTTATGTTGACTCCAGAGGAAAAGTCCTCTTGAACGAGATTCGAACCGGGATCAGCAGATCACGAATAGATCACTCTAACCACCAGGCTATCCCGTCCCCTTGAGGGTGTGAGTGGGGATGGAGAGGGACCTTAGGGGTTGGGTGGCGGGGGGGGGGGGGGGGGGGGGGGGGGGTGTGTTGCTTTCGTTAGATTTAGTTGGGAAGGGGGTGGAGATGGATAGAATGGAGGGGGGGGGGGGGGGGTGGGAGGGGGGAAAGTGAGGGACGGGGGGCGGGAGAGGGGGGGGGGGGAGGGGGGAGGGTTTGGGGAATTTAGTGAGGGTGTGGTGGGGGGGGGGGGGGGGGGGGAGTAGATGGAGGGAGGGTGGGAAGAGGATTTTGGAGAGAAGAGAGGGGGGAGTTTTAAGGTAAATGTTGTGTAGTGGATTGAGTGTGGAATTGAGGGGGGTGGGGGGGGTGGGGTGGGTTTAGAGGGATGGGGAAGGTGGTGGGATGGAGATGGAGACAGGGGGGATTTTGGGATGAGATGTAGGTGTGTGGGGTGTTTATTGTGGGTGGGAGTAGGGTGGGTTAAGGTATATATATGTGGGATGGTGGGTGGGGTGTGGACTGGTTATGGTGGGGTGTGATTGTCTTTTCTGTTGTTGGTTTGGTGGTTTGATGGGAGTGTGTTAGAGGGTGTACTTCAATAGGAATGATGGAGTGGGTAGGGTGATTAGGGGATGGGGGCCGGGTTAGATGTGGCGAATTGACGACTGGTTGTGTTAGGGATTCCGGGGTACATAGGGAGATCTGGGCAAGTCCTTGGTGAGATATAACGGAGGCCGTGGGAACCAGGAAGTATTGTGAGATGCGTGTTGAGGAGGGTGGGAGGTACTGTGAGAGAATAAAATCGTTTACAGGATGATGTTTAAGTGCTTTCATATCTGGATAAGATGTAATACGAAATTTTAGATTGGCGGATGGAGGTGGAGAGGGGGGGTGGGGTGTGTGGGGAAGGGGGAATGGCTTGGGAATCATGGAGGATTTTGGAGGAGAAGGGGGGGATTTTTGAGGATAGAACTGCTAAGTTTTATTGTCCGGCAATATTGGAAGTTGACTTTGAGAACTCATTTTGGATGGGTTTAAAAAATATATATATATATTGTTGTGGATCTGTTGTGATGTGTTTGGGTTCTGTTACATGTGTTACTATGTAATGTTTCTTTGCTGTTGTGTTTTGTTATTTGTGGCCTGTTTGTTTGTTGTTGGTGGTTTGTTGTTGTTTTTAACTGCATTGTATCTTCAGCTTCAGTGTATTGCATTGCATTGTGTTCTATGGCATTGTAGGGCTCTGTTATTTTAGGGGGACGGGATAGCCTAGTGGTTAGAACATTGCGCTCGCAATCTGACGACCTGGGTTCGATTCCCGTTCAAGGGGATATTTTCCCCTGGAGTTAACATCAGTGCAGACTCCACTCTCCCCACAAAGTCCTTCGGATGAGACTATAAACCGAGGCCCCGTGTGCGAACGCACGCAGAACATCTTGCGCACACGTTAAATCCTGTTCCGCTTTTCGTAAGTAGGTCATTGTGTGCCGGTGGGAACGGATGAGAGAATTCACAAATCCGCATACACACAGGGACTGGATGTAAAAAAGCATATAAGTGCTTATTCCATTATCCTTGATATAAAAGAATAAAATAACAAAATAGATAAATTTCGCAGTTTCGGTTCTGGATCAATACTTGTCTTATATTGTCTCGTATTGTATTGTGTTGTATTGCGTTATATTGTGTTGTATTTTCTTGACTTGTGTTGTATTATCTTGTATTGCATTTTATTGTATTACATTGTATTGTATCGTATTGTATTGGTTTGTATTGTATTATCTTGTATTGCATTGTCTTGTATTGACATATATTGCATGGTATTGTATTGTATTGTATTTTATTGTATTACATTGTATTGTATCGTATTGTATTGGTTTGTATTGTATTGCCTTGTATTGGCTTGTCTTCCATTGTATTGTATTGTCTCGTCTTGACTTGTATTGCCTTGTCTTGTATATATTGTCTTGTATTGCATTATACTGACTTGTCTTGCACTGTATTGTATTGTCTTATATTGCATTGTATTGTATTGCATTGTATTGTATCGTATTGTATTGCATTGTATCGTATTGTATTGCATTGTAGGGGGGGGGGTGTGCATGTGTGTTTTGTATTGTATTGCATTGTGTTGTATTGCACCAGTTGTCTCTTCACAGCTCCGGTTCTGGATCAATACTTGTCTTGTACTGCTTTGTCTTGTTTTGTATTGTTTTGCAGTCTACTGTATTGTATTGTAATGCGTTGCATTCTCTTGCATTACTTTGTGTTGTCTCGCATGGTATTGTATTGTCTTATATTGTATTGTATTGCACGTATTGTCTTACCTTGCTTTGTTTTGCATTGTATTGCATTCTATTGTATGTCATTGTTTTGTATTGTCTTGTTTGCATGGCATTGTCCTGTATTGCATTGTATCATATTGTAGTGTGTTGCACTGTACTGTATTGTACTGCATTCTATTGTACATATTGTATTATCTTGCCTTATGTTCTATTGTATTGTCTTGTATTGTATTGCACTCATTGCACTGTCTTGTATTGCATTGTGTTGTCTCTCGTTGTATTGCCTTACCTTGTGTTGTATTGTATTTTATTGTCTTGTCTTTTATTGTCTTGTCTTGTCGAGTCTTATATTGCATTGTATTGTTTTGTATTGCATTGCACCTGTTGGCCTTTCACATTTCCGGTTCTGGATCAATACTTGTCTTGTATTGTCTTGTGTTGTCTTGCGTTGTCTTGTCTTGCATTGTATTGTGTTGCATTACATTGTGTTGTATTACAGTGTATTGTATTGTGTCGTATTGTATTATCTTGTATTGTAGTGTCTTGCCATGTATTGTATTGTCTTGCATTATATTCTATTGTCTTGTATATTATTGTATTGTGTTGTATTGCCTTGTATTGTATTGCATTGCAATCTATTGTATTGTATGGTCTCGTCTTGACATGCATTGTCTTGTCTTGTCTTCCATTGTCTTGTCTTGTCTTGTCTTGCATTGTATTTCATTATATTGTGTTGTATTACATTGTATTGTATTGTATCGTACTGTATTATCTTGTATTGTAGTGTCTTGCCATGTATTGTATTGTCTTGCATTTTAGTCTATTGTCTTGAATTGAATTGGATTGTATTGTGTTATTTTGCCTTGTATTGTCTTGTATTGTTTTGCATTGCAATATATTGTCTCGTCTTGTCTTGCCTTGCCTTGCCTTGTCTTCCATTGTCTTGTATTGTCTTGTCTTGCATTGTATTGTATTGCATTATATTGTGTTGTGTCGTATTGTATTGTATCGTATTGTACTATCTTGTATTGTAGTGTCTTGCCATGTATTGTATTGTCTTGCATTTTATTCTATTATCTTGAATTGAATTGGATTGTATTGTGTTGTATTGCCTTGTATTGTATTGTATTGCATTGCAATCTATTATATTGTATTGATTCGTCTTGACTTGCATTTCCTTGTCTTCCATTGTCTTGTATTGCATTGTATTGTCTTGTATTGCAATCTGTTGTATTGTATTGTCTCGTCTTGACTTGCAATGCATTGCCTTGTCTTGTCTTCCATTGTCTTGTATTGTCTTGTCTTGCGTTGTATTGTATTGCATTGTCTTGTATTGCGTTGTATTGTATTGCATTGTCTTGTATTGCGTTGTATTGTATTGCATTGTCTTGTATTGCGTTGTCTTGTCTTGCGTTGTATTGTATTGCGTTGTATTGTATTGTCATTGTATTGTCTTATATTGCATTGTATTGTATTGCATTGTATTGTGTTATATTGCATTGTATTGTATTGTCTTGTCTTGTATTGCATTGCACCAGTTGTGTCTGCACAGTACTGTGGTTGTGGATCAATACAGCAGGCACTGTGCTGTCCCAGGGAACAAGTGTAAGGTCACACACACTCTCTATGTCCCTGCCTGGCTTCAGCTGTTAGCTTGCCTGTGTGTGTGGGGGGGGGGGGGGGGGTCTCGTGGGGGGGGGGGGGGGGGGGGTTAGGAGGTTCGTGTGTGTGCATGTGGGTGGTCAAGTCAAGTCAAGTCAAAAACACTTTAATCATCCCATGAAGGGCAATTACAATACTGACAGGCAGATTGATACTCATAAAAAATATCAAAGACACAAAAGCTATATTTCATATTGGTTTTCAAATGACTTCAAATGAAATGTCACGAACACACACAACACACACACACACACACACACACACACACACACACACACACACACACACACACACCAACACACACGCGCGCATGC
>CM054166.1:7026930-7034430 GCA_028751875.1 Rapana venosa
AAGGAAAAAAAATAATGAAATAATAGACAAAATAATACAAAAGCCTTTTGTGTGTTCAAGATAATAAGAAACTCCCCTACATATTTTATAGGGAGTGTATGCATACCATTACAAGATAGCGAACGTGCCGGTACATTGGAGCTGACCCAGCAATAACCGTACACAGACACTGGCATACTGAAGTGCCTGCAATCGCTTTCTTCTTCTTCTTCTTGTTTTTCTTCTTCTTCTTCTTCTTCTTCTTTCTTGTTTTTCTTCTTCTTCTTCTTTTTCTTCTTCTTCTTCTTCTTGTTTTTCTTCTTCTTGTGTTGTTTTTCTTCTTCTTCTTCTCCTTCCTTCTCCTCCTCCTCCTCTCCTTCCAACTCCTCCTCCTTCTTCTTCTTCTTCTTTCTTCTTCTTCTGCTCCTCCTCCTTCTTCTTCTTCTTCTCCTTCTTCCTCCTCCTACTCCTCCCTTCTTCTTCTTCTTCTTCTTCTCTCCTCCTCCAACTCCTCCTCCTCCTCCTCCTCCTCCTTCTTCTTCTTCTTCTTCCCTCCTCCTCCTCCAACTCCTCCTCCTCCTCCTCCTTCTTCTTCTTCTTCTTCCAACGCTCAGACATCAACGAATGTTGTCTGTTATATAAACGAAAATACGTTGCGCTGCCGTTAAGCGCCCGACAAGTCAGCTTCGGTATGAGAGAGAATTGTTTTGGTTTTTTTTAAGTCTTTCTGTGGGGAAAAAGGGCTGAAGAATGGACCAAGAAGGCAGAAAATAGACTAAGAAGGAGGTGGCAAGGCAGAAACAAAGAGAGGGATAGAAAAGTTGAAATTTCTAGCACAGAGTTTCCAGAATGTGGGGATGCTGTTTATACTGATAGGCCCCCGGCATCCCCACAGGGGACAATTTCTTTATGCGAGAGAAAAAAGCAGAAAAAGACAAATGAAACGTGGAAAGGAGGTTGTACTGGGGTGTAGGGAAAGTGTGAATGGAGGGCAGGTTATATATAGCCTAGTGGTTAGACCATTGTATTCAGAATCTGACGGCCCGGGTTCGAACCTCCAGGGAGGTGTCACTTGTGGGGAATGTTTCCCAGTGCTGACTCCAATCGGGGACGGCATAGCTCAGTGGTCAGAGCACTCGCTTTCCCCCAGCTAAGGTTAAGCAGCATCGAGCGTGGTTACCACTTGGATGGGTGACCGTTTGCGCGCCTTGGCTTCAGTACAGTTCCCCAAGTTCACCCAGCTGTCAATGGGTTACCTGCCCTCTTTAGGGTCAGGGAAGGTCAAGCAGCGAGGGAGAGGAGATGGGCGCCACCCTCAATATGCCGGCCCCTGGAGAAGTTGAGGTCTCTAATGCATCGCCCCCCTACGACCACATAGGGTATGGGACACCTTTACCTTTACTTACTCCACTCCCCTGAAAGTCCTTCAGATAAGATTATTAATCAAAGACCCAGACATGCTGAATATCTTGCACGCACGTTAAACACCTGTTCCGCCTTTCGGAAGAGTAGGCCATTGCGTGCCGGAGGGAACGGATGACGATTTACCAAAAAAGAATCATCCACACAGGTGTCGTGTTTAGACATCATTCCCGAAGTTGGAATGCGGCTACCTTAATGATGGCAAAATCCATTTCACCAGTTTTTAAAAGAAAGTAAAGGTGTCCCATAACCTATGTTAGGGGAGCGAGGCGTCAGAGACCTCACTTCTCTAGGGCCAGCATATTGAGGGCGGCACCCATCTCCTCTCCCTCGCTGCTTTACCTTCCCTGACCCTAAAGAGGGCAGGTACCCATTTACAGCTGGGTGAACTGGGGGACTGTCCTGAAGCCAAGGCGCGCAAACGGTCACCCATCCAAGTGGTAACCACGCTCGATGCTGCTTAACTTGGCTGGGGGAAAGCGAGTGCTCTGACCACTGAGCTATCCCGTCCCCGTTTTACTAGGAGTGAACCTCAAAGCTCTTGCCGAAGAACAACAACCACACCCAAAATTAATGTGTGTTTCACTCACAGTCATGGCAGATTCCTCTGCCAGAAATCCGTGCTGCTTTTCTCCCGGGGAAAAGCCGCG
This sequence comes from Rapana venosa, assembly GCA_028751875.1. Classification (NCBI taxonomy): domain Eukaryota; kingdom Metazoa; phylum Mollusca; class Gastropoda; order Neogastropoda; family Muricidae; genus Rapana; species Rapana venosa. Next base: position 7,028,982 of record CM054166.1, read on the forward strand.
TCGCCACAAGATCAGCGCCACTTTCTTTGCTGTTTACAAGAAAAGAGATGTGTTCCTGGCAAAATTCAGTAGAAAAAAGCCACCCTCTTAAGAAAACAAATTCAAATAAAAGCATGAACAAATTCAGACTTTTTGTTTTAAGTGGCGCTGCACTTGTGGCGACATGCCGGCGAGGGTGGGGGGTGGGGAAGAACAGCCTGAATTTCACTCAGAGAAATCTGCTGTGCTTTAAAATGCTGTATAATGTAGCACAACACAATACAATTCAAATCAATACAATACAGTAAATACAAAGGCAATACAACACAATATATAACGCAATACAATTCAACACAATGCAATGCAGTACACGACACTTAAACTGAAAACAATTACAATACAAGGCAACATACTACATTATACTTCAACACAACACAACACAATGTACTTTTAAAAAACACACACAACACAACGCATTAAACCTCAACACAACGTAACACAATATACTTTTAAGAAAACACAATACAACACAATACACTTCAATACAACAGAACACATTACACTTCAACTCAATGCAACACAATATACTTCAACACAATACAACACAATATACTTTAATACAACACAGCACATTACACTTCAACTCAATGCAACACAATATACTTCAACACAATACAACACAATATACTTCAACACAATACAACACAATATACTTTAATAGAACACAACACATTACACGTCAATACGACTCTACACAGTCTACTTCAACACAACACAACACATTATACTTCAATACAACACAACATAACACACTTCAAAACAACACAACACAGCACAACATTACATGCTTCAAAACAACACAATACATGTACAACATAGCACACTTCAAAACAATCCAATACAACACAATATAACACACCTCAAAACAACGCAATACAATACAACACATTATACTTCAATACAACACAACAAAACATACTTCAAAACAATCCAAAACAACACAGCACAATATACTTCAAAACAACTCAATACAACACAACGCAGTTCACTTAAACACAACATACTTCTTTATAACACAGTACAACACAATACAATAACTTCTATACGGGACATCCTGGTGGTCAGAGTGATACCATTGACCTGTGATCTGCTGACCCCTGTCCAAATCTTGGTCAACTGGATTTTTCCTCTGGAGTTAACATGACTTCCGACTCCACTCTGCCTAAAAGTCCTTGGATGAGACAATAAACCGAGCCCTGTGCGAACGCACTGTAGAACATTTTGCGCACACGTTAAAACTTGTTCCGCTTTCGAAAGAGTAAGCCATTGTGTGCGGGTTGGAAGGGATGAAAAAATTGACAAAACTGGATATACACGGGGACTCGATGTAAAAAACAAAAAAAAGGAAGCACGAGTGTTTATTCCATTACCCTCGAAATGAAAGAATAAAATTAATAAAATGAACACAATACAACATAACACATTATAGGGAAACAAATACAGCTGCAGAAAAAAAAAAGGGTGAAAGGGTGGCGCAGCGCTAAGTGGCGACGCGTTCTCCCGCTCTCCCCGGGGAGAGCAGCCCGAATTTCACGGAGAGAAATCTGCCATGACTTAAAGTGGTATGAAATAAAATCTGAGCGCTTTGATTTGTTGCTTTACAAGATTCAGCGCTATATAAATTCCGTACATTATTATTATTATTATTATACTTCAATACAATGCAACACACTACATTTCAACACAAAACAACACAACACAACACGTTATACTTGTATACAAAACAACACAACACATTATGCTGCGTTTTCTTCATAACAACACAACACAAAACTGGACAAACAATGGCTGGACAAAGAAGGCCCCTATGTATCTTAACATTCTATAATTATTGACCCCTGATCATCCTAGTTTTGGTCACGCCTGATGTGCTGTGGTCAGTGAAGCGGAAAAATACTGTAGAAAATCAGCCAAGCAGAACACGGCACAGTACTCAGGAACTAACTGGTCAGTCCAACCAAACAACAACAGCCCACCTCTCACAGATATTAGGCTAAACACCACCTACATTTTTGGGCCACTTTTCCGTCTGTTTTCCTATATTACTCTTGCACTCATAGCGTACCTACTAAAGATCTACAGAAATTTAAATACACACACACACACACACACACACACACACACACACACACACACACACACACAAGCACATCCACACACGCACACACACACACACACACACACACACACACACACACACACACACATGCACACACGCACTTTTTGTGAAAGACTATCTTCTGACACAAAAATTGTGTGATTTTGCACAAATTTGGTAGGCTGGAATTATTTTTTCAGCAAACACTGTACCCCCTCAGTCCTTCAGTCCTTTGTCATCTGCTAGCTTCCTAACCACAATATGCATGAGCAGGGGTCAACACTGTAGGAACACAAGCAATCTTGATGAACATTTCCAACTTTCTCGTGACTACCTTGTATTACTCATAAGTCCTCAATCTAAAAAACAAGTACACAGTGCATTATTCATATTTTAAAAGATATGTAAACAACAGCAACAAACAAACAAACAAAACAGCATCAATTTTTCTGACTAGCACTTTATAGAAGATACCACATGACCCTGGAAGCTAAAGGTGGAGTGTAGCCTTATACCTCCCTGCCCAACTCAAGCCCATTCCTCTCTGGGGGTCAGGGTAATTCTATGGGAAGACGCCAATATCAAAATATGAAAGTTTAGTTTTCAAAAATAACCAAATGTTACTATTCCCATAGCACAATTACTCCTCTTTTTCAGTTCTACTATACCATTTCTGTAGTACGGTTGTTGGTTTATGACAACCATTATAAAATAAGAGAAGACTCTTGGGCATCTCGTACAAAGACCACATCACGAATGAAGAAGTTAAGAGACTCATCCACAATGAAATCGGGCCCTATACTGACCTTCAAATACTCGTCAGACAAATACGAAAACTGAAGTGGTTTGGTCATGTCACACGCTCCTCTGGTCTTGCTAAAACAATCCTACAAGGCACAGTGAGGGGAGGAAGAAGAAGAGGCAGACAAAGGAAGAGATGGGAGGACAACATTCGAGAGAGGACAGACATGAAGCTGAGAGACAGACACCCTGAGGGCGGCTGAGAGACGAGAGGACTGGAGAAAGGTGGTTGAAAAAGCTTTGAAGGCGCCCCAAAGGATTCGGAATCTGAGGGATGGGTGACGGTGTGATAAAATAATATTGACCATAAACGCAACTGTATCAAAGTCAGCACTCACCATTAAAATGTTTAACAGAACTTTTGCCCTCATGGATGCCGTAAACCCTTTCAGTATACATACGGAAAATTCTATGGCTAGAAATGTCCCCTTATCTATCACTCTTTGTTTTTGTCCTTTTCTGTGGCTTTCTGTCTCTCCTTTCTTGTGCTTATTGTCTGCTTCACAGTCCAGTCTCTTGCCTTTTTCTTCAAGGAAGTTTGTCAACATTTTTAACGCGGTGTTACAGAACGTGTTTGCCAGTATTGTTTTGTTCTGAAATCGAGGTGGTAAAAAACTTGGGGGGGGGAGGGGGGGTTATAGGTTGGGGGTTTTGGGTTTGTTTGGGGTTTTTTTACGGCCTTATTTATTTATTTATTTTAACTCTGTTTACCTTTGGCGACTAAGTTAGTCCCGAGGCTATACGCTGCCTAGTTCTACATTTGTGCAATTTTTTGGTGTGTGTTTTGTGTGCTTTTGAGATAAAGAAATATCTTGATATCTTATGTAACAGTTCTGGTAACTGAGGATTCTCCTTACAGATAATTTTTCCCCTGAATTCATTACAGTTCTGGTTAATTCGCCAGCCCCCCCCCCCCCCCTTTCTCTCTCTCTCTCTCTCTCTCTCTCTCTCTCTCTCTCTCTTTCTCTCCAAACTATGAGGTGAGAGGTAGTGACAAAGTTAATTAACACTGGAATTGGCGTAGGATGAGCATTAATTTTCCAGGACTGATTGCCCATATGACATATCATATGTTTGGTCTTTTATTACTCTGTGTGTGTGTGTGTGTGTGTGTGTGTGTGTGTGTGTGTGTGTGTGTGTGTGTGTGTGTGTGTGTGTGTGCGGGTGTGTGTGTGTGTGTGTGTGTGTGTGTGTGTGTGTGTGTGCGGGTGTGTGTGTGTGTGTGTGTGTGTGTGTGTGCGGGTGTGTGTGTGTGTGTGTGTGTTGTGTGTGTGCGGGTGTGTGTGTGTGTGTGTGTGTGTGTGTGTGTGTGTGTGTGTGTGTGTACGCTCTTTTGTTGTTGTTGTGACCATGGAATGATTAAGTTAAAGGGAAGGACAATCCTCCTCAGCTTGTGCTTAGTTTTAGTTGCAGTACGGAACAGAAAATTAAGTAAGCTTTTAATTTAGTACGTATTTTCTCCAATACTTGGCGATTTCTGCCATTTGGTGGGATTTTTTTGGTGGGAATCGTTCCTCGGCTAGAGCTCTGAGGTTCATCACTGGTGAGATTTTGTGACGACCGCCCCCCCCCCCCCCCTTTCCCACAATGAAGGTAGCTGCATTCCGACTTCGGGGATGTCTGTTAGGTAGGTGCGTGATGTTTAGGCACATCTTATATCTTTTCGTTATGAACACAATGCTTTCTTTGCTTTCGCTTTTATCCCTGTGGGGATGTCCCGGGCCTGTCAGTAAATGGAAATTCTGTGTTGGCCATTTCTCTCTTTTCTATCCCTCTCTTTGTTTCTGCCTTGCTCCTTTTCTTCTTGTCACCTCCTTCTTGTCTATTTTCTGCCTTCTTGGTCCATCTTTATGACTTTTTTCCCAGACAGATTTAAAAAAGCAACGATTCTCTCCCACACCGAAATGAGATGTGCTGGGCCTGACTTGTCAGGCGCATAAGGGCAGCACAACGCATTTTCGCTCATATGACAGACAACAATAGTTACTGTCTGAGCATTCGACATTGCGACCCTCAGAATCATCGTGGAACAGTCCATAGAATGGCAGTCACCTTTCTAGCTCTACGCCTGCTTCATCGATTTTGAGAAGGCTTTTGACAGCGTGGACAGACAAGCAATCTGGAACATCCTTCTCCACTATGGTGTGCCATCAGAGTTTATCAACATCATAAGACAACTTTACGAAGGATTCTCCTGCCAGGTCATCCACGGTGGAAGACTCTCCTACAGCTTCGGGATCTCTTCCGGCGTCAGACAGGGCTGCTTGTTGTCTCCACTCCTCTTCCTTGTGGTGCTGGACTGGGTGACAAGGACGGCCTACGCAAGTTCCGGGAAAGGTATCCAATGGACCCTCATGACAAAGCTGGAAGATCTCGATTTTGCCGATGACCTGGCTCTGCTATCCCACCGCCTGCAGCACATCCAAGACAAAGTCACTGCCCTAGATACCACAGCTAGACGTGTTGGCCTCAGGATCAGTCAAGAGAAGACCAAGCTACTGCGTACCAACA
>CM054166.1:7039430-7041930 GCA_028751875.1 Rapana venosa
GCTAACTTTTAAAAGCGCAACTCGGTGTGTGTGTGTGTGTGTGTGTGTGTGTGTGTGTGTGTGTGTGTGTGTGTGTGTGTTGTGTGTGTGTGTGTGTGTGTGTGTGTGTGTGGTTTCAAGTCAAGTCAAGTCAAAATAATCTTTATTGAGGGTAAAAGATTAAGTTTATACAAGTTTTTTTTCATCCTCAAGAAAATTATGTTTGTGGTGTGTGTGTGTGTGTGTGCGCGCGCGCGCGTGCGTGTGTGTGTGCGTGTGTGTGTTGTGATGTGGTGTGTGTTTGTGGTGTGTGTGTGTGCATCCATACGCGGGGGTGTGTGTATGGAGGGGGGGGGGGGTATGTAGGCCTACGCATACAGGTATGTATGTATCATTGTATGTATGTACAAATGTATTGTATTATGTTGAATTGTATACTACTTTCAGTCACAGCAAATTTTGCAGTGTGAAATCAAGGCTGCTCTCCCGGGGAGAGCGCGTCGCCACAAGTGCAGCGCCACCCATTTTTAAAAAACAAACAAACCGTCCTGTCTGTATGTTTATTAATTATACATGCATACATACATATATACACACATACACACACATACATACATACATACATACATACTATACTATACATACATACATACATACACACATACACACACATACATACATACATACATACATACATACATACATACATACATACATACATACATACATACATACATGTTTTCATCGTGCATGCAAAACGAGTGTGGTTTTCTTAGTATAGAAAAAGAAACACGCACGCGAAAGAACAAAACAAAAAATTCAACTCTTACTGTGTTCTATTTTCAGACAGACAACCTTGGCCAGAACTGAACCTACCTTGAAGAACAGATTCCTTTTCAACAACAAGGGGGAGAGAATCGGCGTGCTGGTGAATAACTCTTCAGTCAATAAAACCCAAACCAGCCATCCAAATATCGTCTGCCCAAACGATCCAGTTTATTGACTCTTCAATAAGAAAACCAGAACTGCGCAGCTTTTGTCGTCTGCCGGAGGTTTGATATCCGGGTCACGGAAGAGGTCAGGCGTTACCTTTGACCCTTCGCTGGCATCATGAATATTCAGACGACCAATGGTATGGGTATTCGAACCCAGAAAGGTATGGGTATCCCCAACTCCAAAGGCATGGGGCTGGCTACCGAGCAGAGCTATATGAAATTCAACGAGTATAACAGACTGCGACGGTGGGTTTGAAATAGTGTTGGTGTTTGCTGGTTGTGGTGGTGGTGGTTGTGTGGTGGTGTGTGGTTGTGTGGTGGTGGTGGTGATGTGTGTGGTGGTGGTTGTGTGGTGATGGTGGTTGTGTGGTGGTGGTGTGTGTGTAGGGGGGGGGGGGGCGGATACGTGTTTGTATGTGTGTGGGCGTATAATATATAAAATCTCTCTCTCTCTCTCTCTCTCTCTCTCTCTCTCTCTCTCTCTCTCTCTCTCTCTCTCTCTCTCTCTCTCTCGTATGTATGTTTGTGAAAATATATATATTGTATAACTTGCACACACACACACACACATATATATATATATATTATATGTATATATATATATATTTATTACGTGTTTGTGTGTGTGCGTGCGTGTGAGTGCGTGCGTGTGTGCGTGTGTGTGTGTGTGTGTATGTATGTGTGTGTCCGCGCGCGTCATGTGTGTGCGCGCGCGTGCGTGTGTGTGTGTGTGTGTGTGTGCGAGAGCGCGCGCGTGCGTGTGTGTGTGTGCGTGCGTGCGCACACGTATGTGTGTGAGTGTGTGTATTTTACATTTTTCATTAACCAGAAAACAACACATTTTCCCTCTCCAACAGATACCTATTCGGCGACAGAGGCAAAGGCAACAACAACAAGAAGAAACCCCCAGCGAAACCAGCAGAGAACCCCGCACCCGCCAAGGAGGAGAACCCACCCAAGGAGAAAACCCCCGAACCCAAAGCAGAAGAGCCCCCGCCGAAAGAGGAAGAGGAGCCCCAGAAAGAGCCCGTTCCTCCTTTGGTGGTGACGGAGCCCCTGAGCGAGGTGCCGGACCTGCCCACCACCAGGGTGAGTTGAGGAGCAGCTGGCTGCAGTCCTCCATGTAGCGCCCTGCCTCCACACAGGGATGATGATGTTGTCTTCAGTTTAACGTCTGTTCACTCACTGTTCACCGATAAGGTCGTAGGTGAGCGAGGCGTCAGAGACCTCACTTCTCTAGGGCCAGCATATTGAGGGCGGCGCCCATCTCCTCTCCCTCGCTACTTTACCTTCCCTGACCCTAAAGAGGGCAGGTACCCATTTACAGCTGGGTGAACTGGGGGAACTGTACTGAAGCCAAGGCGTGCAAACGGTCAGCCATCCAAGTGGTAACCACGCTCGGCGCTGCTTAACTTGGCTGGGGGAAAGCGAGTGCTCCGACCACTGAGCTGTCCCGTCCCCCTGATATTAGACGAGGGATGTGGAAAATGTAATGGAAGTTAAAACAGAGAACTAGAAGGGAATGG
>CM054166.1:7046930-7056930 GCA_028751875.1 Rapana venosa
TTGTTGTTTGTTTGCTTTGTTGTTGTTGTTTGTTTGTTTTGTTGTTGTTGTTTGGGGGGGGGCTTTTTTTTTGGTGGAAAGTGGGGGGGGATGAGATATTGTTTCTAAAGTCACATCATTCCCATCTTAAGTAGTCAAGGGCACATAACTCCGAGCCAGATCTACTGTGTTCGTGTGAAACAGTTAACTATGTAATCTGGGGTCTTCCTCTTAGAGAACTATGTCTGTCTGTCTGTCTCTGTCTCTCTCTCTCTCTGTCTGTCTCTCTCTATCTCTCTCTTTGTCTTGAATTTTCTTTTGATAATTATTTTAGTTATTGTTATAGAGGGCTGGATTTTTAACAGAAAGAAATAAAGGCAATCGTCATGCTTCTTCTATCACCTGAAAATCAAATTAGTTCAATACAATTCAAATTGATTCACCTCTCTCTCTCTCATTAATTCAATACAATTCAAATCAGTTCTCTCGCTCTGTGACAAAATACATCATTAAACAATGTTGTACATAATGATTTATTGCTCGCTGTATGAAGCTAATGGTAAAACAACAGTGACAATATTTTCTCAATTATATGATAATAATACATGGAATTTATATAGCATATCGAACTGTTTTTTATTTTTTATTATTTTTATTTTATACCACTTTAAGTCACGAGATTTCTCTGCGTGAAATTCGGGCTGCTCTCCCCGGGGAGAGCGCGTCGCCACAAGAGCAGCGCCACCCTTCTTTTTTTCTTTTTTTGGTCTGCAACTGTATTTGTTTTCCTATCAGAGTGGCTTTTTTCTAAGAATTTTGCCAGGGACAACTCCCTTGTTGCCGTGGGTTCTTTTACGTGCGCTGAAAATTTTGTGTAACACACGGGACTCGGTTTATGTCTCATCGAAAGACTAGCGCCCAGACCACCACTCATGGTCTAATGGTGGGGAAAATACCACACCACACACACTAACACACAGCAAACATTCACACCAACGGCACGTACACACACACACACACACACCCGCACGCACTTCACACACTCAACACACACACAACACGCCAACACACAACACACCACAACACACATTACAAAAGATTCAAGATTCGAGGCGTTAACTCCTTTCACCCCGTAGTCATGAGGTATTGGGGGATGGCAAACAAACTAAGGTGTGGAACAATACCGAGTTATGCCGCCACAAAACTATTATATTGTCAGTACCAACGTAAAAAACGTTATGCGTTCGCGTACAAAACAAAAACCCGACAAGTCAAAAAAATTTTAAAAAGCAACAACAACAACAACAACAAAGAAATAAACTAATGACGCAAGACAGTATATATTGAAGCGATACAATAAATAACTTTTTTTCTGTGTGAAACCTGGACTTTAACATAGCCATTAAAATATATAAAAACATCTTCGCGCACACACACACGCACACGCACGCACTCGCGCACACACACACGCACGCACACACACACACACAACACCACACACACACACACACACACACACAACACACACACACACACACGTCCCCGTGTGTATGTGCGTGCGCGCGCGAACGTGTGTGTGTGTTTCTTTAAACGGTTTTTTTTTTGTGGAAAGACGTTAAATTAAAGAACACACACACACGTTCGCGAGCACACACAACACACACACACACACACACCAACACGGGGATGGATGGGAAAGAACGCACATGAGTGCTTATTCCATTATCCCCCAAATCAAGATAAATATAAAATAAAATACTCTCTCTCTTTCTCTGGCTTCTTCTCTCCCGTCTCTCTCTCTGTCTCTGTCTCTGTCTCTCTTCTCTCTCTCTCTCTCTCTCTCTCTCTCTCTCTCTCTCTCTCTCTCTCTCTCTCTCTCTCTCTGTACAAATAAATCTTGGGTGCATGATCTTTATCTTGTTTGCGTTCCTGCCACCAATATCCAAACCCACAATTCCCCGACCGTAAGGATCAGACACAAGATAGTCACCTTGTCCACTTTGCCATAACCCCCCCCCCCCCCTGCCCCTTTAACCCCCCCCCCCCCCCAAGATTGTAAGAAACATGTCAACAATTCATATCAGTCAAATTCTGTTTGTAAGCACCTGTGCGAAATCCTTTTCCTATTTTGGAAGATGACCATTCTGTGGCTGTTTTGTTTTAGAGATGATCGCAATCTAGATTGCTGCTGCTGCTGCTGCTGATGATGATGATGATGATGATGTGGATGTTTTTGTGGATGTATACATTTTCATGTACCCAAAGTAGGGGGGATGGGGGGTGTTCTCGAATAAAGAATTTTGGCTTTGAGAGTCACTGTGTGTGTTCTTTCTTTAATTTAACGTCTGTTCACTCAAGGTGATATTAGACTATCTGTGTTTGTGTATGTGTGTGTGTGTGTGTGTGTGTGTGAGAGAGAGAGAGAGAGAGTGTGTGTGTGTGTGTGCGTGTATGTGTGTGAGAGAGAGAGAGAGAAAGGAGAGAGAGAGTGTGTGAGAGAGAGAGAGAGAGTGTGTGTGTGTGTGTGTGCGTGTATGTGTGTGTGAGTGTGTGTGTGTGTGTGTGTGTGTGTGTGTGTGTGTGTGTGTGTGTGTGTGTGTGTGTGTGTGTGTGTGTGTGTGTGTGTGTGTGTGTGTGTGTGTGTGTGTTGGACTAAGATCTCTTCTAACAGTGTTTAAAATCGTGTCCAAATCAGGGAGTACGCTGTATTCATTGCTCTGCAGGGCCTGAAACATTGAGCACTGTGGAACAGGTAAACAGCCACTGCATAATGTTCACACTGGTAAGGGGAAGGGATAGCTCAGTGGTCAGAGCACTCGCTTTCCCCCAGCCAAGGTTAAGCAGCATCGAGCGTGGTTACCAGTTGGATGGGTGACCGTTTGCGTGCCTTGACTTCAGTACAGCCCCCCAGTTCACCCAGCTGTAAATGAGTACCTGCCTCTTTAGGGTCAGGGAAGGTAAAGCAGCGAGGGAGAGGAGATGGGTCCCGCCCTCAATATGCTGGCCCTAGAGAAATGAGGTCTCTGATGCCTCGCTCCCCTACGACCTTATAGGTTATGGGACACCTTTACCTTTAAGTAAGGAACTAGTCCAGTGAACTGGCAAAATATCCGTTATATGCTGTTAACACTGCTGACTGGGGAAATAGTTCAAAAGACGAAACATCCAGTGTATACTGTTGACAACGTCAGGTATGCCGTTGACGTCAGGTGTGCTGTTGACAACGTCAGGTGTGCTGTTGACAACGCCAGGTGTGCTGTTGACAACGTCAGGTGTGCTGTTGACAACGTCAGATGTGTCGTTGACAACGTCAGGTATGCCGTTGACAACGTCAGGTATGCCGTTGACAACGTCAGATGTGTCGTTGACAACGTCAGGTATGCCGTTGACAACGTCAGGTATGGTGTTCACAACGTCAGATGGGGAGCTAATTGAAGAGACGAAGCATCGGTTGTATGCTCTTGACAACGTCAGACATGCTGTTGACAGTGTCAGGTATGTGCTGTTGACAACGTCAGGTGTGCTGTTGACAGTGTCAGGTATGTTGCTGACCACATTAGGTATGCTATTGACAACGTCAGACATGCTGTTGACACTGTCGGGTATGCTGTTGACAACGTCAGATGTGCTGTTGACACTGTCAAAGTAGGGACTAGTTGAACAGACGAAACATCCGTTGCATGCTCCTGACACTGTTGGGAGGGAGGCCAGCGGAGTTTAGTCGTATTGGATTCTGCCCACAAAAGATGACACCGACTACTTAAAAGAAGTATTAGCCAAGTAAAAGGTAAAGGTGTCCCCATAACCTATGTGGTCGTAGGGGAGCGAGGCATCAGAGACCTCAGCTTCTCCAGGGGCCAGTATATTGAGGGCGGCGCCCATCTCCTCTCCCTCGCTGCTTTACCTTCCCTGACCCTAAAGAGGACAAGTACCCTTTACAGCTGGGTGAACTGGGGGGACTGAGCTGAAACCAAAGCGTGCAAACGGTCACCCATCCAAGTGGTAACCACGCTCGATGTTGCTTAACTTGGCTGGGGGAAAGCGAGTGCCCCGACCACTGAACTATCCCGCCTTTATAAAGTTGTATACAATACGACAATATACAAGATAATGCACATGCACCTTACTGCTCAGACAGCAACTATTGTTGTCTGTAAAATGAGCGAAAATGCGTCGCGCTGCCGTTAAGCGCCTGACAAATCAGGCCCAGCTCAAGGGAGAGAATCATTATCTTTTAACTCGTTCTGGGGGAAAAAGGCAGGAGAATGGACCAAGAAGGCAGAAAATAGTGCAAAGAAGGAGGTGACGGAAGAAAACGAATACGGCAGAAACAAAGAGAGGGATAGAAAAGAGGGAATTCCTAGCACAGAATGTCCATTTCGCCTGTTCGGTTTAAAGTCTTTTCACACATTGTGTAGTGTATGAAGACTAGCTAAAAGAGGGGGTTAAAAGGGTTAACAGAAACTGGGAATAAAAGGAAGACTTATGTCCCTTTCATCTTGCCACAAGACTATAATTATTGTACCTGTCCTGTATTGTAAATGTTCTTTCATTTTTCATATCCAAAGGTGGATCGGTGGTCTAGAGGTAACGCGCCTGCCTAGAAAGCGAAAAGTCCGGGTCGGAAGTGTGCGGTAGTTTGAATCCCGTTTGACCCCGAAACTTTTCCCCATTCCATTAGACCATGAGTGGTGGTCTGGGTACTAGTCTTTCGGATGAGACGATGATAATAATAATAATATATGGAATTTATATAGCGCTGAATCTTGTAAAACCGAGGTCCCGTGTGTTATATAATTATTTAGCGCACGTAAAAGAACTCACGGCAACAAGAATGTTGCTCCTGCGAAACTGTGTAGAAAAAAGCCACTCTGGTAGGGAAACAAATACAGTTGCAGACAGGAAAAAAAATTTTTTAAATGGGTGGCGCTGCTTCTTGTGGCGACGTGCTCTCCCCAGGAAGAGCAACCCGAATTTCACGCAGAGAAATCTGCTGTGACTTAAAGTGGTATGAAATAAATAAATAAATAAATGATTTGAGCTCTTCGTTTTGGAATGAATTTGTCTTGTGAGCATTTTTCACACGCCCACATCCCCAAGTTGTAGTTTTGTTAAATTTCATGTACCCCTTGGGGGAGGGGGGTGGGTGGGTCTTGAAATACAATCCTGATTCTTGAATCTTTAACCTGCCAAAACGGAGACTCGTTGGAAGCTTCCTGTAACAGCTGTTTACTAAAAGGAGAATTTCCAGAAGGTGGGGATGCTATTTAATGAAGCTGATAGCCCCCACCCCCACCGTGGGACACACACCCCACCCCTCTCCAACCCCCCAACCCCACCCCCTGGCATCCCCACGGGGAAGTCTACAGGAATTAACTCACTTACGTCCACTGGGGGCATTGACGCATAGTTGTCTTCCTCGTTTTTCTCTCCGCTGTTTTGTCTCTCTATGCTCCTTTCAGTTTCGTGGCCACTTTCACAGCATTGGCCGCGGCCTTGAATTTCTTCTTGGCCTCTTTGGCTCGTTCTTTCTCTTCCTTCTTGCGTCGTTTTTCCTCTTCCTTTTCCCTCTTCTTCTGCTCTTTCTCTCGTTTCGCTCTCTCCTTTCTCCTGCACGTTACAAATAGGTTAATGTGATGGTGTTGTGTTGGATTGTATTGAATTATTTTTTTGTATTGGGGATCGTGGGGGGGGGGGGGGAGGAGGGGGAGGGGTGTTGTGTGTGTGGTGTGGTGTGGTGTAGTGTAGTGTGTGTGTGTATGGTGTGGTTTTGTTTCAGTCTCTTGTTGCCAGAAGAATGTCTGTCTCTCTTTTTTCTTCTCTGTCTGTTTGTCTGTCTCTGTCTTTATTCTCTCTCTCTCTCTCTCTCTCTCTCTCTCTCTCTCTCTCCTCTCTCTCTCTCTCTCTCTCTCTCTCTCTCTCTCTCTCTCACTGTGATTACCCATCTATGTCTGCCTCTGTTTCTCTCTATCTCATACGCACACACACGCGCGCGCGCGCCACACACACACACACACACACACACACACACACACACACACACGAGTACAGGATACCCACACCCATACCCTAACCCTGCATAACACACACACACACACACACACACACACACACACACACACACACGAACAGGATACCCATACCTTACATAACACATGCACACAACACACACACACACACACACACACACACACACACACACACACACACACAACACACACACACACACACGAGTACATACCCTACATAACACACACACACACACTCGCGCACGCACACACCACACACACACACACACACACACACACACACACACACCACAACACACACACCACAACACACACACACACCACCCCCACCCCCCCCCCACACAACACACACACAGAGGAGACAAGCAACAAACCAACAACTCACGAGAGCATAGTGGATGTGATAATCTCCATGCCATTATGCGTCTCAATGTCCATGCCATTGTGGGTCTCAATACCCATGCCATCATCAAGCTCCAACTGCATGCCATTCTGGAGCTCCAGCTCCAGGCCTTTGTGGTACTCCAGATTCATCTTGCACGTGCCAGAAGAGGAGGAGGAGGAGAAACACACGCGATGATCTTTGGCCTGCTAGTGTTAACTTTGTGGAAGGCAACTTTTTGTGCCTGATCAGCTGGTGTTCCTGGGTTTGTTTGATTTTTAGAAAGTGTGTTAGTGTGTGCGCGCGCTCAGTTCGTCTGATTTATGTCTCCCTGATGCACTCAGTTCGTCTGATTTTTTTTATCTTGCTAATGCACACAGTTCGTCTGATTTCTATTTCTCTGATACACAGTTTGGCTGATTTATATCTTTCTGATGCACACAGTTCGTCTGATTTCTATTTCTCTGATGCACACAGTTCGTCTGATTTATCTCTCCCTGATGCACACAGTTCGGCTGATTTCTATTACCGATGATTTCAGAATATTGTACGTATTGTATTCTAGACTATTTTAAGCCACGGCAGATTTTTCTAACGTGAAATTCTTCGGATAACACAAGTCTCCAAGAATGATCACACTGTTGATGGCATCATGGTCACGCACATGTCATTTAGCTGTTGACTATTCACTCGTTTACACAGAACGGGGACAAAAAAGATAAAAATTTATATAATTTTGTTCGTTTGTATCTTTTTTTAAAAGAATATTTAATATTCCTATAAATAAAAAACGAATGGGAAAAAATGGTAGTGATCAGCTCAAACTCACGGTTCTTTTCCACAGGGAAACTCCGCAATACACACAGCTGTCGGTTTCTCAGAGGATACAAAAGTCAGGTGCTGTATCTTGCAGTATCCATGGGCATCAGCGTCACAACGATCTGTCCTGCCTCTCACAGCTCTGTCTGTGGCAACGGCCTTTAACGGCTCCCAGAGAGTTCTGCCCAGGTCTGTGGGATTTGCAGGGAATTAACGGGTGTACGCTCGTACAGTATCCATCGCCAAGTGCCAGCGCCGCTAAAAGAAAGGTCAGGCAAGATGATTAAAAGTTTCCGTTAGGTAACGGTATTTAGGTCAGCTTTGCCGTATGCGTGTACAGGGATTTAAGCCACGATTAATTGCTCAAGCCTCGTTAATTAGTTTCCACTTTGCCTCATTGGAAGTAGATTGGAATATTTCCTGTAACTTTAAAAAAAAAAATCTGTTCGTTTTCTAGACAGGCTATACATGGTTGGGTAAATCAATTCAATTCAATTCAAACACTTGGTTATCTCACACACAGAGAAACTCACGTGAGAGTTTAGTCGTGAGTTTCAAATTAATTAAACTGGGGACGGGATAGCCTGGTGGTTAGAGTGATGCGCTAGTGGTCTGCTAACCTCGGTTTGAATCTTGTTCAAGAGGATTTTTTCCTCTGGGGTTAACATCAGTGCCGACTCCACTCCCCCCAAAAGTCTTTCAGATGAGACTATAAGCCGATGTCCAGTGTGCGAACGCACGCAGAACATCTTGCGCACACGTTAAAACTCATTCCGCTTTTCGTAAGAGTAGGCCATTGTGTGCTGATGGGAACGGATGACAAATTTGACAAAACTGCATACACACGGGGGCTGGATGTAAAAAAAAGCACGTGAACACTTATCCCATTACCCTCGAAATAAAAGAATAAAGAAGCGTAATAAACACTCTTCCTGTAATTACACATGACAGCATGTAAGGTGGGTTGGTGGTTTTGAAACTGAAGTGGTACAGGCACGTCACACGAACATCTGGACTGGCCAAGACTGTCCTACTACAGGGAACAGTACAAGGAGGGAGACGAAGAGGCAGACAGAGAAAACGATGGGAAGACATCAGAGAGTGGACTGGCCTTGAGTGGAACGACTCGCTACAGAAAGTTGAAAACTGCGAAGAGTGGAGGAAGCTGGTTGCAAAATCTTCAGGGGTGTCCCAGTGGTCTACAGAACTACGGGATAGGTGAAGGTGGACGCGAGAAGTCTGGAAAGCGACAAGTCATGGGCTTGATCCCCGTTTGACTCTGAACATTCCACCGTCACTTAGATCTTGAGGGGTGGTTTGGACAATAGTCCTTTGGGTGAGATGATAAACTGAGGTCCCGTGTGCAACACATTATCTTTAGCACACGTAAAAGAATCAACGGCAACAAGAGAGTTGTCCTTGGCAAAATTCGATAGAAAAAACCCCACTGAACAAGGATTCTCGAAACAAGACTGATGTGACCAAAGAAGGCACAGCCAGTATACACTAACAAAGGTGGCGCTGCTCTTGTGGCGACGTGCTCTCCCCGGGGAGAGCAGCCTGAATTTCACGCAGAGAAATCTCGTGACTTAAAGTGGTATAAATAAATAAATAAATAAATACCATGAAAAAGGTAAAGGTGTCCTATAACCTATGTGGTCGTAGGGGAGCGAGGCATCAGAGACCTCAGCTTCTCTAGAGGCCAGCATATTGAGGGCGGCGCCCATCTCCTCTCCCTCGCTGCTTTACCTTCCTGACCCTAAAGAGGGCAGGTACCCATTTACAGCTGGGTGAACTGGGGGACTGTACAGAAGCCAAGGCGCGCAAACGGTCACCCATCCGAGTGGTAAACACGCTCGATGCTGCTTAACCTTAGCTGGGGAAAGTGAGTGCTCCAACCACTGAGCTATCCCGTCCCCTCACACTAATATACAGAATAACATAATACTGTGCAGCAAAAACTCAAGTGACAAGGATTCATTAGCATGCATTATGCACTACTGCTGGCCCCAAGCTTGCTTTCTTGTTGTGCTTGTTTGTTTGTTTAATGTTGTTTTATTTTGTTAGTTAATTTACTTTCGTTCGTTTTTCTTTCTTCCTTCCTTCTTTCCTTTTCTTTCTTTCTTTCTATCTTCCTTCCTTCCTTCCATCCTTCCTTTCTTGCTTCCTCTCTTTCTTTCTTTCTTTCTTTTTCTTTCTTTCTTTCTTTCTTTTTCCTTCCCTCCTTCCTTCCATCCTTCCTTTCTTCCTTCCTCTCTTTCTTTCTGTCTTTCTTCCTTCCTTCCTTCCTTTCTTTCTTTCTGTATTTCTTTCTTCCTTCCTTCCTTCCTTCCTTTCTTTCTTTCTTTCTTCCTTCCTTCCTTCCTCGCTTTCTTTCTTCCCTTTGTTTTCTTCCTTCCTTTCTTTTCTTTTATTCATTCGTTCCTTCATTCGTTCGTTTGTTTGTCTGTCTGTTTCTTTGGTCTTCCTTTCAATTATTCTTTCTGTCGTTCTTTCTGTTTTCCTTTTAAGTCTCAAAGGAGATGAAACAATAATGCGTGGTAAGCAAAAAACTGTTGCATACGCAAAAGCTCACCATTGGTGAACGGGGAACGGAATAGCCTGGTGGTTGAGTGATGCGTTCGTGATCTGATAACCTGGGTTCGAATCTCGTTCAAGGGGATGTTTTCCCCTGGAGTTAACATCAGTGCAGACTCCACTACCCCCAAAGTCCTTCGGATGAGACTATAAACCGAGGCCCCGTGTATGCAAGCAGAACATCTTGCGCACACGTTATAACCTGTTTCTGAAG